>CM055121.1:273263196-273568196 GCA_029206835.1 Rana muscosa | reverse complement strand
TTGCTGTAGAAAAAGCAGATTTTAATAAGGACTCCAATTTTTTATCTATTGGGTCCTTGAACATTTGAACATTATCTACTGGACATGTCAGTGATTTATTCACACAAGAGATGGCTGTGTCCACTGTAGGCACCCTCCATTTTCTGATGAACTTGTCCTCCATGGGATAGACCACCGGAAATCTCTTGGGGGGGGGGGGGGGTAAATATTTTATCAGGATGTTCCCAATCCTGGTAAAGGAGTCCTTCCAGTAAAGGATGGATTGGAAAGGAACAAACAGTCTGGGAAGCTTTTAGCGACCCCAACGAGGAGACAGAAGTGGTTGATGGCTCCGCAAGGGGCATTTTAAATGCTGATCGGACCATATCAGTCAGAGACTGAACCCATAATCTTTCAGCATGTGATGCTGAAAATGGTTCTTCCACTGTTGATTCCTCTAGAACAGAATCAACCTCATCCTGATCCCCTTCAGGTAGGTCGATCCCTGGATGGGACTGTTGCTCCGCTAACAGGCACTCTGAGGGAGGAGACGGAGATCGGGCGCGCTTTTCCTCTGACAGGGAAGCAGCGATCAATTTTGTCAATCTCTCTTCCAGTCCTCCCAGAGCTGAGGAAAAACCCTCCTCTGTTACATACACAGGAGCAGGTGAACTGAGGACAGCCACAGTACCAGGTACTCCTGAGGGTTCTCTACGGGCACTAACCTCTGATTTTTCAGGGGAGATTGGTGCAGCCAAAGCATGCCCAAGATCCTCAGAGCCCGATGGAGACCCCCTTTGCTTCCTGGGAGTCTTAGTCCCGGAGACTTTGGACGGCATATTCCTAAGCCCAAAGCTGAGGTATTCCAGCCGCAATACACCACTTACTGACAATAGTCTAGCACAATTGCTGCTATATAAACAGTTGGTGTCTACTAATGTGCCTTTCTATGGGGATGCCTGCATCAACCGCCTGCTGTATGCCTTTTTAAATGTTGCCAGCTCTGTCTCTGCACTCCATAGCCAGCTGACAACACCTAATTGTGCTTTTTAACATGCTGGGACGCCCGCACATGCGCAGAAGCGCTGCGGCGCGCACAGAGCGTCATCCGCCAAGCTCCGCCCCCTTTTCCAGCTCACCTCTATATATAGAAGCGCGTGCACGCGCGCCTTCGGCGCTTCTTTTTGAAAAGGAACTAGGGACAGGAGCCAGGGCCCTGTTTGCCGCAGGGCCGAGGGATGGACGAGCATTGCAACATGGCAGAGGAAGCAGTTTTCCACAAGAGAACTCACCATCTGCCTGGACTTGACCTCAAAAGGAAAAAAGTCCACATGACAAGAAAATGACGTTCCACAGCGGCCTCTAGTGGCTTAACACAGGTACCGCGGTTTGTCTATATATATATATATATTTTTTTCTTGACCACCATAAAATTATTACATTTTTTTAGTAGTTACAGGCATGCACAGATATTTAGCGGGAATACCGTTAGGTAACAGGCAGAAAGACATATGCTTGGGGGTCCCCCCAATAGAACCAAGTTCCTGAGGGGCCCCCACTTACCTTTTCCCCACCGCAGGACTCTGTTTGGTCCACAGAAGCCCAAACTTCACCTCTCACGGCAGGCATTGTAATTAAACCTTCAGGGACCGGGTTCCCAAGGATTCCACTCCCCTGGACCTGTATAGCACCCTGCACAGAAAACATCTTGGTCGTGGGTATGACCAGAGCTCTGGATCCCAGGGTCCAGCCCTCCTAAGAGAGGCATTACAGACAAAACCTTGCTCTTCTCTGCAAGGCCCGGGTACCGACCGTTTAGCTATGAAGCTTTTTTGGTCGGATCCGGAATGGCTTGCTGAGGCCCAAAAGAACCTGTACACAAGCCCAGATGAAAAACACATGTTAACCTTTGGCCAACACCTTAGACACTGGCAAAAAACTGAGGTGCTCCCGGATGGGAGGGGCTTATATAGGGGAGGGTACTTCTGGTTTGGAAGTTGCCAGTGCCAGCACCTGAAGGTAATCTATATAACCCACATAGTAATGACTATGCCGCTCTGTGTCCCGTGATGTACGAGAAAGAAATGATGATTCAGAGAAGGATTGGGAGAAAATCCTTTTTGGGTCGGATGAGACCAAAATTGATCTTTTTGGCATTAACTCCATTCGCCGTGTTTGGAGGAAGAAAAATGCTGACTATGACACCAAGTACACCGTCCCTAAGTCGAGCACGGAGTTGGAAACATTATGCTTTGGGACGGTTTCTCTGCTAAAGGTACAGACTGACTTTGCCGCATTGAGGGGGCCAATGAACAGGGCCATGTATTGTAAAATCTTGGATTAGAACCTTCTTCCCTCAGGGATGGGTCTTCCAGCATGACAATGACCCAAAACATACTGCCAAGACAACAAAGGAGTGGCTCAAGCATATTAAAGTCATGGAGTGGCCTAATCCTATAGTTAAAAAAAACTTATGGGAGGGAGATGAAACTTTGAGTTGTGACAGCCAAGAAAACCTTAAGGATTTAGAGAAGATCTGTAAAGAAGAGCGGACCAAAATCCCTCCTGAGATGTGTGCAAACCTGATCACCAACTACAAGAAACGTCTGACCTCTGTGATTGGCAACAAGAGTTTCTCCACCAAGTTCTAAGTCATGTTTTGTTTGGGGATCAAAATACTTATTTTACACACTAAACTGCAACTTAAATTTATAACATTTCTATCATGTGTTTTTCTGGATTTTTTTTTATAATTATTTTCGTGTGTGTGTGTGTGTGTGTGTGTGTGTGTGTGTGTGTGTGTGTGTGTGTGTGTGTGTGTGTATATATATATATAAAATCGGCCTCACCCCTCTCTCCCCTTCTTATACTCGGCTTGTCTTTCTTCGTCTAGGGGTCTCAGTGCTGGGGGGAGGGATGAGATACACCACGGCCCATGTCCTCCATAGCTAAAAGGTGAAGGCCAGAAGATTGGGCCTTGTGTAGGTGTCCTAGAGTCAAGTCCAGTACTTCGTTCCTGACTCCTTTGCTCCTAGTAACCAGAGTTCCACACAGTGAATAGGTCCAACTCAGTTTTATTCTTCTTGGCAAACAAACAATTTCTTCTACTGAGTAGTAATGGGGAATAGATCGAGGCACAATCCTTTCCCTTCTCCTGGTAACCACTGTTATATCACCAGTGGCGAATAGTCACGGTCACTGACCATATGAAGTAGAACATGAATTACCTTCGCTAGCACGGCCCGTCAGGGGAAGGAAATCCGTCCAAGGGAGAAACCGGAGGCCTCTCTGTCACCAGCGATGCTGCGCCGGACTCTCCAGAGAAGATCCGCACACCAGATCTCACGAACTCAGACACGGGCACCCAAAGAGTTAGGGCCCCCTCGGATTCCTCCACCCTCACGGAACTCAGTCGAAGGTACTGAGCCCCAGGCATCCACCATAGTACCTCACCCCAGGCTAAAGGTGCCTGAGATGGACTCCATCTCCACTCCGGCCAGGCCAAGGGCACCTAGGCCTGGAGCACTGAAACGCCAGCACCCAAGCTGAAGGTGCCTGGGTGCGACTGAGTCCTCCGACTCCCACTCCGAACTCTCAACTCTGAACCCCGTGGTAAGGGCGTCCGCCCCTTTTATCCCCTCTCCCTTTGCGTCACAGCGGATTCTCCGCCCCGCTGTACCAGCTCCAGGGGAGGACAAAAAAGGAAGTCTTACGATGTGAGTTTAGCTCCGGCCCAGGGCAACAGCGCCACCCGTGGACCGCAAGGAACCTCACACCACCAGAGTCCTCCAAGAACCAGAAAAAGGTCTCGGATCCCCTAGCAATTTGTGCATCTGGGTTACACTACCACCCAGATGCCTCCCTTAAATTCAAACACCCGCTAGATTTTGAAAGTTTGCCCACTTAAAAAGAAATGAAGGGTCTATAATTTTTATCCTAGGTGTAGTTTAAAATGATAGAGAAAGAATATCAACCAAAAAAACCCAGAAAAACACATGATAGAAATGTTAAAAATTTAAGATTTTTAAGATTTTGAGAGAGAGATAGAGAATATATATATATATATATATATATATATATATATATATATATATATATATATATATATATATATATATATATACACACATACATACATATACACACACACACATATACACACACACATATACATTTAGGATTGCATGGAGATCTTCTCAGAATGTTCTATCAAAGCAAAGATTATTATCTTGTAAATATATATCTTGGCTCTAGGTTAAAGACGATTAAACACTAAGACTCTGTAAACTCCGACTCCAAAGCAGAGCTGGCCGGAATGAATCACACACCAAAACTCAACTGTTTATTACGGAACTGTTTACTTTCATACCTAGAAATACACAAACCACATAAGAAGAGCACGTTTTACCGGTCTTATCCTTAACAAGCTCAAGCTTCTTCAACAGAACAATCAGGGAACTCCATAAAAGGGCTTTTGGTGTAATTAAAGTGTAATCTTGGTTGATTATATGCTAAAGTGGGACTCCAAGAGATCCTTAAAGGGGTTGTAAAGGTAAATGTTTTTTCACCTTAATGCATCCTATGTGGAGGAGCCGAGACAGCCGCCGAGGCCACTCTGTGCAAAACGAGCTGCACAGTGGAGGTAAGTATAACATGTTTTTTTTTTTCTTAAACGGGAACCTTTAGTGTCCTTTTAAAATAAAAAAAAGAATGAATAAAAAGAGACCCTGTCATAATAAAAAAGTCTAAGGACGGACCATACCTGTGAAGAGGCTGAATACTTGTGCTGCAACCCACACCTTGCAAGCAACACTGCTCTATTGCAGAGAAGTGGTCCTCCCAAGTCCACCATGAAACCATTAGTTCCAGGAGTGTCATCCTCCGTGGCTCCATGCAGCTATGGTTCCTCTCTTTGACTTCACGTCACTACTGTATCCTATTCAAGGGACCCAGGAGATCAACATTCCCACAAGTATTGTTTTTTCAGTAGATTTCCTTTACACAGCCCATTGCACTCACTTTTTTTTTACACAACTGGTCCTATGAAGTCCTCTATGAAACCATCCCTTCCAGGAGTGTCAATCTCTGTGGCTCTCAATGATTCCTCTCTCTGACCCAACATCACTACTGTATCTTATTCAAAATAGAATGAGGCCTGGTGCACCCAGTGATGTGACTCCATCCCTTCATTATTGGTTCCATACAACCAAGATATTTGTCCTGGGACTTTAAATGAGGCACAGCACATATGACCAAAGAATAACTAGTTTCCAACATTGTTGTTTAATAAATATTGTATATAAAGAGGGGATAAAATTGTAACAAGCCGATTTGTAATGAATCCATATTAATGCTTTTGATACATAATTAAAAGATAGTGTTGACCATATACAATCCAACTGGCAATACAGAAATAAAACAAAAATTGCACCCATAAACACAGCGCATTTTGTGACTCTTTGTTCACTCTTCAGGAGTAGATGCATGTACAGTATAAATCAGCTAAGAATAGATATGGCAATATTTGCAAATGGGGATTGCCAGGGGAGTCTCACCCGGGAGCTGTGGAAGTTACGACTCAGCGAGAACTCAAGGAATCAAACAGGAAGCAGATTCAACGTGGATGGGCAATCCAAGATGGCACCCAAAGTAGTTGCATGAATCTAAAGCTGTGAACCCAAATGTTGCTTCTCAATATCCTCATGGAAAAAAAAAAAAAAAAATGTTTTTAACCACTTCAGCCCCGGACCATTTGGCTGGCCAAAGACCAGAGCACTTTTTGCGATTCGGCACTGCTTCGCTTTAACTGACAATTGCGCGGTCGTGCGACGTGGCTCCCAAACAAAATTTACGTCCTTTTTCACACAAATAGCTTTCTTTTGATGGCATTTGATCACCTCTGCGGTTTTTATTTTTTGCGCTATAAACAAAAATAGAGCGACAATTTTGAAAACAAAACACAATATTTTTTACTATAATAAATATCCCCAAAAAATATATAAAAACAAATGTTTTCCTCAGTTTAGGCCGATACGTATTCTTCTACATATTTTTGGTAAAAAAAAAAAAAAAAAAAAAACAAACAACACAATAAGCATCTATTAATTGGTTTGCGCAAAATTTATAGCGTCTACAAAATAGGGTATAGTTTTATGGCACTTTTAATTTTTTTTTTTTTTTTTTTACTAGTAATGGTGGCGATCAGCAATTTTTATTGTGACTGACATTATGGCAGACAAATTAGACACTGTTGGCGCTATTTTGGGACCATGCACATTTATACAGCGATCAGTGCTATAAAAATGCAGATTACTGTGTAAATGTGACTGGCAGGGAAGGGGTTAACCACTAGGGGGCTAGGAAGGGGTTAAGTGTGTCCTAGGGAGTGATTATAACTGTCAGGGGGAAAAGGGGACATGACTACGAGTGACACGTCACTGATCGCTGCTCCCGATGAGAGGGAGGAGACGATCAGTGACCTGTCACTAGGAAGAACAGGGAGATGTTGTGTTTACACTGACTGACATCTCCCCGTTCTTCAGCTCCGTGACACGATCGCAGGACACCGGCACACACCGAGTCCGCGGGTCCCATGATCACAGAGCACGCGCGACCACACGGCGGCAAATTTTAAAAGGGACGTACATGTCCGCCCATTTCCCTGTCCGTGCTATTCTGTCGATGTATACGTTCGTGCGGTGGTCGGCAAGCAGTTAAGGTTTTGTTTTAAATTAGGGATTGTATATGGTCAACACTATATTTAATCATGTATGAAATACAATATGGATTCATTACAATAATCAATTATGAAATACAATTAATATGGATTCATTACAAATTAGCTCATTACCATTTTATCCTGTTTTTTATGCAATATTTATTCATTCAACAACGTTGGAAACTAGTTATGCATTGGACATATGTGCTGTGCCTCATTTAACTACTTCCCACCCGGCCACTGTACATATACGGCGGGGTGGGTGCTCTCTCCTGAGTGGACGTTCCTGAACGTCCCTCAGAAGGGAGGGGGATCGCGTGCGCGCGCCCGCCGCGTAACCAAGGACCCAGTGCGCGTGCCCGGCGGCCGCGATTGCCGCCGGGCACCCGCGATTGCCCGGGAACCAAGCAGGAAAGTGGATCTGTGTGTGTAAACACACAGATCCACGTCCTGTGAGGGAGAGGAGGCTGATAGTGTGTCCCTTGTACATAGGGACAACCATCGGTCACCTCCCCCAGTCAGTCCCCTCCCCCCACAGTTAGAACACATTGAGGGAACATATTTAACCCCTTCCCGCCCCCTAGTGGTTAACCCCTTCCCTGCTAGTCACATTTATACAGTAATCAATGCATTTTTATAGCAGGGATCGCTGTATAAATGTGAATGGTACCAAAAATGTGTCAAAAGTGTCCGATGTGTCCGCCACAATATCGCAGTCACAATAAAAATCGCAGATCGCCGCCATTACTAATAAAAAATGCTATAAAACTATCCCCTATTTTGTAGACGCTATAACTTTTGCGCAAACCAATCAATACGCGCTTATTGCGATTTTTTTTTATACCAAAAATATGTAGAAGAATACGTATCGGCCTAAACTGAGGAAAATTTTAATAAAAAAAAAAAAAAATGGGTATTTATTATAGCAAAAAGTTAAAAATATTGTGTTTTTTTTCCAAACTGGACGCTCTTCTTTTGTTTATAGCGCAATGAAAAAAAACCGCAGAGGTGATTAGATACCACCAAAAGAAAGCTCTATTTGTGGGAAAAAAAGGACGCAAATTTTGTTTGGGAGCCACGTCGCACGACCGCGCAATTGTCATTTAAAGTGTGACTGCGCTGAAAGCTGAAAAATGGCTTGGGCAGGAAGGGGGTTTTAGTGCCCAGTAGGGAGGTGGTTAAAGTCCCAGGAAAAATAAATTGGTTGTATACTGTATCCTATTTGGGAGACCCAGAAGATCAACGTCCCTGAAAGTGTTGGTTTTCCAGCGGATTTCACACACTAGTTCCACTCAAAATACACTGAAAAAAAAAAAAAAAAGTCAAGTCTTTCAGAAAAGCCCATACCTGTAAAGAAGAGGCCGACTACATCTCCTCCAGCCCACACCACTCCACACTGTTCTACTGCAGAAAACAGGTTCCTCCCTCTGATTTAACATCACTACTGTACCCTACACAGGAAACTGGAGGAGATCAACATTCCTGAAAGAGTTGGTTTCCCAGCAAACTTCAGGGGAACACTTGTCTGAAACTGAGCACTGCTTGGTGGTATGGGAGGCGGGAAACGTATTCAGTACAGTAGGCTTGTGCAATTCGTTTCGTAACGAATCGAAATTCGTCCGAATTTAGCAACTTTGGGACATTCGGAAGCATTCGAATTTCCGAACAAAGCAATTACGAAAAAAACCGAATCCGAAATAAATTATACCGCAAATAGCGAATGCCCGAATGTCTTCGGCATAATTCGTTATGAAAAAAGTTACGAATGTACGAATCCATTCGAAGCACAATAACACTCACTCTGCTCTCTGCTTCTCCCTCACCATGCTGAACTCCCTCTCAAAATGGTGTACAGGGGCGGAGGCTATAGCCGCATGTAAAAAACGAACGTAAAATACGAGATTTCGAATCGTTACAAATAACCGCTATGTATTTAGAAAAGTACAAATCCATTCGAAGCACATTAGGCATAATAGGCAGCGTCGTCGTGAGAGAGACACGGAAAATTACGAATCAACGAACCCAAAAAAAGTTACGAAAGTAGGAGTTGTGTCCAGAATCAACGAAAAACAATGTACCCTACCGAAAGTACGAATTATAAATCAACTAAAAATTCAACGAAAAATGACGCTTGCGAAAATACGAATTAGTCCGAACACAAAAAATCCCGTCTAGCAAAATTACGAATCAACAGAACCGAAAAGAAACGAACCGAAACGAAACAAATTTTTCTGTTGTGCACAAGTCTAGTATTCAGCCTCTTTACCCTGCATGTCCCTTCACCTTCGATTGCTTTTGGATGGATTTCGTTTATTTATTTCTTGGCATTTTAATTTTCTTCATTAATAAAGCGTTTAACCAGAGTGCGGCAGTCCAGACAACTTCTTCTCTTCATTCAGCCTCTTTACAGGTATGGGCTTTCCTAAAGGACGGACACCATTACATGAAAATCCGTTCCCACAGGGTATTCCGGTTTCCTCCCACACTCCAAAAGACATGCTGGTAGGTTAATTGGATCTAGTCCAAATTGGCCCAGTATGTATATTATATATATATATATATATATATATATATATATATATATATATATATATGTGTGTGTACGACTGTGTCCCAAGTGTGTCGAGATCCTACGGGGTAAAATGACCGCACCAGCCAAGCAGACACTGGCTGCAAAAAGCGCCTAGAGGCGATTCAGTTTGCATGTGTAGCGTTATACATGTCCACTCATTCATTAAAAGGTTTCTTTTGATGGTTCCTCTCTTTGATTTCATGTCCGTAATTTGTTCTATTCATGGACTCAGGACATCAACATTCCCAAAAGTGTTGACTTCCAAGCATACTTTAGGGGTCCAGCTGTTGGCAATGAAGCACTGCTTAGCGGCCTGGGCTGCGGGAGAATTATTCAACCTCTTTACAGATATGGGCTTTCCTGAAGGACAAATTACATAAGGGGGGTTTCACTTGACGTCACTACTGTATCCCATTTGGAGGACCCAGGAGATGAACATTTCCGAAAGTGTTGGTTTCCCAGTAGACTTCACCTTCTAGTTCCATATAAAAATACACCAAAAAAATAAATAAAAAAATTGTCAGGAATTTTCAGGAAAGCCCATACCAGTAAAGAAGAGGCTGAATTCTTCTCCTGCAGTCCACATTACTCAACATAGCTCCACTGCAGACAACTGGTCCCCTGAAATCTGTCACTTCTGTATCATATGTAGGGGGTCCAGATCATCAACATTTTTTAAAGCGTTCGTTGCCCAGCGGGCTATAGGGCACCAGTTAACTGCAATGGAGTGTTGTTTAGTGAACCAACAATGCACTAGCTCAACTGCTTGTCCACCGCCCACCATCAAATGACGGCGGGCGGAAGACTCTATTGTTCTAATCGGACTTCATATGATGTCGCGCCTACAGAATCCACTAGGGGGCGCGCGCACGCCCCGCCGTGTCGCTGGAGACCCGGTGCGCGTGCCCGGTGACCGCGATGGCTGCCGGGCACCCGCGATTGCCCAGTAACTGAACAGGACCGTGGATCTCTGTGTGTAAACACAGAGATCCACGTCCTGTCAGGGAGAGGAGACTGATGGTGTGTCCTTTGTACATAGGGACAACCATCGGTCACCTCTTCCAGTCAGTCCCCTCCCCCCACAGTAAGAATCACTCCCAGGCAACACATTTACCCCTTCCTCGCCCCCTAGTGTTAACCCCTTCCCTGCCAGTCACATTTATACAGTAATCAATGCATTTTTATAGCACTGTTCGCTGTATAAATTTGAATGGTCCCAAAAATGTGTCAAAAGGGTCTGATGTGTCCGCCGCAATATCGTAGTCGCGATAAAAATCGCAGATCGCCGCCATTACTAGTAAAAAAAATTTTTTTTATAAAAATGCTATAAATCTATCCCCTATTTTGTAGATGCTATAACTTTTGTGCAAACCCATCAATATACGCTTATTGTGATTTTTTTTATACCAAAAATATGTAGAAGAATACGCATCGGCCTAAACTGAGAAAAAAAATTTTTTTTTTTTTTTAAATTGTCAGTCTTTTTTTTGTTTATTGCACAAAAAAGAAAAACCGCAGAGATGATCAAATACCACCAAAAGAACGTCAATTTTGTTTGGAAGCCACGTCGCACGACTGCGTAATTGTCATTCAAAGCGTGACAGTGCTTAAAGCTGAAAATTGCCCTGGGCAGGCAGGGGGTTTAAGTGCCCAGTAAGAAAGTGGCTAAAGGAACCGATTTAGAAAACAAAAAATGAACCTTTACAACCCTTTAACTGCTCGCTATGTCTAGGGGTGCTGGAATCAAAAGCAATACTTACCTTACTCACTGCTCTGGCTGTCTCTCTCGATCTGTGCAATCTGTCCCGCGCTGCCTCCTCTAAAGGCACTTCTGGCCGCAGTCACACTCCAGCCCATAGCTCCCAACTGTCCCTGATTTCAAACAAAGTCCCTCTTTCCTCCTCATTTGTCCCTCATTTTGGTCTGATCTGTATAATTGTATATAAAATGCACTATTTATCTTTTAAAAAAGTGTTTCCCAGCGCTAAAACTTTCATCCAAATTGGAAATTACTGCATTTGTGAATTTCGAAAGCCAATAAAAAGAAGAAAGAAAGAAGAAAGGAAGGGAAGGGAAGGGAAGGAAAGGGGAGGAAGGGAAGGGAAGGGGAGGAAGGAAAGGGGAGGAAGGGAAGGGGAGGAAGGGAAGGGGAGGAAGGGAAGGGGAGGAAGGGAAGGGAAGGGGAGGGAGGGGAGGGGAGGAAGGGGAGGGGAGGGAAGGGAGGGGAGGAAGGGGAGGAAGGGGAGGAAGGGAAGGAAGGGAAGGAAGGGGAGGAAGGGAAGGAAGGGGAGGAAGGGGAGGAAGGGGAGGGGAGGAAGGGGAGGAAGGGGAGGAAGGGGAGGGGAGGAAGGGGAGGAAGGGGAGGGGAGGAAGGGGAGGAAGGGGAGGAAGGGGAGGAGAAAGGGGAGGAAGGAAGGGGAGGAAGGAAGGGGAGGAAGGAAGGGGAGGAAGGAAGGGGAGGAAGGAAGGGGAGGAATGAAGGGGAGGAAGGAAGGGGAGGAAGGGGAGGGGAGGAAGGGGAGGAAGGGGAGGAAGGGGAGGAAGGGAAGGGGAGGAAGGGGAGGAAGGGGAGGAAGGAAGGAAGGAAGGGGAGGAAGGAAGGGGAGGAAGGAAGGAAGGAAGGGAAGGAAGGGGAGGAAGGAAGGAAGGAAGGGGAGGAAGGAAGGAAGGAAGGGGAGGAAGGAAGGAAGGAAGGGGAGGAAGGAAGGAAGGAAGGGGAGGAAGGAAGGAAGGAAGGAAGGGGAGGAAGGGGAGGAAGGGAAGGAAGGAAGGGGAGGAAGGGGAGGAAGGAAGGAAGGAAGGAAGGAAGGAAGGAAGGAAGGAAGGAAGGAAGGAAGGAAGGAAGGAAGGAAGGAAGGGAGGAGGAGAGCACTTTTTTAGTTTTAATTAATTTTTTGGCAGAATTCTCCACTAAGGGGGTGTGTCCTAGACATGTGCAATTCGTTTCGTTCCGAATTTGTTTAAAGAATTTCAACAAATTAGTTAATTCGGAAATATCCGAATTAACGAAAACCCGGTTAATTTTTCCGAATATTCGTAAATTCTAATATTTGTAAATTCGCACATTCAGAAATTTTTAAATGAGTAAATTCGGAAATCTGAAATAAACTAAAAATAACTTAACTATTAAAATGATAGGTTTTGGAATTTCCTTTCAAATTTGGCTGTTGGTGAACGCAATGTATACAAATTTAACCAAAGTTATGATTTTTTTTCCGAAATAACGAATGACGTATCTAAAACGAATGGAACGTAATGAATTATTAATAATAAATAACAATAATAAAAACTTCTTATCATTATTAATTTGTTCCGTTCCATTTGTTTAGATGCGGCACTTGTTATTTCATGTAATTCGTAACTTTGGATAAATTCGTATTCGTTACATTCACTAACAGCCAAATTTGAAAGGAAATTACAATACCTATAATTTAATAGTTAGTTATTATTTCAGATTTTCGAATTTTCAAATGTACGAATTTAAGATTTGTGATCATAACGAATGACCCGAAAAACTGAAAAAATTTAAAACGAATGAAACTAAAACGAAAACAAACAAATTTTTTGGCAGTGCACATGTCTAGTGTGTCCCATGCCTACATACTTTTGCTACTAGGTGTCCCTCTTTCCCTTTTTCAAAAAGTTGGAAGGTGTGCTCCAGCCTCCTTCACTTACAATGCAGGGCTAATAGACAAGGATAATAACAAGGGACTACAAACAGCCCAGAGAACATGGTGAAAAGAGAAGAGCACCAGAACCAGCTTCAGAGATGTAGGGCAAGTAATCTTGTGTTAGACCTAACAAGCATTTAATCCCTTGCAGTGCGTGAGAGCCCCCATTCAAAGGGTACATTTTGCTTAAATCATCAAGGGCCTATTCATGCTGTTCCATGTCTTGCATTTAAATACAGTGAGTAACGAGGTTAACGAGCGTTTCGCAATACGAGCACTGTTTTTTTTTTTAAATCCTGACTCGGTTTGCGAGCGTCGTCTCGCAAAACGAGCAGGATTCAAGCCACAGCGGTGTGCTGTACCGCGTTTGGCCTGAGGTGGGGGCGCGCCAGAGCCGAGCGGAGCCGATCGGAAAAACTCGGAAATACTCAGTTCCCGAGTTCAGCCGAGCTGTCCCCGGGCTTTTCCAAGGCTCTCCGGACCCCCCACCTCTGGCCACATGCGGAACAAATTATTTTAGTTTCCATTGACTTCTATGGGGAAACTCGCTTTGATATGCGAATGCTTTGGATTACGAGCATTCTCCTTTAAAATGGATTATGCTCGTAATCCAAGGTTCCACTGTACATGGACGACCCATGGTGCAACAACACATGTTGTATGAACTTTATGATTAAGGCCTATGTAAGAGGCAGAAACCTGTACATTTTTAGGAATTGATTCCTTTATATGGTTTGATGGATTACATAAAGATATACATCTTTAATGCCAAGAAGTCCTGGTGCCAGGTTTTTACTCTTTTTTTTATTTTTTTATTTCAGGCATTCAGTACTATGTGAATCCGGGCACAGACGTCTTGATCTTATCTGTTCTATCCTTATGGGATTTTGGGGTTGTAGAACTTTCTTTGTTGTATGAACAGCCATTTTTTTCTGATGGACCTCAATGCACATACTGGCACTAACCAAACTCACCATTCCCAATGCATATAATAGAGATCACTGGAGCCGACTTGCAGTTTGTTGAGGGGAAATTAAACCAGGTGTGTTTTTGGTCTGTAAATGGGCATTGGAGGGGCCCATAGAAAATCAATGAGCCCATTCATCTCAACCCATGTTGATGCACCAAAAAAAAGAATAAAAAAAATATCTACATGAATACGGACTGAACAGTGTGAAAATGGGCTGCAAAAGGATAAGGGTCCCTTTCATCCAAAATGAGGATCACAAAATCCTACCACATAAAAAAACCTCTCAACCATTTTAACATGGTGGAAGCCTTGAAATAACATTACAGTCTTAGGGTACAGATGCTTATAAGTTAGTATATCGATAGCTCCAGGGCTTTTTTTCTCAGACAATAGGTGCAGGAACTCCCCCTTTCCAAGTCACCCCTTTTCTCCACCCCTACCCACCTCCCAGTACTGCCCCTTTAAAGACAATATAGAAGCAAGTATCTTTTTGTGGTGCGAAGTAATTTGTATGGAATTTGGTAATGATTAGGGCTGTTACTGATTAAAACAAAAAAATATTTCGAACACGAAAATTTTAATCGATTAATCGACTAATTTTAATTATAACGCACATACAGTTTTTACAATTTTTTACTGTAATGTCAACATCTCCCCACATACCGCAATGTCTACATCTGCCCCCATACCGCAATATCTCCGATGGTCCGCTCTGTCCGGAACAGACAGCAGGCAGACCCGTCCACAGAGTAGGCGGCACAAGCAGACGGGTGATGATGACGTCAGCGCGCCGCTACTAGGCTGCCGCCGGGTGGACCAAGATGGCCGCCGCTCCGGAGCTAGGCCGAAGCCGCGCCATTTCCTATGGGCAAGACCGCTGAGCTCACTCCGCGGATCGTCCTCGATCAAAATTATTTTGATCGATCAAAGAAATTAAAGATTAATCGAGCATTTAATCATTAATTTTCGCAGCCCTAGTAGTGATATCAAGAAAAACAGTAAAATAGATCCCCTGCAGCCAGCAACAATAGATTCCCCTAACAATGGACCACCCACAACAAAATTTCCCCTCAACAACAATAGACTCCCGGCAGCCTCTACAGATCTCCGCAAAGCCAGGATTAATAGACTCTCTGGCTGCCATCAACAATAGACCCCTCCCTCAACAGTAGATCTTTTTCAGCAAATACTGACCCTCCAGCAACATAAGACCCCCCCCCCAGCAACAATAGGTCCCCCACCAAAAACAATAGACCTGCCCAGCACCAATAGACCCCTCCTGCAATAATAGATCCCCAGCAGTGAGCATCAATACCCTGCAGCACACCCCAGCACCCCTTGCCATTACATACAGTCAGTCCAGGAGGTGCCGGAACTGCGTTCCCCCGCGTTCCCGCCGAAAAAAATCCCTGGATAGCTCACTGTACATTAGTGGGATAGTAAAAGTGGAGTTCCACCCTGAAAAAAAAAAAAGAGAGACAAAAATGCTGCAAAAAAATAGAAAAAAAAAATGTTTTTACTCACCCGAAATAGCGGTTGCTATGCGGAAGTCCCTAATCTGCCTCTTCCTTATCCGCGGTGGGTCTTCTTCCGCAATCTCTTCTAGTGAATGGGGCGCGCTGCCTTCTGGGAACTGTGTGTAATCCCAGAGAGCAGCCGGCCCATTCACAAATCGGCACGAGACTCGCGCATGCGCAGAAGGAAACGGGCAGTGAAGCCGTAAGGCTTCACTGCCCGTTTCCCTTAGTGAGGATGGCGGCGCGGGACCTGCAGTGATGAAGGGATAGGCATCAGGGGGGGCCATCATCGCGGGTGAGTAGGACAGGTAAGTGTCCTTATTAAAAGTCAGCAGTGTTTGTAGCTGCTGACTTTAAAAAAATAAATAAAAAATGCGTGTGGAATCCCTCTTTAAGGGAGATAATGCACCTTACATTTGTGGTCAGTGGAAAGAACACCCCCTTACAGATATAGCTAAAAAGATCATTGCGTCAGTCAATGGCAATTCACCTGAGAGGTAGAAATTGCTCCTTGCTCAAGGAACCTCTAGCAATCTCTGGAGGAACCCTAGGGTAGAGAAAGGATGACAGAGCATCTCATATAAGTAATGCCTGGGACTGGAGTTTGTGTTAAGGTGAAGATCAGAAAAATGTGCCAATGGCTTTACAGTATGAGGGCCTGCCGGAATGGCTACAATTTCAATTGATAGTTTAGGTAGACCTTTACATTACTTAACCATTCTGGTTATTTCGGAGAGATCAAAATCTGACTTTGGTCAGCTTTAGTGCCATAACACACGATTACAAGTTTATCTTCTAGCATGCTCCAACTTCCTGATGGTTTATGACTTTTTTCAGACAGAGCTGCCTCAGGCCAAGGGTGTGGCGAACGTTGGAGCACAATTACATTGCACATCATGCTTTTGGTTAATTATGGGACTGACAACTCATCCACTGACTATACATACAGTACACCGACCAGCCACCCCAAATCAAACCTGCACTCATTTTATCAAGACCTATCATTTTCAAGATTATCAAATCACGTCTGTTCTAACACAGAGAAGGTTGGGAGGGAAGTATATTCCAAATAAAGAACCAGAGATTAAATGGGATGGTAGCATTATTCGCAATATGCCACACTTTCAGATAGTTCTGACAAGCGGAGGGGCAGCATATGGAGAACAGAAATGTGGTTTTCGGATTTTTCTGAAAATATGGGGTCTATGTAGTAGTAACACTTATGGTATGGATAGACATAGGATATCATTGCTATAGGATGGAGTATAGGTTTGATCTGGGGCCATCCAACTGATGTAGATAGTCACTTATGAACAGTCACATCCATAATTATTTAAAGCATGGTTCTCTCATTTCTAAATTGTTCTCCAGAGCTAGCCACACACCCTGGGCCCAAGGGGACTTTATGTTCTGGGTCAAGTCAATCTGTCTCAAGGCTGCCATCAGGGGGGTACAAGCAGTACACCTGTAAAGGGGCCTGGAGGTCCCCAGGGCCCTGGATGGTAACCCCCCTTTTTTGTGTATTTTTTATAAAAAAAAATATATATATATTTATTTTTATTTATTTTTTGTAAGGGGCCCAGAGGCCCGAAGGTCCCCGGATGGCAACCCCCCCTTTTTGTTCGTCAGCACCCAAAGCCCCCCCCGACCTTAATACGCGGCTGCAGCAGCACCCCTCTGCTTTTCAATTCGTGGCACCCCCCGCTTCTCAATTTGCGGCGGCAGCACCCCCCGTATCTCCTCTGCTCCAGGCCTGAAGCTGTGTAAGGGGCCCCAAAATTCTTGGTGGCGGCCCTGATCTATCCAATCAGGCATGCCCTTGCACTACATACTTGTTGGTTGATCTAAAGAAGATGACTGAACACACAGATTGTAACATGCATGGTGAGCTTTAGGTCTACAAAGAATGTTGTTTGAAGGCCTTCCATATTGGATACAAATAGATTGGATAGTTGAGTCAGGGTAATTATTAGGGCTGAAACAACTAATCGATTATGAAAATAGTAAATCGATTACTATTTTCATAACCGATTTATCGGGCAGTAACATAATGGGGTAAAAAAAAAAAAAAAAAAATTAGCTCTTTGTAGTACATTCACACCAACGTGACCTTTGAAGCCGACATCCCTGTGTGACTTCATTGCGGCTTGCATACGACTTCTTTAAACAGAGGTCAATGCAAGTCGTGATGAAGTTGTCCTAAAGTAGCGCGTACCGATTAGAACCGTTCCATTGCCGCTAATTGGGGCGCGACTTGTCATGCAACTTTGTCGCATGACAAGACACGGCAGTGTGTATAAGGGCTTAAAGTCTTCCTTCAAAGTTTCATTGACCTTCCAATTTCCTTAACCACCACTAGTTGGTGACCAGATAAAAAAACAGCCAATGACCAACACAGCAAGCTCTTCTGTTTGAGTAGAACTACGGTCTTTGTATGGGGGAATGTTTAAACTTACAGCAATTGTTACTATTTGTTGGTTATATGTGTGTGCACACACAGGAGACACGATGCATCAGTTACATGTGTGTGAATGCAGAGGACATTATGAATCAGTTACGTGTGTGCGCACGCAAGGGACACGATGGGGTTGATATACTAAAAAAGGCAAAGAGCAGTTGCTCCAGAGGTTAGTAGATTAGTAAATGAGCAGAAGCTCTTCTGACTTCCATCAACCAATCATGTGCAAGGAAAAATGCCGTTTTTTTTTTCTTGTATGTGATTGGGCATGCTCTGTAATGTGACGCTTTACCTCATTTGCCAAGCTCTGGCGCAACTTGCAGAGTGCACAGTCTATTTGCTTTTAGTAACTCAACCCCTATGCATCAGTTAGGCATGTATGCACACAGGGGCCACTATGCATCATTTACATACAGTATGTGTGCATAGGGTGACCACATTTCCAAACTACCATTCAGGGACACCCTCCCTTCCCAAAAATCAGCTTGTGCTGTAACGAATCACAGCACAGTGATTGGACACAAGAGGCGGGATTTATGATTTCTCTAATCACAGGCAGGGGGCGGGGATTGTGCTCCTCCAGGCATTCCCGGCCAGGACAAGTACTGTCAGTGAGTAAAGCAGTGATGTGGCGGCCTTTTTTGGGGGGGGGATCAGATTGGCCCGGGGGGTGGCTGTGTCAGTTTTATTCCGGGACACTGTATTGTCCTGGAGTGAAGGTGCCCGGGACAGACGTGCAAAATGCGGGACTGTCCCGGGCAATCCGGGACACGTGGTCACCCTATGTGTGCATGCAGAGGACATAGGGTTGCCACCTGTCCAGGATTCACCTGGACAGTCCCGGTTTTGAAACTTGTGTCCGGATTTCAGGCAGACTGAAACCTACACACATTTAGACCAGGCTGTGGCTCCCCAAGTAGCCAAGATAGTCAGACACAAATCTGTTGCCATCCCGGAGCTGTGGGCGGCTGTCTGGGGGCTACTTCGGTATCACTGGGGGGCAGGACGATATTGTCAGCAAGAGCAATTTGTTTACACCCACTGTTCACTATGCGCACTGCGTTACTACTCTCCTTGGGGAACCCAAAGATGTCCCAGGCCGCTAAAGTGTTCGGGTTTGGATTGAAGAAAATGTGGCAACCCTAATGCCTTGTACACACGATCGGAGTTTCCGATGAAAAAAGTCAGATGGACTTTTTTCAATCGGAATTTCCGATCGTGTGTGGGGCCCATCTGACTTTTTTCTGTCGGTGTTTAGAAATAGAACGTTTTATTTCTTTCCGAAGAAAAAAAACACACGCATGCTCAGAATCTATCCATTATTCATATAGGGGGATGGCGTGGAGAGAAGGGGCGGCCCCCGGGCACCCCTAATGGACGGGCCATCACTGGCTAGCAGCATGAGGTTTAAAGTGATACTAAAAGGTTCAATTTTTTTTTTTAAATAACAAACATGTCATATTTGCCTCCACTGTGCAGCTCGTTTTGCACAGCGTGGCCCTGAATGCCATTTTCTGGGGGATCGCGTGGCTCCTCCCCGCAATAGCTAATCCCCTCTGGGAAGCTCTTTCCCTAGGAGGTCACCTTACGGGCACGCTTCCGTGACATACACTTAGCGTCCATAGCCGCCGCGTCATTGGATTTGATTGACAGCAGTGCAAGCCAATGGCTGCGCTGCTATCAATCTATCCAATGAAGAGCCGAGAAGCTCGGGCAAAGATCGAGCGTGTTCACGACACTGGACTTTCCAGGGCTCAGGTAAGTAAAACGCGGGGGGGACTGGGGGGCCAGTAATCGTCCGATGTTTTTTCACCTTAATGCATTGACTGCATTAAGGTGAAAAAACATGAACTTTACAACCCCTTTGAATATAATCAATGTTGGATTGGAAGAGAGAAGTGCCACTTTAATTCTTCTTTATTTTAGAAATTAAAGTGTGCATTTGGTAAATAGCTACAAGAAGTAAAAGTCCTGAGAAATTAATACATACAGTATGTTACAAAATTAAAAAGACAAATCGGGTGTACAAAAAAAAAAAAAAAAAAAAGGCGCAGAAAAGAAAATTGTTCCTGACTACCAGGAGCCTAGGTACACAATGAAAGCCTATAAAGCAGCCAGCCAAGAGCCTGGGAAGCGAGGAGTACATCGCAGATTTCCTACATGTGAGGAGAAACAGCAATCCAAACACTCTGAGGAAGTTGAGGAATTAGTGGTACATGTGGCAGCAAAGTTTAAAAGACATCCTGTGGGCTACTTAGTACTCACAACAGAGAAGTCTGAAAAATGGGCCAGTGCGATGCAGCAGCCCCCCCCCCCCCCCCCCCATTCCTTCACTTATTTCTCAGGCGTCTGCCAATAAATGAAATGAGGTCATGGACAGACAGATATATATATATAAATATAATATATATATATTTATTACGAGAAGCATACTGGCTGCTGCTGGCAAACTTTAATCCTGCTAATTATTTTGCATACTTGTAAAAACAACTTACGACTGCGAACATGAAACTAAAACACATTAACAGGAAGTGAGAGAAGCGAATATCAGCACATTGAGGTTGGACATGAAATCATCTGTAGAACACGTGAGACCAGAACACCACGGAGAGTAAATGAAGAGATTCGGAGAAGAGTGGAAAGAACAGAATTCTATACACGAAAAGAGAAGAACAGCATCATTCATTGCTAGCATGTCAGGGTAGACATCCCTAGTTAGGTGTCGGTAGGCACAGAGCAACTATACATGGGAGATGCAAACTCTACACATGTTGGCAGGCCTATGCAATGGAGATTATACAAAAAAATTGGATTCAATCATTTGGAATTTTAGGTCACACATTCAAGGTCAACAAAATATCCATAAAATAAAAAATTTCAATTCTTCACTCTAACTATATGTAGCGGTACCCCCGTAGGGGAAGCTAAGTGATGTGGCCCACCTGTCACCCGGCCCGGGAATTCATTTCCCAGACACTCCAAGACAATGAACAGTCTTGTTGGCTTTGTTGCTTTATTGAGGGGTTTTAACTTGGATGGGGTATGGGAAATATGGGATGCCCAGGAGAATAGCAAAATTGCCAGGGAAAACTATGTACACACTTTGTACACTTCTCCAGACTCCTGCTGCACAACTCTTGCTTGCAGACTATTGCTCTCTCTCCAGGAGCAGCTAGCACATGGTTAGGACTGACACTGGCTCAGCCAGGCCATAGAAATTGCCCTTTGCAGGCAGGAACTGCGGGCCCCTATAGTGTAGCAGAAAATGTGGAAAGTCTCTTTAGTGCTAGCTGTCCTAAACAGATGGACTACTGCTCTCCTGCCCACCCACTTCTGACATTAGCGAATCCACATTTGCTATTGTCTTCCTGCTTCTCCTCCCAGGCAATCAGGACAGGAAGTGGGTCTTAAGACCGGATTGGCTGGGAAAGCCGCCAAAGCCAGGGAAGCCACCCGTGACCTGGATGGGGTAAAGTGTGGACCTGGTGCTGGGGGGGCGATGAAATGGCGCTTGTTTGGCCCCCCCCCGAAAAAAAAAAAGAAGTATAAGGAGCGCACCAGCCACCAACTGTACTCTTAAGATTTAAACAGCATCAATAAGTATAGAAGACTGACATCAAAATATTATACCACAAAACACCCCTCCATCAATCTTTATGTTCCATTGTATATCAGTACAGACCTTCACTGTAAAGCTGGCCAGATTCCTCCATCTACACAAGCGAGGAGGATGGAAGCCCAGATAGCAACCAATTGCTTGCAAGTTTAAAAATGACTTGCTCAGCTATTGCTAGACTTGCCAGGCTTCACAAGTTGGTTGCCCAATTGCAGCAAGTCCGCATTGTATGACTCCAGATCAAAATTTCTTTGCAAACATTCTGCAAGTTCTGGTTCAGTTATGGTGTGCAATAGTCATCCCACCACAGGGGGGCACTGTTGCTCAATTTTCATGCTGTAGACTTGCAGAGCTCTAGCTGTAGACTCACCACTGCAACTTTGCATAATTGGAAAAGTGTCTACCAGAACTTGTGCTTCAAGTGCTCTGCACGTAAACAACTTGCGAGTGAAAATGTGCAGCAAGGTAACAAACTTGCCACAAATTTGTGGTAGTGTTGAATTGTAAGTTATCCCTGCTATCTGGGAGATGGAGGAAGGAGGACGAAGGACGAAGGAACCCCCCCCCCCCCATCACATCGTTAAGAGATTTTATGCTAAACAGCAGGTCTCTTCGCTGCCAGAATACCCTTATTGGCTGCAGCTGCTGATTGACTAAAGCTTCACTAACATTGCCATTCAACAAAGGTTCATCTAAAGATGGACTTCTGGTGAACAGGGACAGTCACACGTTAAATTTATTGCAAAGTACCCATTTATGCAGCGCTCTACACACATATATTCACATCAGTCCCTGCCCTCAAGGAGCCTCCCAAGGTCCATAACTCACATTCATACATTAAACATACTGGGGCCAATATAGAGAGGAGCCAATTAGCCTACCAGCACGTCTTTGGAGTGTGGGAGGAAACCGGAAAACCCAGAGGAAATCCTCAGAGGATCAAAATTTGGCAAGTCCATGCTGAATTAGCCGAATTACAATCCATCATTATGTCCCATTACTTGGTGGCGGACATCAAGACAAAAACAGAATGGTGCACGAGTGCTTACGGAAACACACTGATAAAACAACTAAAAGTCCATAAAGTCAGGGAAGTATACGTATGCAGCATTAGTGGCGGCTCCCTTGAGAGAGAGAAGCAGTCTCTGGAAGAACAATGGGAGAAGAGCAAGGGGCGCCAAAAACTGAGTGCAGCAGAAGATGCAACAAATGGTATATATTTATATTAAAATCAGCCAAATGGTTACTCACACTTCTATAAAGATCAATAGGCATATAACAGTATAATACTGTGGTCACTCGGCGGTGTGTAGAGGTTAACACGAGAGGAGAGGAACAAACGGCCGGACATCCATCTTGTCGTCTTGGAACCAGCATAGAACACACTCGGAGTCGCATCAGAAGCGGCTACAGAACATGGAGATAACGTTTCAAAGCATCCGCTTCGTCAGATCATGCAACTCTGTGCTCTCCTCCCCAAGTCCATTTGTTTTTTAAGCCTATTAGAGCCACAGGCTCTAATCATGTGCAAAAAAAACCCACCCCTATTGAAATCCATGCGTCCGGCGCCCTGCATGTAGATTAGGGGCCAGGCGGATGGATTAGGGGGGGTGGCGCCACTGCGCCTCATATGGACTGGCCAACACTGGTGGGAAGTATGTTTAACTAGTAGAATCAACGGATAAAAGCAAAAAGAAAAAAATAAGCTGAAAAAAAAACAAAAAAACAAAAAAACACCATGCCCAAGGACAGGGAAACGAATAGATTACATTTTTGCTCTTGGTTCACTTTAATTTAAAGAAAAGACAGATTAGGTTTGTTTTCTTAAAAGTGGTGTTCCAGCTGAATTATTATTTTTATTTTTTTAAAGTCAGCAGCTACAAACACTGTAGCTGCTGACTTTTAATAAGGACACTTACCTAGGACAGGTAAGGACACTTACCTGTCCTAGGCACCCGCAATGTCGGCCCCCCGAGGCCACCCACCTCCTTCAACAAAACTTAAAAATGGACTTTTGCCAAGCCAGGTAGTAGAGCCACCGCTTTCCTTATACTTTAGGGATTCAGTGGAGTTTCCTCCCCATCCAAAGTCTGCCAAGGGGTCAATGCAAACCAATGCTACCATCTAAAATCATTTAAAAAAAAGGACACTTTACTGATGAGCATTCGAATTCGTACAATTCATGATACGTGTCAAGGGACATGGTCCATTCACCATCATACTGTGCGCCTTCTACAATGGCTTACAAAATACTTTTTACATTTATACTAAGGCTGTTACTGATTAAAATTTTCCTGTTCGATTAATCTTTTTTTTTTTTTTTTATCGATTAATCAACTAATTTCGATTAATTATAACGCACATACAGATCCAACTACTTTTAGCTGATCTCCTTGCAGGCCGATTCCCAGTGCAGCTCCCAACCACTGGAAAAATGGATAGCAGGATACAAAAAACACACAAAGGCAGCGCTCGATGGGAATAGCATTAAAACTTTTATAGTCTTCAAGTAGGTAACAAAATAAATATTGAACTGGAGATAAAATCGATGATGTAGCTACATAAACTGTAAAAACGGTGCGAGTAATACCAAGCGGTAGCAAAAGCAGTCATAAAAACATGTAGCTAAGTATGATACTGGTATAAAAATGTGTACAACAATACCACTGCTGAATCCAGATGAGGAGGGGTTAACATCAGTCCGTCGGCATGTAGATGTCCCGTGAAGGGAACGATCACAACTCCCAGTAGATGGCTGTAGAATCCCAGGGTGATAGAGGGAAGTGATAGAGGGAAGTGTAACAGCCCTTGCGTGTGGCAGATAGTAAGGTCCCGCCGACATGCAGATATGAAGGCACAGCAAAGGAGCCCTTCAGATGGACACAGCAAGCCCCGCCGGTGTCCGTGACGTCACCGGATCTCCCTGAAGACTTTTGATCGATCAAAAGAATTTTGATCGATCAAAACAATTAATCGATTAATCGATTAATTAATAGTCAATTGTCACAGCCCTAATTTATACTAGCCGTTATTAACATTAATTTAAAAGACCAGGAGTAAAAAGGAAGGGATACACAATGGCCATAAAATATGTCAATACAACACTCCACAATGCATTCAGTAAATTCAGGATGTAAAGCCAAATCACTAACATCTTATATAATCCTTAACTTGTCAGCGCCATTTCCAATATTTTTAAATTAGCAGCTTTCATTAACATAATACCTGAGGATCCTGCCATGAAGGTCCTTGATCACCCACTTCCTGTTATAGAAAGATAACCCACTCTGTCCTTCTCTACGTACCAACTACCGTGCCTTGAAAAAAAGTATTCATACCCCGTGAAATTTTCAACATTTTGTAATGTTACAACCAAAAACGAAAAAGGAAATGCATCTTACTGGGATTTTATGTGATAGACCAACACAAAGTGGCACATAATTGTGAAGTGGAAGGAAAATGATAAATGGTTTTCAATTTTATTTTACAAATAAATATGTGAAAAGTGTGGCTTACATTTGTATGGCGCCCCCCGGAGTCAATACTTTGTAGAACCTCCTTTCTCTGCAATTACAGCTGGAAGTCTTTTTGGGGATGTCTCAGCTTTGCACATCTAGAGAGGGACATTTTTGCCCATTCTTCTTTGCAGAATATCTCAAGCTCTGTCAGATTGGATGGAGAGCGTCTGTGATCAGCAATTTTCAAGTCTTGCCACAAATTCTCAATTGGCTTTAGTTCTGGACTTTGACTGGGCCATTCTAACACATGAATCTGCTTTGATCCAAACCATTCCATTGTAGCTCTGGCTGTATGTTTGGGGTGGTTGTCCTGCTGGAAGGTGAACCTTCACCCCAGTCTCAAGTCTTTTGCAGGTTTTCTTCTAAGATTGCCCTGTATTTGGCTCCATCCATCTTCCCATCAACTCTGACCAGCTTCCCTGTCCCTGCTGACGAAAAGCATCCCCACAACATGATGCTGCCACCACCACCATGTTTCACAGTGGGGATGGTGTGTTCAGGGTGATGTGCAGTGTTAGTTTTCCGCCACACATAGCGTTTTGCTGTTAATCCAAAAAGTTCAGTTTTGGTCTCATCTGACCAGAGCACCTTCTTCCACATGTTTGCTGTGTCCCCCACATGTTTGCTGTGTCCCCCACATGTCTTCTCACAAACTGCAACAGGACTTCTTATGGACTTGTCCTGTGGACAGATTCTCCCACCTGAGCTGTGGATCTCTGCAGCTCCCCCAGAGTTACCATGGGCCTCTTGGCTGCTTCTCTGATGAATGCTCTCCTTGCCCGGCCGGTCAGTTTAGGTGGACGGCCATGTCTTGGTGGGTTTGTAGTTATTCCATACTCTTTCCCATTTTCGGATGATGGATTGAACAGTGCTCTGTGAGATGTTCAAAGCTTGCGATTTTTTTTTTTATAACCCAACCCTGCTTTAAAAGCAGAGGTCTAGCTGTGTAAATGTTTTTTTTTTTAAAGTCAGCAGCTACAAACACTGTAGCTGCCGACTTTTAATAAGCACACTAACCTGTTCAGGGTGTTCGCGATGTCAGCCGCCCGAGGCCGATCCATCCTTCAGATCGTGTGCCGGCGCAGCCATTCTCACTAAGGGTAATAGGCAGTGAAGCCTTGCGGCTTTACTGCCAGTTTCCTACTGCGCATGCTCGAGTCGAGCGGCGCTTTGTGAATGGGTGGCTGTCTTCTGGACACACACACACAGGTCCCAGAACACAGTGCGCCTCATTTCCCAGGAGCCAACGCGAGGAGGAGAAGAGAGAAGATCACAGCGGAATAGGAAGTGGCAGATTAGGACGATCTGCCTAGCAACAGCCATTTCTGGTAAGTATAAAGAAAAATTTGGAGGCTTTTTTTTTTTTTTTTTTAGGGTGGACCTCCGCTTTAAACTTCTCCACAACTTTATCCCTGACCTGTCTGGTGTATTCCTTGGCCTTCATGATGCTGTTTGTTCACTAAAGGTTCTCTAAAAACCTTTGAGGGCTTCACAGAACAGCTGTATTTATTCTGAGATTAAATTACACACTGGTGGGCTCTATTTACTAATTAGATGACTTCTGAATGCAATTGGTTCCACTAGATTTTAGTTAGGGGTAACAGAGTAAAGGGGGCTGAATACAAATGCACGCCACACTTTTCGCATATTTATTAGTAAAAAAAAAAAAAGGTTAAAAACCATTTATCATTTTACTTCCACTTCACAATTTTCTTGTTCATACATCACGGGACACAGAGCAGCATAGTCATTACTATGTGGGTTATATAGAATTACCTTCAGGTGCTGGCACTGGCAACTTCCAAAACAGGAAGTACCCTCCCCTATATAAGCCCCTCCCATCCGGGAGTACCTCAGTTTTTTGCCAGTGTCTAAGGTGTTGGCCAAGGTTAACATGTATTCATCTGGGCTTGTGTACAGGTTCTCTGGGCCTTAGCAAGCTATTCCGGATCCGACCAAAAAAAGCTTCATAGCTAAACGGTCGGTACCCGGGCCTTGCAGAGAAGAGCAAGGTTTTGCCTGTAATGCCTCTCTTAGGAGGGCTGGACCCTGGGATCCAGAGCTCTGGTCATACCCAAAACCAAAAGGCTATCTGTGCAGGGTGCTATACAGGTCCAGGGGAGTGGAATCCTTGGGAACCCGGTCCCTGAAGGTCTAGTACAATGCCTGCCGTGAAAGGTGAAGTTTGGGCTGCGGCGGGGAAAAGGTAAGTGGGGGCCCCTCAGGAACTTTGTTCTATTGAGGGGACCCCCAAGCCTAATATGTCTTTCTGCCTGTTACCTAAAAGGTATTCCCGCTAATAGCTGTATATGCCTAAGAAATCCTAGAAATGTTTTTTCATAAGGGAAGTTTTAAAAACTGTAAACCTGGAAATGTTTTTTCATAAAGGAGGTTTTAAAAAAAAAAAAAAAGACAAAAGTGCGGTACCTGTGTTTGTCCACTAGAGGCCGCTGTGGAACGTCTTTTTTTCTTGGGACTATTCCTTCCATGGTGAAAGTCCAGGCAGATGAGTGAGCTCTCTATCAGGGAAGCTGCATTCCTCTGTCATGCTGCCAAGTAGTTTCCTTCCATCCCCGAGTCCTGGTGAAACAGGGACCCTGGCTCCTCTCCCTACATGGCGCCAAGAGCGCACATGTGCACGCGCGCGCACACACGCTTTCTTTTATAAAATTTAGCTTCAAAAAAGGGGGCGGAGCCTGGCGGATGACGCGCTCTGTGCGCCCAGCGCTTCTGCGCATGTGCGGGCGTCCCAGCAAGATAAAAGGACTCAGTTCCACGCTGCTTGCTATGGACACAGAGCATGAAAAGGAGCTGGTAGCATGGTATAGGGGCTTACAGCGGGCGGTTGATACAGGCATTCCCAGAAAGACGCATTAGTAGACACCCACTGATGTACATAGCAGCAAAATTGCATTAGACTATTTCAGTAAGGGGTGTATTGCGGCTGGAATACCTCAGCTTTGAACTAAGGAATATGCTGCCTAAAAAACTCTGAGATATACCTCTCAGGAAGTTTAGGGGGTCTCCATCGGGCTCTGAGGATCTGGAGCAGTCATCTGCACCCTCCTCCCCTGAGAAATCAGAGGTTAATACCCATAAGGAACCCCCGGGAGTGCCAGGTACTGCGGCTGTCCTCAGTCCACCTGCTCCTGCATATATAACAGAGGAGGTTTTTTCCTCAACTCTGGAGGGATTGGAGCAGAGATTGGCAGCATTGATCGCTTCTTCTCTACAGGAAAGAAAGCGCGCCAGATCTCCATCACCTCCATCAGAGTGCCTGTTGGCAGAGCAACAGTCCCAGGAAGGGACCGACCTACCTGAAGGGGATCCGGAGGAGGTTAACTCTGTTTTTGAGGAATCGACAGTAGATGAACCATTTTCAGCATCACAGACTGAAAGATTGTGGGTCCAGAACCTAACTGACATGGTTCGATCTGCATTTAAAATGCCTCTTGTTGAACCATCAACTACTGCCGTCTCCTCATTGGGGTCGCTAAAAGCTCCCCAGGTTAATTGCTCCTTTCCAATACATCCATTATTGGAAGGACTTATATACCAGGACTGGGAACATCCTGATAAACTATTTGTTCCGCCTAAAAAATTTCCGGTGATCTATCCCATGGAGGAAAAGTTCACCCAGAGATGGAATGTTCCTACGGTGGATGCAGCCATCTCTTCTGTGAACAAATCACTGACATGTCCAGTAGATAATGTTCAAATGTTCAAAGATCCAGTGGATAAAAAATTGGAATCTTTATTAAAATCTGCTTTTTCCACAGCAGGGGCTGTTACACAGCCAGCAGTGGCAGCTATTGGGGTCTGCCAAGCTTTAAAGGATCAAATGAAAATGGTCCTGAGGGATTTGCCAGACCAGCAGGCCCAGGCTCTGGCTGATCTGCCTAGAGCATTATGCTTTGCGGTTGACGCCATCAAGGATTCTAACCATCAGGCCTCCCGCCTCACGCTGTCTTTGGTACATATGCGTAGGCTTCTGTGGCTCAAAAACTGGTCTGCTGAAGCTCCCTGTAAGAAGCTCTTAGTTAGCTTCCCATTTCATGGGGAACGCCTTTTTGGCGAGGACCTGGATAAGTATATCCAGAAGATTTCCAGTGGTAAAAGTACTCTCTTACCGAGTAAGAAGAGGTCTAGGGGTCCATCTTTTAAGAGGACTACCTCTCCTATCCCTGCGACGTCTGCTACTAAGCAGTTCCAACGGCCTCCTCGGTCAAACTCAGGGGGTAAAAATCAGGGACAGTCACAGGGTAATAAGAAACCCTGGATCCGAAGGGGTACTAAACCAGCCTCCAAGTCAAGCCTATGAAGGGCTGCCCCCACTCAAACGGGTGGGGGGGAAGACTTCAGTTGTTCGCAGAGACCTGGCGGGAGACGATCAAAGACAGATGGGTGCTCTCCGCAGTAACTCTGGGATACAAGTTGGAGTTAAAAGAGTCTCCTCCTTCCCATTTTATGTGGTCAGGCATGCCAAGAGACCCTCGGAAAAGAGGGTCTCTCCTATTGGCGTTAGAACAACTATTGCTCCAAGGAGTAATTATGGAGGTTCCTATGGAAGAGTGGGGGTTGGGTTTCTACTCAAACCTTTTCACAGTCCCGAAGCCAAACGGGGACATAAGACCCATATTGGACCTAAAGAGTCTAAACAAATTTCTAAACGTCCGGTCTTTCCGGATGGAGTCGATCCGATCGGTCACCGCTGCCCTACAAGGGGAGGAATGGTTAGCCTCGATCGACATCAAAGATGCTTACTTGCATGTTCCCATCTTTCCAGGTCATCAAAAATTTCTACGCTTTGCAGTAGAAGGGCGCCATTTTCAGTTCAGAGCCTTACCATTCGGTCTGGCCACAGCACCACGAGTGTTCACAAAAATTCTGGCCCCACTGTTGGCCGATCTAAGAACACGAGGTGTAACGATAATGGCATACCTAGACGACCTGTTGTTGATGGACCACTCAGTTGCCAAGCTAGAAGTGGTAATTGTCGATACAATCAAGTATCTAGAATCTCACGGTTGGGTCATCAACCTGGACAAGTCAGCCCTACAGCCAGTGAAAAACCTGGTATATCTAGGGCTACGGCTGGATTCAGACCAGAGGAAGATTTTCTTACCTCTAGACAAGGTATCCTCTTTGAGGGGCTTGGTCCGTCTGCTTTGTGCAGAAAGACAGCCGTCCATACGCTTGTGCATGAGGCTGCTAGGAAAGATGGTAGCATCATTCGAAGCTGTGCCATACGCCCAATTCCACTCAAGGAATTTACAGAGGGCCATATTGTCAGCCTGGAACGGAAAGGTTCAGGCTCTAGACTTCCCGATGGCTTTGTCCCCTTCCGTTCGGAAGAGTCTCTGCTGGTGGTTGATCCCCCAGAATCTCCAGAAGGGAAAACCCTTCAGTCCGATATCTTGGAAGGTGGTCACTACAGATGCCAGCCTTATAGGCTGGGGGGCAGTACTGGAGCAATGGTCTCTCCAGGGCAGATGGTCAAATGTAGTAAAAACCCTGCCCATCAATCTCTTAGAGATACGAGCAGCCCGGTATGCCCTAGTAGCCTGGACATCCAGACTCCAAGGGTCCCCTGTCAGAATTCAATCAGACAATGCCACAGCAGTGGCATATATCAATCATCAGGGAGGCACCAGGAGTCGTGCAGCCCAGAGGGAAGTAAGTCACATCCTGGAATGGGCAGAAAAGCATGTCCCATGTATATCAGCTGTCTTCATTCCAGGGGTGGAGAATTGGAAGGCGGACTTTCTGAGTCGCCAACAGTTATGCCCAGGGGAATGGTCCCTTCATCCCGAGGTCTTCCGAGCAATATGTCAGCGGTGGGGAACACCGGATGTAGATCTGCTAGCATCCAGATTCAACGCAAAGGTGGACAGATTTGTCTCCCGGACAAGGGATCCCCTCGCTTGCGGCTCGGATGCTCTGGTGTTCCCTTGGGATCAGTTCAGACTGATATATGCATTCCCTCCGCTACAATTGTTGCCTCGACTCCTTCGCAGAGTCAGGTTGGAGAAGAAGCCGGTGATCCTGGTGGCTCCAGCGTGGCCCCGAAGGGCCTGGTACGCGGAGATCATCAAAATGTCTGTGGGGAGTCCTTGGACCCTTCCACGTCGTCCGGACCTGCTTTCGCAAGGACCGATATACCACCCTTCCTTACTAACTGTAAGTTTAACGGCCTGGCTATTGAATCCCACATCCTAAAGAAGAGAGGTCTCTCTAACTCTGTGGTATCAACTATAATCAATGCCAGGAAGCCTGTATCCAGGCAGATCTACTATAGAGTTTGGAAGGCGTACATCACTTGGTGCGAGGCCAGAAAATGGCATCCACGTAAGTACGTTATAGGCAGAATTCTGGACTTCCTGCAGTGGGCTGTAGACAGGAAGTTTGCCTTAAGTACTATCAAGGGCCAGGTTTCGGCCTTATCAATACTATTTCAAAGGCCCCTGGCTATGCATTCACTTGTCAAATCCTTTATGCAAGGGGTGACTCGTATAATTCCACCGATTAAAGCTCCCATATGCCCATGGGATCTAAATTTGGTTCTGTCGGTTCTGCAGAAGCAGCCGTTTGAACCTTTGCGGCACATTTCCTTGGTTCTACTCACCAGAAAATTGATATTTTTAGTAGCCATATGCTCGGCTAGAAGAGTGTCGGAATTAGCCGCCATGTCCTGTAAAGAGCCATATCTGGTTATCCATAAGGACAGAATAGTATTACGCCCTCACCCAGCCTTTCTTCCTAAGGTGGTATCGAGGTTTCACTTGAACCAGGATGTGGTTCTTCCTTCTTTTTTCCCCAAACCAAGCTCGGTAGAGGAAAAGTTATTGCATTCTTTGGATGTAGTAAGAGCAGTTAAAGCTTATCTAAAAGCCACTGCTCAGATTCGTAGAACGGATTCCTTGTTTGTTCTGCCGGAAGGCCCCAGAAAGGGTCAGGCAGCATCAAAATCTACTTTAGCCAAGTGGATTCGACAGGTCATAATACAAGCCTATGGCTTGAGAAGTAGACCGCCTCCGTTCAAAGTTAGGGCGCACTCCACGAGAGCAGTTGGAACTTCATGGGCAGTGCATCACCAGGCCTCCCTGGCTCAAATTTGTAAGGCCGCAACATGGTCTTCAGTACACACGTTTACTAGGTTCTACCAGGTGGACGTTAGAAGTCAGGAGGATGTCGCCTTTGGGCGCAGTGTGTTGCAGGCCGCAAAAGATCCTCATGCCTGATGGCGCCCAGCTTATGTATGGTGTATCCCCCCTCTCATTTGGCATTGCTTTGGGACGTCCCACATAGTAATGACTATGCTGCTCTGTGTCCCGTGATGTATGAACAAGAAAGTAGGATTTTTAAAACAGCTTACCTGTAAAATCCTTTTCTTGGAGTACATCACGGGACACAGAGCTCCCACCCCTCTTTTGGGGACACGTATTGCTTTGCTACAAAACTGAGGTACTCCCGGATGGGAGGGGCTTATATAGGGGAGGGTACTTCCTGTTTTGGAAGTTGCCAGTGCCAGCACCTGAAGGTAATTCTATATAACCCACATAGTAATGACTATGCTGCTCTGTGTCCCGTGATGTACTCCAAGAAAAGGATTTTACAGGTAAGCCGTTTTAAAAATCCTACTATGTGCCACTTTGTGTTGGTCTATCAACTAAAATCCATTTACGTTTTTGGTTGAAACATGACAAAAATGTGGAAAATTTCAAGGGGTATGAATACTTTTTCAAGGCACTGTATACCCCTGTGTAGTTGCCCTGCCACAGAGGTCACCAATAAAGACTAAAAGTGGTCATTTCAACACACATTACCTAGGCATGGTTCCAGTGGCGGCTGGTGCTCAAATTTTTTGGGGGGGCGCAAATTGAAAAAAAAAAAAAAACATCAATTGCCGCCACTGTGCCCATTAAACGCAGCCACTGTGCCCAAACGCCACTAGTTTGTCCCCAAATGCAGCCAGTTCCCCCCCATAATACAGACAGTTTGTCCCCCATAATACAGACAGTTTGTCCCCCATAATACAGTTTGTCCCCCAATATGCAGACAGTTTGTCCCCCAATATGCAGACAGTTTGTCCCCCCAATAATACAGCCAGTTTCCCCCCAATAATACAGCCAGTTTCCCCCCAATAATACAGCCAGTTTCCCCCCAATAATACAGCCAGTTTGTCCCCCATAATACAGCCAGTTTGTCCCCCATAATACAGCCAGTTTGTCCCCCATAATACAGCCAGTTTGTCCCCCATAATACAGCCAGTTTGTCCCCCATAATACAGCCAGTTTGTCCCCCATTATACAGCCAGTGTGTCCCCCATTATACAGCCAGTGTGTCCCCCATAATACAGCCAGTGTGTCCCCCATAATACAGCCAGTGTGTCCCCCATAATACAGCCAGTGTGTCCCCCATAATACAGCCAGTTTGTCCCCCCGAGCCCTGCACTTACCTTCCTCGAGTCAGCGCCGTCCTTCTTCCGTCCTCGATGTCTTCTCCCGCCCTCGATGTCGCTTCAGCCAATCAGGTTACCGGTAACCAGACCCGGTGAACCTGATTGGCCAGGGAACGCACCCCTGTGCGTCCTCTCATTAGGTATTTAGAAGCCGATTACAGCCCTCAGGCTGTAGTCGGGAAGCCTATCAGAGCCTACTGGCTCTGATAGGCACTTCTAAAGACCAACCAGACGCTGTGATTCAGATGGCCGGCGCTCAAGGGGCCGGCCATCTGAATAGTGGGCGGCAGCAATACATAGGTTCATGCAATGCATGAACCTATGTATTGCTGTGGTGAGTGACGGCCGGGCGCAGAAGCGAGCGGTAGCGGCGCTTCTGCGCCCACTATGGTCGCGCCGCCATGTGTAAAAAAAAAAAAAAGAGACATTTAAAAAAAAAACAAACAAAAAAAAAAAAAACCCCACTCTTAAAAAGGGCCCGTTTTTTTTGGTGACCACAGGAGGGGGGGGGGGGGGGGCGGCGCCCGGGCGCCCCCTATGGACAGGCTGCCACTGCATGGTTCACTGTTGTCACCATCAGAAAACCCACCATGAGAAATGCAGTTCAGTCATTGCTGGAGTATTTGAATGTAGAGAAGGGCTGCAGGAGATTGGCATCATTGAGATGCAAAGGATGACCAAAAAAAAAAAAAAGAACGAACGAACAAGAAAAAACATTAGCTTTGGCAAACTGATTAAGCTGGGGTTTACATCTACTTTAAGGGTTACCCTAGTGGGAGATAACTGGTGCTTTCAACAGCCAGAAGCACTCCAACGTTCATGGAGGTTGTCAAACTCATTGGGAGAATCTTCACAAGACATGGCTGATCTGAAAATGGTAGGAATGCATGTGTAGCAATACCCCCAAAGGGGCCGCTGGTTTAAGATTTGGACCTGCCGTTACCTTTCTGTTCACCACACTCATCTTAGGGGTCCCTCTTGAAGAGCTTTCATGAATGTCCACACCAACACTTGGTTTCTTTTTCTTCAAGAGTTTTATTAAACAGTTCCAACAGAGGGGTAGAGGGAGGTTCAGGTATTTTGCGGATCACGGGCACAATCTTAGATCCAGAGAACAAAATCAGTTCCACACTGGATTCAGCAAACACCGTATAGGCCTACTCTCACCGACCCAGCAACCGGTGTGACGCTCACTCAAAGTCTCTGCCACAGACTTGATGAGTGCCGTCGAGTCGTTTCACAATCTTCTGCCACGAGATCGTGTAACCACACTGACACTTTGTAAAAGTTCCTCAGAAAGTACACAGCTCATGGTGACAGAATCTTTTAGCCAACCGGCAGCACCGTGAGGTAAATTGGCCAGGATGCATCCTTCAATTGAGTCCCCAATTGTTCCGCTTCTTCCCGCAGGCAAGACCGCGTAGGACCATCCCTGGACTAGTAGACCCCAGAAGCTCCTGGGCCTACTCTCAGTTGCAGAGTCACGGGCCAGCAGGCCCCGAGGCCGAGAATGGCTTGCACATCCGAGGCCAGGAGGGCCCTCAGGTCAGGATCCGGCAAACGAACCCCGATAGAGCGGTGTCTGTCCCTTAAGTACCCCTTCCCAGAATGCACAGTGGGTTGACCACGCCCCCTGAGCCACTTCTGGGAAAGGAATACCCAATACATCCAGCCTGCTGCATTTCCAACCTTGACCTGTGGTGACAGTGACACCTACTGTCAAGTGGAAAAACGTGCAACCCAGCTGGACTGAAACAGAGCCAACAATTTAGCATAATCATGCTGAGCGAAACTACAGCTCAGATAACTAAATTTAACACATAGCGCCTACCCAACAGGAGAAGGGCGCTACACATGAAGCCGGCCATAGATGGCTGTAATCTCGACCAGTTCAGTATGGATCCATCGATCAACTTGGGTACAACCAGCATGTCAAACTTTTAGGATGCCATTATAGCTGCTAGCAATAATCCCTGTGCTCCACGTGCCCGACCCCCCCACCGGGAGAACATATTAGCTTCACAGGAGGGATTTTCCCATCAACACTGATTGTGTTGGTGGGGAAAATTTAACAAATTTCCTTTCCTGCAACCCGAAGGAAAATCACTCTATCTATTGCTGGCTTTAAACGCATGTGTGTCACATGAGAAACGGCAGCAAGACCCATACTTGACTGGCAGTTCTAATACAAGAATCCACCCATTGCTAATAGAATTGTTCAACCATTGTCCACGTCAACCATTTCCAATGCATGTATCCAATTACCGAGCGCGTGCTCACATATGCCAACAGCATTCACTGTGTACCCCACCTGGAATTTGGTTTCTGATGCCAATGCCTTAAATTTTCCCCATTTTCATAAATCGCCAGTGATAAGTACAATGTCCACATTGTAACCATACATTTCCGTTCATTCTCTAACCAACTGTAGAAAAACTTTCAGTTGTCTGGTCTCATACCAAATCGGCTCATCACGTCTTGAAATAGTCCCGTGGAAAAAAAAACCAAAAAACTTGAAAGCAACCTCAGCTTGTCTATAGCCAGTGTAAAAAAACAATTAGCCAAAACATAAATCAAGAAAGACCTTGTAGTGACCATTTTCTGGTAATAACATGGATTCCTACAAAGAGATTTCAAGACCATAAAACACTCAATGATTTGAAGGGCTGCCAAAGACAGTGCAGCTAAACATGTTATTAGCAGCAAAGCCAGGAGTAGTAATCAGTGTTTACTGCGGAATAAAGTGCTCATCTCACACACACCTGCTTAGTATCTGTACAGGGCTAGGCAAAGAAAGATCACCTTGGCTTTTTCAGAAGGTCTCCAGGTATCTGTATGAACATTTCTATCCATAAAGCCATAAAGCTGCTGAATGAGTTTAAATGCAAAATAAGTGTCTAGACATCTTTTTCTTAACTTGGGTTGCATGGAACACCAGGGTTGTGAAGGATAAATGAGATTGCTCAAAGAGCGACGGTCAGACTTTAGAGGCAATACACAAAATGGAATAGAAAAAATATACTTTAATAACACATAAATAACAATGTTCAGAATAAAAAAAACATACAGAATGAAGAACAGTATGGGTTGGGTCCCTTGTACGTCTGATGTTGACCCACTGTACGTCTGACGTTGACGTACAAGGGACCCAACCCATACTGTTCTTCATTCTGTATGTTTTTTTTTATTCTGAACATTGTAATTTATGTGTTATTAAAGTATATTTTTTCTATTGCATTTTGTGTATTGCCTCTAAAGTCCGACCATCGCTCTTTGAGCAATCCCATTTATCCTTCACGACTATACGGATGTGGCAGTGTGAGTGCTTCCTCTTGTTCCCCTTATTATTCGGAACACCAGGGTTCTTCCAGTAGTTGCTAGGAGTTCCATAAGCAACTTCTGCCTTTCAGATAAGTAACGACTAACCATGACTTTTTTTTTTTTTTTTTTTGCAAAAAGAAGAAGGGGGGATTATATCCAATAATCACAAATGTAGTAAACATTCTTTACACTCACCATCACGCTGATGTACCATAAGCTGTAGATGCGGTAAGCATAGGCGTGCGCACAGGGTGTGCCAGGTGTGCCCAGGCACACCCTAATAACCCTGTGCAGAACAGATTCCCCCTACTGACCTGGCTCTCCCTCCTTCCCCCTACAGAACTGTCGGCTTCCCCCCTCTCCCACCGGTTGTTGCTGTGGATGTTTTTAGGATGAGTGGGGTGAAGAGGCCAGTAAATATGCCATTTACTGGCCCCTTCCCTTTCTGAACAAACATCGTGAGTGATCAGTAGAGTGTGTTTGAGCTTTGGGGTGCACGCCCTAATGCCAAAGGCTGCGCACACCTATGGCAGTAAGTATGTGCAGTGGTTCCCATAAAGTGAATTCAAGGACTCTTCCATGTTAAAAAAAAAAAAAAAAAGATTTAGAAAGCTGGTCCAGATTGACCAAAAATTTATTATTAAAGCTGCATAAACACAACAGCATATTAGCAGCCTGATGAGTAATAGATCACAAAAGGTACAAGTGGTCTTAACAGCGCTATAACCCTTCACACTGCCAGAGAACAGGCACCGAGTGGATCTCCCCATTATTTCTTATCTGCTGCGGCTGGGGGGTCTTACTATGAGACAGGTCCCAGATCAGAATAGGTCACAAACAAGTTGTTTCAATTTTAAAACCTTTTTTTTTTCAAAAACAGTATGGAAAACAAATTCTCACAATTACGTTAGTAGTTTATAGTACCTTCCCCGGGGAGGTTAAAGTGGGGGAAAAAAATGATTTGATCCTTGGCAGATTTTGTAAGTTTGCCCACTTACAAAGAACTGGAGGGTCTATCATTTTTTTTATCATAGGTGTATTTTAAATGATAGAGACAGAAAATCAACCAAAAATCCAGAAGACACGTGATACAAATGCTATAAAATTGAGTTCAGTGAGTAAAATAATTCTGGCTTCCACAGACTGGCTACAGTAGGTTCTCATGTGGTACACAGATTAGGCCTGTCAATTTAAGAAGGTGTTCCTAACGACAACTCGCTATGTGTAGTAAAGACACCTGTCCACAGAATCTTTCTTCCATTCAAACCTCAGCATCATGGACAAGACCAATGAGCTGTCAAAGGATGTCAGGGACAAGATTGTAGACCTGCACAAGGCTGGATTGGGCTACAAGACCATCAGCAAGAAGCTTGGTGAGAAAGAGACAACTGTTGGAGGAATTATTTGCAAATAGAAGAAATACAAAATAACCATCAATCGCCCTCGGTCTGGAGCTCCATGCCCAGAACTACACGGGAGGAGCTTGTGGATGGTCTTAAGGCAGTTGGGACCACAGTCACCAAACAAACCTTTGGAAACACAATACACCGTCATGGATTGAAATCCTGCAGCGCCCGCAAGGTCCCCCTCCTCAAGAAGGCACATGTACAGGCCCATCTGAAGTTTGCCAATGAACATCTAAATGGTTCAGAGAAGGATTGGAAGAAAGATTATACCAAAATTTAGGTCTTTGGCATTAACTCAACTCGCCATGTTTGTGAGGAAGAAAAATACTGACTATGACCCCAAGAATACCATCCCTACAGTCAAGCACAGAGGTGGAAACAATATGCTTTGGGGCTCTTTCTCTACTAAAGATACAGGCCAACTTTGCCCCATTTAGGGGCCAATGAACGGGGCAATGTATTGTAAAATCTTGGATTAGAACCTTCTTCTCTCAGCCAGAAGACTGAAGATGGGTCGTGGATGGGTCTTATTAGCATGACAATGACCCAAAACATACTGCTAAGGCAACAAAGGAGTGGCTCAATAAGAAGCACATTAAGGTCATTGAGTGGCCTAGCTAGTCTCCAGATCGTATTCCTATATAAAATGTATTAAATGTATGGAGAAGATCTGTAAAGAAGGAGTGGATCAAAATCCCCCCTGAGATGTGTGCAAACCTTGTAACCATCTAAAAAAAAAAAAAAAAAAAAAAAGTCTTACCAATTAAACATCTTACCAACTAAAAATGTCTTGGTGGAGAAACAAGGGTTTCTCCACCAAGTACTAAGTCATGTTTTGCTTGGCGATCAAATACTATTTTACTAACTGAACTGCAATCAATTTATTACATTTGTATCATGTGATTTTTTGTTGATATTCTATCGCAATCATTTAAAATACACCTATGATAAAAATTATATGCCCTTCATTTCTTTGTAAGTGGGAAAATTTACAAAATCTGCAGGGGATCAAATAATTATTTTCCCCACTAAATGCCCCATGCTGACCCTACAGCTACTCCCAACTAGGGTTCCAAGACATTTTCAGTATTCACCAGCACAGAAATACCTCAGACTTCCAGGGCTATGTGGCTGTGAATAGAGCCCCCAACCAGTCCCATAAAGGCCAACTCCACACCTGGACTCCTCACTAGCTCGTATCTTTGTCCAAACTCTCTCTATCTCGCTCCACACCCACTTTTATAACCTAAGAGAGGATACGAAGGAGAGGCAAATTGGGAAATGTGCCAACATGCCCTTACAAACCTGTCAGAAACCAGAAGGGCAATAAAGAAAGACCCTACTATTGCATAATTTTGAAGGTCTGTGTGAATTTTATTCTTGACTCCACAAGTGTAAATGCTAAAAAGGCCAGCGCTGCTGGAGAAAGGAGAAAGCACTACCATAGCTGTCAAGAAATCTTACTAGAGGCTGCCAAGCCAGCTTCTGATGAGATGTGAATATTATCCCAATGGATCAAAAACTATTCAAGGTACAGCATTTCAGTCCCGAGACCTTGCTTCCTCCTACATGCATTGCATATTCCTTGGACTTTTACTTGAATAAAATCGTTTTTTGTCTATTGAACAGTGGTGTGGTACTTCCATTTTTAAACCACAAACCAAGGAAGCCGCGGAGATCCACTGAGTTGTAAAAGCTGCCTGCCTAGTAACTGGATCAATTATACCAATACCATTAGCATACTATTGGACAGCAACACCACTTGGACAACATTGTAGGTTCAGTGCTGTCTTGACACCTTCCCTAGAAATCCTACTATTCATGGTCTGTGTCTATTGCAGGGTTCACAATTTCTAATGCTTCTTCTTTGTGTCCAAGTACAATTCACGATGAGCTCAGAAACAGTTGTGCATTGAATTCTAGAACAGGGGTCTCAAAGCTTTCTAAAAAAAGGGCCAGTTTACCGTCCATCAGAAGAAGAAAGGGAGGATATTAGCACCTGGTCAGCAGGAGGAGGAATGGTGACCCATCACTGGTGTCAATGGGAGGAATGGTGACCCATCACTGGTGTCAGTGGGAGTAAAAATGCTCTATTCATTGAGGTCAGTGGAAGGAATAGTGCCTCACATCAGAGTGAGTAATAGTGCCCCAAGGGCTGCATACAGGCAAGCAAAGGCCCACAGTTTTGAGACCACTGTTCTAAAATAACAACAACAATAAATGCACTGAGATCCTCCTCTTAGCATATCACAACCATATTAAAAAGACACAAGGACCACTGTATAAACAAAAAAGTCAGTGCTACTACCTATACATCACATAGAAAGCAGAGCTCCCAGGTGCTCGATCCACTGTCGCTGGCTGAGTAGAAGTGAACGAAGAAAAAATGATCAGCACCCCGGTCGTTGCTCTAAAAAAATTTACGTATTTATTGACAAGCCACAGTAGACAAACGGAAATAGGAAAGGTTGACGCGTTTCAGCCTATAAGGCCTTAGTCATAACCACATTACAGACATGAAACTTGTGAAATAAATAGTAGCTCTAAGGATCACTGGCTCCACCCATTAATTGTCTAAAAGGCATACAGGCAAGCAAAGGCCCACAGTTTGGAGACCACTGTTCTAAAATAACAATGCACCGAGATCCTCCTCTTAGCATATCACAACCATATTAAAAAGGCACAAGGACCACTGTAGATCACAAACACTGCACTTTATCTGTGCAATTTTTTTCACCAATGGTTCTGCCTAGGAAGCCAAAATAGGGGAGAATGAAGTATCTGATCAGGTCCACCAGGCGGAAAGCCCATGTGAAAAGCACCCCCAACAGCATCTCTCTTTTTTTGCAAAACGTGAAATTAGCCTTTAAGTTAGAAAAACATTCGCTCCAGGCAACACATATAGCTTGCGAAAACACATGTCAGACACATAGCATATTTAATATTTTCCTAATACATTTTAGTAGGGTTCTAAGATGCAAACCATGAAATACTTAAAAGAAATAAAAAAGAAATATCTTAAAAAATTTAATGAATCACAACCACTGGGCTTTTAAAATTAAACAAACTAGCTATAACAGAAGGATTTAAATAAATAATAAAAAAATGATTTATTATTATTATTATTATTATAGTAATCTAAATTTAGAGTTGAGAAGTTACACCCCATACACAGGTTAGGTCAGCACAGACATCTCAGATTTTTACACATCGACATTCTCTTTTTTTTTTTTTTTTAAGCCATAAAAAGTCTCTGCATCTGTTAATACTAAACTAACAAACTGCCGCTGGTTGCTAGTTACATGAAAGGCCCAAAACGTATACAATGAAGCCACTAGAACTATATATAACACTGATCTATAGCCAGGAGCTCAGCAAGGATGACAGGAATTAAGCCGCAGATTGCTGTACCCCATACTAGACCTTAAGCAGGAAAACAAAATATACAATTTTGGAGTTCTGTCAAGATTTACACAGTGTATCCGTTGATATTGTTGCGTCTGTTGATTACAGGCTCTCCGTAACGCCATCAATGGCCCTCTGTTCACCTAGGTTTTTTTTTTTTTTTTTGAAAAGCCCATTTTATAAAGAGGCAGAAATGTTTCACTATTGCCCTGCATAAACAAATGCCTCTTCTTGCCATTTAACAATAAATCTCCAACCCAATAAAAATAATTAAAGGGCTGCTAAACATAAAATGACATGATGTTGTGTGTGAAACACTTTTTAATAAAATCCATATATAAATAGGAAAAAGTTTCTGGACCTTATCAACACTTTAGGTATTTAAAGTAACACAGCGGGGGGACAAAATCTCATGACATGCAGGCTACTTCCAGTATTTCATGGAAGAATGCTTCCAGATTTAAAAGGATTCCTTCACAATTGCCCGATGTGTTACCGCACGCACATTAGCGTACGGCATTTCATGTATTACGGCAGCCTGTTCATTTTGAATGAGCTACCAATTCATTACAACATGCAAACTGGACACACACTTTTTCAAACACACAAGGTACAGATGGTTCAGGTTTGTGCATTGGCAAGAAGTGTTTGGGTGCCATTCAAAATGAAGGGCACTGCAATGCACCATAGGTCACGTGCTACTGTGGCAACACGGTAAAATATGTGTTACTGAAATGCATAGCTGCGAAACCAGCCTTAAAGCGAAGTTCCACCCAAAAAAAAAACCTTTCCTTTACTCACTCCTTCAGCACTGTTGCTATGTTGTCCTGTGTATTCTGCCACTTCCTCTCTGTGGCGCCTGACGTCATTTCCCTCGGCGCCCGTGCTCACTGGTGCTCCTGGGAGATGCGTGTCATCATTTCCTAGGAGTCAGTGGGCAGCGCCGAGGGCTTCGTTGCCACCACAACGGAGCGGGCACTTCAGACGAAATGACGCCCGTTGCGATGGCAACATCTGTAGTGTACGTCGCTGCGAGCCGTTGATACTGCGCATGCGCGAGAACGGGCGGTGCATGCTGGTCGCTCGGCTGCACCGTGTCCCGGAAGATAGGGCTTGTGGGCTTCACATGCCCACAAGCAATATGGAAAATGCCAGCAAGGCATAATAAAAAGTTACCGTATATTTGTTTGTGAAATCGGCAATCGAGTGGCGATCAATACGTAAAAACGTGAGTAATATCACTATGATCACTATAAAAAAAACGATATTCATGAAAGAAAAACAAAAAAACAAAACAAAATGTAAAAAAAAAAAAAAAAAAGAGTGGGAACTCCGATTTAAAGTGGAGTTCCACCCAAAAATAGAACTTCCGCTTTAAGTACTGGTGACCCCCTGACATGCCACATTTGGCATGTCATTTTTTTGGGGGGAGGAGCGAGTACCCCATTTTTACAGGCACCCAGCTCCCACTTTCTCCCCTGGCTGTGCGGCGTCGGAAGGAAGTTCACCTCTCCCCCCTCCCTCCCTGCAATCTTCTGGGACACGTCACAGGTCCCAGAAGATTACCCAGCCATTCAGAGCATGGCTCGCGCATGCGCAGTGCTTGCCTGGCTGAGAGATGGGGGAGAGGAGCAAAGGCTTCCTTCACCCGCATCTCTGGACCGTGGGACAGGTGAGTGTGATTATTTAAAGTCAGCAGCTACACTTTTTGTAGCTGCTGACTTTTAAATGGGTGGAATCCGCTTTAAAGGTTTAGTTCACCTTTAAGGGCCATTTTCGTAAAAAATTCCCCATGTTTTCCCAGCATTCCCCACACATTACATACCACTCTTCCAAAAAATATGTATTCCAGCACATTAGATTATATGGATGCATGAAAGCATTGGTGTATACCCAATTACAGCTGTGTACAATTATTAATTTCTATGGCTGGCTGGATGCACCACATACCAATAACACTATTCCTCCCACTGGCACCAACGATAGGACACTATTACCCCCCCTCCACTGACACCGATGGGGCACTATTTCCCCCCCCACTGACACCAACGATGGGGCACTATCCCCCCCACTGACATTAAAGATGGGGCATTATTAACCCCCCCCGACACCAACGACAGGGCCCTATTCCCCCCGTTGACAAATAATGGGGCACTATCCCCCCCCACTGACACCAACGACGGGGCACTATTCCCCCCCCCCCACTGACACCAACGATGGGGCACTATCCCCCCCCACCGATATTAACGATGGGGCATTATTAACTCCCCCCTCCCCCCGACAGGGCACTATTCCCCCCACTGACAAAAAATGGGTCACTATCCCCCCCCCCGACACCAACGATGAGGCACCATTCTTCCCACTGACACCAAATGATGAGGCACTATTCCTCCCACTGATGCCAACGATAGTGCACTATTTTATCCCCGCATGCCAAAGACGCACTATTTGCTCCCACTGTCCCCCAAACAATTTCTTCTCCCAATGGCCACAGTCTGGCCTCCCTCAAATCTCAAAAGGACAGTAAACTGTCTAGATGGACTTGTGTCTTGTTTCAACCTATGTAACTGCTCCTAGTCTCACAAGATTTTGAGCGAGATGTGGCATGTCACTACTGGGCTGCACACCATTACAGTAAGCTGTACCTGGAGGACTTGCAGTGCAAGCATCCCCCCGCTTCTGCTTCATTCACGCAGTAGTTGCTTGATTATTCCTACACCAGTCATTGGGGGCTGCTCTGAAACAAGGAAACAAACCCCAGCTCTACCAAGTCTACATGCAATCAGACACAGTGCACAGCAAGTCATTGTAAGTTGGTAATATAGAGGAGAGTTCAGTTGCAGCAAGACCCCTGGTGACTAATGCTTTGCCTTTTATTGGCACAGTTTCCACTGTAAAGGTCCTCCTTTAAAGCCCAAAGTCATCTTTTACAGAAACTGGCCCATACAGAGGAGAGGCTCCAGTAGTTTTCAATGCACTGTGCAGTTTGTTAAAGTATACGTAGATGCAGATACCATACCTGTAGGCCATTTCTGTTGCCCATGCAGCTTGGCCAAAATACTGCCAGTTTGCATTCTTGCATCCTGACTCCTGGGTTAATAGTAGGACACAGTAACCGCTGACGCTCGCCTCCAGCACCGCAGGAGCAATGGCATTTCTGGTTTCAAAAGCCATGCGTGCACAAAGACCTCTCCCTATTAACCTAGCAGCGGCTGAGCTCAGCGTTGCTGGGATAGGTAGTGAGAGCTAACTGCCGCTCTGTTGCTTAATAATGGTCCGCCCATGTCTACTGGGAAAATGATACCTCTAGGAGTGTTGGTCTTGTGTGTCCCCATGAATTTTTCCCAGCCAACCTCTATGTCAGCCCTTCTCAAGCAGGGTTCTATTTTACCTTAGGGTTCTCCAGAGGTTGCTAGGGGTTCAATGAGTAATTACTGCCTCTCAGATGGAGTAACCACTGACACCATTGATCTTTTCACCTATCTGTAAGGGGGGATTCTTCCCAATGTCCACAAATGTCTGGAGCATTCTTCCCACTGACCTTCACACTAATATACTGCGAGCTGTAGATAAAGTATCAGGGGTTCCTTGAACTCTGTAAATAAACTCAAGGGTTCCTCCATGGTAAACAGGTTGAGAAACGTTGATACACAATACTGTGTCCTGTAGTGATGCCGACGCTGGTAGGAGGAACCAGTGATCACAGCAAGGAATACAGAAGTTCAACCCAATGTTCTTGTGACAACAACTTTTTGCATTTCCCTCCATTTTCTGTACGAGAGACAATTTTTACCACTGTCAATACTGGGGGTATTCTCCCCAGGAGGAAAAATAAAAAATACTAAAAAGTAGGTTTGGCTATACAGTGGGGGAAAAAAAAAAAATGTATTTAGTCAGCCACCAATTGTGCAAGTTCTCCCACTTAAAAAGATGAGAGAGGCCTGTAATTGTCATCATAGTTAAACCTCAACTATGAGAGACAAATCCAGACAGACAATCACATTGTCTGATCTGGAAAGATTTTTTTTGCAAATTATGGTGGAAAATAAGTATTTGGTCAATATCAAAAGTTCATCTCAATACTTTGTTATATATCTTTTGTTGGCAATGACAGAGGTCAAACGTTTTCTGTAAGTCTTCACAAGGTTGTCACACACTGTTGCTGGTATGTTGGCCCATTCCTCCATGCAGATCTCCTCTAGAGCAGTGATGTTTTGGGGCTGTCGCTGGGCAACACGGACTTTCAACTCTCTCCAAGGGTTTTCTATGGGGTTGAGATCTGGAGACTGGCTAGGCCACTCCAGGACCTTGATATGCTTCTTACGAAGCCACTCCTTTGTTGTCCGGGATCATTGTCATGCTGAAAGACCCAGCCACGTTTCATCTTCAATGCCCTTGCTGATGGGAGGAGGTTTGCACTCAAAATCTCACGATACATGGCCCCATTCATTCTTTCATGTACTTGGATCAGTCGTCCTGTTCCCTTTGCAGAGAAACAGTCCCAAAGAATGGTGTTGCCATCCCCATGCTTCACAGTAGGTATGGTGTTCTTTGGTTGCAACTCAGCATTCTCTCTCCTCCAAATACGAGTTGTGTTTCTACCAAACAGTTCTACTTTGGTTTCATCTGACCATATGACATTCTCCCAATCCTCTTCTGGATAATCCAAATGCTTTCTAGCAAACCTCAGACGGGCCCGGACATGTACTGGCTTAAGCAGGGGGACACGTCAGGCACTGCAGGATCCGAGTCCCTGGCTGCGTAGTGTGTTACTGATGGTAGCCTTTGTTACGTTGGTCCCAGCTCTCTGCAGGTCATTCACTAGGTCCCCCTGTGTGGTTCTGGGATTTCTTTTTCGTACATCACGGGACACAGAGCGACTTAGTCATTACTAATGGGTTATATAGATTACCTTCAGGTGTTGGCACTGGCCAATTCCAAACCGGAAGTACCCTCCCCTATATAAGCCCCTCCCATCCGGGAGCACCTCAGTTTTTTGCCAGTGTCTAAGGTGTTGGCCAAAGAGTAACATGTGTTTTCACTGGGCTTGTGTACAGGTTCTTTTGGGCCTTAGTAAGCTGTTCCGGATCCCACCAAAAAAGCTTCATAGTAAACGGTCGGTACCCGGGCCTTGCAGCAGAAGAGCAAGGTTTTGCCTGTAATGCCTCTCTTAGGAGGGCTGGACCCTGGGATCCAGAGCTCTGGTCATACCCACGACCAAGATGTTGTCTGTGCAGGGTGCTATACAGGTCCAGGGGAGTGGAATCATTGGGAACCCGGTCCCTGAAGGTTTAATTACAATGCCTGCCGTGATAGGTGAAGTTTGGACTTCTGTGAACCAAACAAAGTCCTGCGGCGGGGATCAGGTAAGTGGGGGCCCCCAGGAACTTGGTTCTATTGGGGGACCCCCAAGCCTAATTTGTCTTTCTGTCTGTTACCTAACGGTATTCCCGCTAAATATCTGCATTTGCCTGTAACTACTGAAAATGTAAAATTTTAATAGTAGTCAAGAAAAAAAAAAGGGACCGCGGTACCTGTGTTAAACCACTAGAGGCCGCTGTAGTCCATTTTTCTTGTCATGTGGATCTTTGGTTTTCTCAAGTCAAAAGATCCAGGCAGTTGGTAAGTTTCTCTGCCCTGTTGCTGCGCTCATCCACCGCACAGGCCCTCCGGCAAAAAGGGCCCTGGCTCCTAGTCCCTGTTTGATTTCGAAAAGGGCGCCAATGGCGCACGGGCGTGCACGTGCCTCCTATGAAAAAAAAGGGGCGGGGCGGGTGGATGACGCTCGATGCGCGCCACGGCGCTTCTGCGCATGTGCAGGCGTCCCAGCATGGTTAAAAGACACAGTACAAGTGTCAGCTGGATGCAAACAGAGCTAGCAACAAACAGTGGCACACAGAGGCGGTTGATGCAGGCATCCCCATAGAAAGGCACTTTAGTGGACACCAGCTGGTATATAGCAGCAACTATGTTAGACTATTACCAGCAAAAATTGGTGTATGACGACGGGAATACCTCAGCTTTGTGCTTAAAGGATATGTCGTCCAGACGCTCCGGAAATAGGTCTTCCAGGAAGCCAAAGGGGTCTCCATCGGGCTCTGAGGATATTGGGCATGCTTGTACTGCACCAATCTCCCCTGAGAATTCAGAGGTCAGTAGCCGTAGAAACCCTGCAGGAATGCCTGGTGCTGCGGCTGTCCCCAGTCCACCTGCTCCTGTATATATAACAGAGGAGGTTTTATCCTCAACTCTGGGAGGATTGGAAGAGAGATTAACAGCATTGATCGCTGCTTCCCTGTCACAGGAAAAGCGCGTCCGATCTCCGTCTCCTCCTTCAGAGTGCCTGTTAGTGGAGGAACAGCCCCACACAGAGATCGACCTACCTGAAGGGGATCAGGATGAGGTTGATTCAGTTATGGAGGAATCAACAGTGGAAGAACCTTTCTCAGCATCTCAGGCTGAAAGATTATGGGTTCAGTCTCTGACTAACATGGTCCGATCAGCATTTAAAATGCCTCTGGCGGAACCACCATCCACTACGGTTTCCTCGCTGGGGTCGCTAAAAGCTCCCCAGGCTGTCTGTTCCTTCCCAATCCACCCTTTATTAGAAGGGCTTATTTACCAGGATTGGGAGCATCCTGATAAAATATTTGCTCCCCCCAAGAGATTTCCGGTGATCTATCCCATGGAGGATAAGTTCATAAAAAAATGGAGGGTCCCTACAGTGGACGCAGCCATCTCTTCTGTTAACAAATCACTGACATGTCCAGTAGATAATGTTCCAATGTTCAAAGACCCAATAGATAAAAAATTGGAGTCTTTACTAAAATCTGCTTTCTCTACAGCAAGCATGGTGACACAACCTGCGGTAGCAGCGATTGGAGTCTGCCAAGCAGTGAAAGATCAGTTGAAACAAGTCTTAAGGGACTTACCAGATCAGCAGGCTCTTGCCCTAGCTGACCTGCCTAGAGCCTTGTGTTTTGCGGTGGACGCCATAAAGGATACAATCCAACAGGCCTCCCGCTTTACGCTGTCTATAGTACATATGCGTAGGCTTCTGTGGCTCAAAAACTGGTCTGCTGAAGCTCCCTGTAAAAAACTGCTGGTTAGCTTCCCATTTCATGGAGAACGCTTATTTGGAGAAGATCTGGACAAATATATCCAGAAAATTTCTGCCGGTAAAAGTTCACTCTTACCGGTTAAGAACAAGGGTAGAAGTCCTTCTTTTAAGAGGCCTACTTCTCCAGTCCCGGGCACATCGGCTGTGAAGCAGTTCCGACGGCCTCCGCGGTCAAATTCAGGGGGCAGAAATCAGGGACAATCACAGGGTAACAAGAAGCCCTGGATCAAGAGAGGTACAAAACCTCCCCCCAAGGCATGAAGCGTTGCCCCCACTCAATCGGGTGGGGGGAAGACTTCAGTTGTTCACAGAGACCTGGCGGGACACCATCAGAGACAGATGGGTGCTCTCCGCAGTAAGTCTGGGATACAAGCTGGAGTTAAAAGGCACTCCTCCTGCCCAATTTATGAGGTCAAACGTGCCAAGAGATCCCCAGAAGAGAGGATCCCTCCTTCTGGCACTAGAACAACTATTGCTCCAAGGTGTAATCATGAAGGTTCCCCTGGAAGAAAGCGGATTCGGGTTTTACTCGAACCTTTTCACAGTCCCCAAACCAAATGGGGACGTGAGGCCCATATTAAATCTAAAAGGGCTAAACAAGTTCCTAAATATCAGGACTTTTCGGATGGAGTCAATCCGATCGGTGGCCACCGCCCTACAAGGGCAGGAATGGTTAGCCTCGATCGACATAAAGGATGCTTATTTGCATATTCCCATCTTTCCGGCCCACCAGAAATTTCTACGCTTTGCAGTAGAAGAGCGCCATTTTCAGTTCAAAGCCTTACCTTTCGGTCTGGCCACAGCACCACGAGTGTTCACAAAAATTCTGGCCCCATTATTGGCCAATCTAAGAACACAGGGTGTAACGATAATGGCATATCTAGACGACCTGCTACTAATAGACCACTCAGTGGAAAAGCTGGAAGTAGCTATTCACAAGACAATCAAGTATCTGGAATATCACGGTTGGATTATCAACCGGGACAAGTCAGCTCTAAGACCAGTCAAAAGTTTGGAATACTTAGGGCTAAGGCTGGATTCAAATCAGAGAAAGATTTTCTTACCTCCAGAGAAGGTGTCGTCTTTAAAAGATTTGACCCACTTAGTGGGTACAAAAAGAAAACCATCCATACGCCTCTGCATGAGGCTGCTGGGAAAAATGGTGGCTTCATTCGAAGCGGTACCCTACGGTCAATTCCATTCAAGGAATTTGCAAAGGGCCATACTGTCAGCCTGGAGCAAAAAAGTTCAGGCTTTAGACTTACCAATGTCCCTGTCCCCTTCCGTTCGCAAGAGCCTCCATTGGTGGTTGGTGCCCCAGAATCTGGAAAAAGGGAAACCCTTCAGTCCGGTTTCTTGGAAGGTAGTCACTACAGATGCCAGCCTCATAGGCTGGGGGGCAGTACTGGAGCAATGGTCTCTCCAGGGCAAGTGGTCAGAAGCAGAAAAGGCCCTGCCCATCAATCTCTTAGAGATACGAGCAGCCCGGTATGCCCTAGTAGCATGGACATCCAAACTCTGAGGGTCCCCTGTCAGAATTCAATCAGACAATGCCACAGCAGTGGCATATATCAATCACCAGGATGGCACCAGGAGTCGTGCAGCCCAGAGGGAAGCAAATTGCATCCTAGAGTGGGCAGAAAAATTTTGTCCCAGCCATATCCGCGGTTTTCATCCCAGGAGTGGAAAATTGGAGAGCGGACTTTTTTAAGTCGCCAACAATTATGCCCGGGGGAATGGTCTCTTCACCCCGAGGTTTTCCAGGCAATATGCCAGCGTTGGGGAACACCGGATGTAGATCTGCTAGCATCCAGATTCAACGCAAAGGTGGACAGATTTCTGTCTCGCACAAGGGATCCTCTAGCTTGCGGCTCGGATGCCCTAGTGTTGCCTTGGGATCAGTTCAAGCTGATATATGCATTCCCACCGCCACAATTGTTACCGCGATTACTCCGCAGAATCAGGGTAGAAAAGAAACCAGTGATTCTGGTGGCTCCAGCGTGGCCCCGAAGGGCATGGTACGCGGAGATTGTAAAAATGTCAGTGAGGAGTCCTTGGACCCTCCCACATCGTCCGGACCTGCTGTCGCAGGGACCGATATACCACCCTTCCTTACCAGCCCTAGGTTTGACGGCCTGGCTATTGAAGCCCACATTCTGAAAAAGAGAGGGCTCTCTAATTCTGTGGTATCTACCATGATCAATGCCAGGAAGCCGGTATCCAGGCAGATCTATTATAGGATCTGGAAAGCGTACATTACGTGGTGTGAGGCCAAGAGATGGCATCCACGTAAGTACGTGATAGGGAGGATTTTGGACTTCCTACAGTGGGCTGTAGATAGGAAGCTGGCCTTGAGTACTATCAAGGGTCAGATTTCGGCCTTGTCAATATTTTTTCAAAGGCCCTTGGCTTCGCATTCACTAGTCAAAGCTTTCATACAAGGAGTGATGCGTATTAGCCCTCCGGTTAGTATTCCCATATGTCCTTGGGACTTAAACCTGGTTCTGTCAGTTCTACAGAAACAACCGTTTGAACCATTGCAACACATTTCCTTGGTTCTTCTCACCAGGAAATTGATTTTCTTAGTAGCCGTTTGTTCGGCTAAAAGAGTATCGGAATTAGCCGCCTTGTCCTGTAAGGAGCCATATCTGGTTGTCCATAAGGACAGAGTAGTATTACGTCCTCATCCAGCCTTTCTTCCTAAGGTGGTATCGAGGTTTCATTTGAACCAAGATGTGGTTCTTCCTTCTTTTTTCCCCAAACCTAGCTCGGTAGAGGAAAAATTATTACATTCCTTGGATGTAGTAAGAGCAGTTAAAGCTTATCTGAAAGCCACTGCTCAGATTCGCAGAACGGATACTTTGTTTATTCTGCCGGAAGGCCCTAAAAAGGGTCAGGCAGCATCAAAATCCACTTTAGCCAAGTGGATTCGACAGGTCATAATACAAGCCTATGGCTTGAAAAAGAGACCGCCTCCGTTCAAAGTTAGGGCGCACTCCACAAGAGCAGTTGGAACTTCATGGGCAGTGCATCACCAGGCCTCCCTGGCTCAAGTGTGTAAGGCCGCAACATGGTCTTCGGTACACACGTTTACTAGATTCTACCAGGTAGACGTTAGAAGTCAGGAGGATGTCGCCTTTGGGCGCAGTGTGTTGCAGGCCGCAAAAGATCCTCATGCCTGATGGCGCCCAGCTTATGTATCCCTCCCCTCATTTGGCATTGCTTTGGGACGTCCCATTAGTAATGACTAAGTCGCTCTGTGTCCCGTGATGTACGAAAAAGAAAAAGGGATTTTTATAACAGCTTACCTGTAAAATCCTTTTCTTGGAGTACATCACGGGACACAGAGCTCCCACCCCTCTTTTTGGGACACTTATTGCTTGGCTACAAAACTGAGGTGCTCCCGGATGGGAGGGGCTTATATAGGGGAGGGTACTTCCGGTTTGGAATTGGCCAGTGCCAACACCTGAAGGTAATCTATATAACCCATTAGTAATGACTAAGTCGCTCTGTGTCCCGTGATGTACTCCAAGAAAAGGATTTTACAGGTAAGCTGTTATAAAAATCCCTTTTTTGCTCACCGTTCTTGTGATCATTTTTTGACCCCACGGGGTGAGATCTTGCGTGGAGCCCCAGATCGAGGGAGATTATCAGTGGTCTTGTATGTCTTCCATTTTCTAATTATTGTTCCCACAGTTGATTTCTTCACACCAAGCTGCTTGCCTATTGCAGATTCAGTCTTCCCAGCCTGGTGCAGGTTTACAATTTTGTTTCTGGTGTCCTTCGACAGCTCTTTGGTCTTCACCATAATGGAGTTTGGAGTGTGACTGTTTGAGGTTGTGGACAGGTGTCTTTTATACTGATAACAAGTTCAAACAGGTGCCATTATTACAGGTAATGAGTGGAGGACAGAGGAGCCTCTTAAAGAAGAAGATACAGGTATGTGAGAGACAGAAATCTTGCTTGTTTGTAGTTCTCCAAATACTTATTTTCCACCATAATTTGCAAATAAATTCTTTCCAAAATCAGACAATGTGATTGTCTAGAGTTGTTTCCACGTTTTGCCTCTCATAGTTGAGGTATACCTATGACGACAATTACAGGCGCCTCTCATCTTTTTAAGTGGGAGAACTTGCACAATTGGTGGCTGACTAAATACTTTTTTGCCCCACTCTATATACACTTCTAGAGATTTAAATTAACGTCTGTCAGAGCAATCTCTTTCCATCATTCAGGGGACTTTAAAAGAAGAGTGTCTCTAGGACACGTTGGTGAGGGTGATAGGTTCACGTACCTTTGGAAAATATGTGCATGAACTTGGGGCTTGAAAACACACTGAAGCCAGAGTATTTATTTGGAGATTCCATCCTCAGTGCAGCTGAGCTCTCTCCCACCACTGCACCTGTCACAGACAGTGACCAAGGACTTTTGACGCTGGGTGGGCGAAGCCCAATGGGGACACAAGACCCTCATATCTGCTCCCTCCTTGTATTTGACAGCAGGCAATGGGTGAATCCATAGCCAATAGCAGGCTGCCTATTGGTCCACCCACTGCCAAGGATTGAGCAGACCTTATGGGGATCTAGTCCCTCATTTGTGCCATCAGGTTCTGGCCACTGTTAGTATCTCTGATTGCTACAAGTCCCTCAAAAAAAAAAACGAAAAAAAACGAAAAAAAAAACACATTACATATCAATGGGCATTATATAGTGGAACTACAACTAAGAGCTGCTATTAGGAACTACTTAATACACTGGTTGGTAAAGCTACTGAAAGGGGCAGAGGGGATTTTTGAATTTGGCGCAGACTCATACTGCCAGGAAAAAAAGAAATAAATAAAAAGTGTGGTTATAGCTCTATTGAATTCCCTCCATTAAATCAACAATTTTCTTTCAAAATCCCCTAAAATGTTGTCAAGACCGGCTATCTGAAAAGGAATCCCAAACATATTAAAAAAGGTTTCATTACAATATTTATGATTCTCGTTAATTAATCTTAAAAACATTGATTTTTTGAAGGATAGTGGAGTTAAAAATCGATGGAATGTTCTGAACACAAACATTTTTTAAATAAAAATTCTACTGGTGTGGCCAGATTAAAGCCCAACCCTGGGAAGCTTGAAAAGTTTTTACCTGCAGTGGTCTTGCCAGGGCCGCCATCAGGAATTTTGGGGCCCCTTACACAGCTTCAGGCATGGGCCCCCCTGCTGCCGAAAATTGAGAAGCGGGGGGGTTCTGCCGCCGTGAATTGTTGAGGTCGGGGGGCTTTGGGTGCTGGAGAACAAAAAAAAAAAAAGGGGGGGGGGGTTGCCATCCGGGGACCTCTGGGCCCCTTACAAAAAATAAAAATAGTGTGTTTTGTTTTGTGTATATATATATATATATAAAAACACATAAAAAAAGAGGAGTTACCATCCGGGGCCCTGGGGACCTCCGGGCCCCTTGCAAAAAAAAGTTAAAAATTAATAAAACATGGGGGGTTGCCATCCGGGCCCCTAGGGACCTTCGGGCCCCTTACAGGTGTACTGCCTGTACCCCCCTGATGGCGGCCCTGGGTCCTGCACCAGCACTGCAAGGGTTAGTTGCTCATTTAGGTCTAGGGGGAAGAAGTTTTATTTACCCAATCCTCTGCACTGCTAGACTGGTCCCTGCAGAGTCTTCTCCCCCACGCTCCAGTGGTCTAATACCCTAAAGTCAGGATGATGACACCAAGGGACAGCCTACTGTTGAAGCTTGGGAGAGCACCATCTGCTAGGGGGGAACAGAGGATCAGGTAAGTAAAGTTGCTTCTCCTCTCCAATAGACCTAAACAGACAGCTAACCCTTTCATTGTGGGCACAGCCCCACTGCAAGGGATAATATTCAAGTCTCACAGAGTAGGGCTTTAAGTCCTGACCAAAAAAAAAAAAAACCCACAATTAGTAATGTCTCAATTAGGCGATCACTCATGGCCTGCTTGGAATACTTGGAAGATTACAGGAAAGGATTTCTACCTAATAAAAAAGATGCCGTATGAAAAGAATCTTCCACATGTCCATACAATAATCATTTCATCTGCGTTCAGAGATGCACCAGAGCCAAGCACACAGCTGCTGCAAGTCCATTATCAGGCTGTTTGGGAGATTTATCTTATATCCTCAGAGAGACCATCCAAGACTCAACAGAAGACAAAAAAAGTCATTGTAAAAAAAACAAGGCATTTACAAATTGTCTAAATATCTCACGAGGATTAGATAAGGATTAGAAAACGCTACAAACAACCTCAGATCAACTGTAAAATTAGAGGATTTGCTTTGCGTTTAGCATTAAAAGATGAAATCTTTCGGTGGGAATTCTTGAGTTTGGAACTCAAACCGAGGGACTCACGAGGGTCAAAGGAGTGGATAAACTTCACAAGGTAGAAATTAGCGGTGAAACTGAAGCTTCACTAATCGGAGATGAAGGCAGCACAGGCTCCACACATGTAAAACGTGTTCAGAAGCAATTAAGAACCGGCTTTATCAAACGTTAAACTGCCAGGACTTAGCAAAGCCCCTGGAGTGGACCATGGAGGCAACGGGAAACTGGGTACTGATGGAAGAGCGGGCATGCATTTAGGGCTTGTTTATACAAGTGTTGGACCAAGCAAAGCCCTTGGATTGGACCATGGGGGCAACAAGAAATCTGACAATGACGGAAGGGTGGGCATGGGACTCATTTACAAAAGCGTTGAATTGAGCAAAGCCCATGGACCATGGCGCAATGATGAAAGATTGGGCATACACTTAGGGCTCATTTATACAAGTGTTGGCTCTTTGAAGAGCAAACTTTGGTGGATTGGTTTTTACAGGGCGTTTGACAGGTATCAAGGAGATGTTACGTTTGGTAAATCACTTGAATGGGCCAAATCTGTTGGGCGGTATTGTTCACCGAAAGCAACAGAAGAGACCATCGCGCCTAAAGCCCCGTACACACGGTTGGACTTTTGGCCAACAAACTTCATTTTGAGCAAGTTGGACCAACAATCCGACAGTGTGTACGCTCCATCGGACAAACTTTTTTTTTTTTTTTTGTTTTCATCTGACAAATGTTGGGTCTGCAAACAGACAAGCTTTTGGCCAACAAAAGTCCGATGGAGCAAAGTCTGACCGTGTGTACAGAAAAACAAAAGGACAAAACAAATAATGTTACAATCAAACAACAATAGCAGAAGTTGACCAAAGGGTGGCGGAAAAGAGCAGAAAAACCACGTGATGTTGGAAAAAGTTTTGGGAAAGTTTGCAGAAAAGTCCTGTGGTGTGTATGCTATGGGTGTTCCCGACCAACTCCGTTCAGACAAAAAAACACGAAAAGTCCGATGGAAGTCCGACCATGTGTACGAGGCTTTAGGCAGGTATACCCCCATATGACTGCCTTTGCAGTGTTTTTATCCCCCTCCCCCAACCACAATTGTAAACTGAGCCCTAGGCAGTGCCGCATTTTTTCTGCGCTACATTCACATACGCGGTAAACATGCTACGACTGTGCTGCAGCTATGATCACCAATCTTTTTCAGTAAAAATGAGAACCACATGACGTCTACCAAGATGGCGGCACTGTGGATCCACAGAGTAGAATCGGCTGCAGGGAACACAGCTCTAGACTCCTTGGGCTGGTAAATATCAGCAGCTAAAGTATAGGTTTTCTACCACCCTGGGTGAACTGCCACATCGCCTACAAAAAGTCCCAATGCATCCACAGTGGGTCCTGTGTTTAAATCCCAACTCCAGGGATTAGAAAAAGAAAAAAAAAAAAACACTACAATTGCAGGGCCACCACCCCACCATAAATGCTCAGTCTAAGGGAGCCAAACTAAGGAGTATCGGCGTATAACACGCACCGGCGTATAACACGCACCCCAAGTTTAGGAGGGAATTTTAAGGAAAAAAAACTTACATTTAAATGCAGCATGCAGCCTTGCCCAGTGTCCATCTGTCCATCTGCAGCCTTGCCCAGTGTCCATCTGTCCATCTGCAGCCTTGCCCAGTGTCCATCTGTCCATCTGCAGCCTTGCCCAGTGTCCATCTGCAGCCTTGCCCAGTGTCCATCTGCAGCCTTGCCCAGTGTCCATCTGTCCATCTGCAGCCTTGCCCAGTGTCCATCTGTCCATCTGCAGCCGTGCCCAGTGTCCATCTGTCCATCTGCAGCCGTGCCCAGTGTCCATCTGTCCATCTGCAGCCGTGCCCAGTGTCCATCTGTCCATCTGCAGCCGTGCCCAGTGTCCATCTGTCCATCTGCAGCCGTGCCCAGTGTCCATCTGTCCATCTGCAGCCTTGCCCAGTGCCTTTGCGATCGTGTCAGTCCCGGCGGTTTTTAAAATTTGGCGCCGATTTCTGTGGAGAGGAGCGAGCGGGGCCGAGTGTACTTCGGCTAGACTCGGCTCCTCTCGCAGTCCCGCCCATCTCCACTGACTGCGCCGCTGACGGAGAAAGCCGAGTGTACTTCGGCTAGACTCGGCTCTGCTCACAGTCACAGGCAGGACTGCGAGAGGAGCCGAGACTAGCCGAAGTACACTCGGCTTTCTCTATGTCAGCGGCGCAGTCAGAGATGGGCGGGACTGCGAGAGGAGCCGAGTAAAGCCGATTGTACTTCGGCTTCGGCTCCGCTCGCTCCTCTGGCTCGTTTTCAGCAGGGGAATTCGACGGAGTATCGGCGTATAACACGCACCCACGATTTTCCCCTGATTTTAAGGGGAAAAAAGTGCGTGTTATACGCCGATAAATACGGTAATACTCACCTCATTCCCTGCAGCAGCAGGGTCCCTACAGTGGTGCCGTCACCTCTCAAAGACACTCCTGATAGCGATCGTATGCTCCCCCCAGCATGTACAATGTAGGTTTAATAGCCCTGCATTATACACGATGATGTAGAGCAGTGGTTCTCAACTCCAGTCCTCAGGGCCCACTAACAGGCCAGGTTTGCAAGATAACTGAAATACATCACAGGTGATATCCTTTGCTGCTCAGTGATTGCAGTATTCTAGCCTGCATCTCACCAAGGTAATACTTAAAATCTGGCCTGTTAGTGGGTCCCGAGGACAGGAGTTGAGAACCACTGATGTAGAGGGACCATCCTAAGACTGGTGCTTCGAGGAGAGGCACTGGATGGGGTACATAATCCTGTCTGTTCCTGTACCTAGACACAGTGTGACCCCATTGCAAGGGTAGATTTAAAAAAAAAAAAATTCTAATGGCTGGAGTTGGGCTTGTTCAAAATCAGCAGCGTGCACCACCGTACGTCACACTGTTACTTTTTACTTTTTTTTTTTTAGAGCTTAATTTTTTTCCAGTACTGATGGCCAAAGCGATACTGAAACAACACTTTTTCCAGCACAACACCACAGCGTGATGGTGTGAACCTGCCCTCTCTAAATGTTAGGATGAATCTGGTGCGAACGGGCCCCAAAACACTCACGACACCTCTATGTAGACAGAGGACTGGATAGTAATGATGCTGCGGTAGCCGCCATGTAGCAGACAAACTGAACCTAAAATTTACTGCAACCTTAGCGTATAAATACATATTCATGTCAAAGTGTAACGCCACCTTCATATATAAAAAAATAAAAATTAAAATGTTTTATTTTTTTTAAATGCGATATTACAAGGGATGGTGGGGAAGCACTATATATAGTGCATCCGGAAAGTATTCACAGCGCTTCACATTTTCAAAGTTTCGTTATGTTACAGCCTTATTCCAAAATGGATTAAATTCCTTATTTTCTTTAAAATTCTACAAACAATTCCCCATAATGACAGCGTGAAAGAAGTTTGTCTGAAATCTTTGCAAATTTATTAAATATAAAAAAATATATATATATAAAATCCCATGTACATAAGTATTCACATCCTTCGCCATGACACTCAAAATTGAGCTCAGGTGCTTCCTGTTTCCACTGATCATCCTTGCGATGTTTCTACAAATTCATGGGAGTCCATTTGTCAGTGGATTGGACATGATTTGGAAAGGCACACACCCATAGGTGCCACAGTTAACAGTGCATGTCAGAGCACAAACCAAGCCATGAAGTCCAGGGAATTGTCTGTAGACCTCCGAGACAGGATTGTATCGAGGCACAGATCAGTTTCTGCAGCATTGAAGGTCCCAATGAGCACAGTGGCCTCCATCATCCATAAATGGAAGAAGTTTGGATCCACCAGGACTCTTCCTAGTGCGGACCACTCGGCCAAACTGAGTGATCGGAGGAGAAGGGCCTTAGTCAGGGGGGTGACCAAGAACCTGATGGTCACTCTGACAGAGCTCCAGCATTTCTCTTTGGAGAGAGGAGAACAACCATCTCTGCAGCACTCCACCAATCAGGCCTGTATGGTACAGTGGCCAGACGGAAACCACATGACAGCCTGCCTGGAGTTTGCCAAAAGGCACCTGAAGGATTCTCAGATCATGAGAAACAAAATTCTCCGGTCTGATGAAATGAAGATTGAACTCTTTGGCCTGAATGGCAAGCATCATGTCTGGAGGAAACCAGGCACCGCTTATCACCTGGCCAATACCATCCCTACAGTGAAGCATGGTGGTGGCAGCATCATGCTGTGGGGATGTTTTTCATTGGCAGGAATTGGGAGACTAGTCAGGATCGAGGGAAAGATGAATGCAGCAATGTACAGAGACATCCTTTATGAAAACCTGCTCCAGAGCGCTCTGGACCTCAGACTGGGGCGAGAGTTCAGCTTTCAACAAGGCAACGACCCTAAGCACACAGCCAAGATAACAAAAGGAGTGGCTACGGGACAACTCTGTGAATGTCCTTGAGTGGCCCAGCCAGAGCCCAGACTTGAACCTGATTGAACATCTCTGGAGAGATCTGAAAATGGCTGGGCACCGAAACTCCCCATCCAACCTGATGGAGCTTGAGAGGTCCTGCAAAGAAGAATGGGAGAAATTGCCCAAAAATAGGTGTGCCAAGCTTGTAGCATCATACTCAAAAATACTTGAGGCTGTAATTGGTGCCAAAGGTGCTTCAACAAAGTATTGAGCAAAGGCTGTGAATACTTCTGTACATGGGATTTTTTTTGTTTTTATTTTTAATAAATTTTCAAAGATTTCAAATAAACTTCTTTCACGTTGTCATTATGGGGTATTGTTTGTAGAATTTTGAGGAAAATAATGAATTTAATCCATTTTGGAATAAGGCTGTAACATAACAAAAATGGCGAAAAAGTGAAGCGCTGCAAATACTTTCCGGATGCACTGTATGTTGTAAATTGAATCCATTTCGGGTTTAATTTGATTATGCCAGTAAAGTCTTTATATCATTGCCCAATAGGAAAGATTTTATTTTTCCTTAGAGGATATATAAAACCAAAACTTTAATATATTGCAGCGCAAAAGTCCTGAGATGTGGTGGCTGCATTAGATAGATTTTTTTCAAGGTTAAAGAACATTTTCAGCAAGCACAGAATATACTTGTGGATCCTGCCAGAAATAATGTGCCGTAAACTACTAACCCACCCTATGTACAGTGGCTTAGTGGTTTGCACTTCGTCAGTCTTTCAGCACTGGGGAGCTTGGTTCAAATACGGAATAGGAAACTGCCTGCATGGAGTTTGTAGGTTGTCCCTGCACTTCCTCCCACACTACAAAAAGACCTGCTGGTAGGTTAATTGGCCCTAGTATGTGTATGGATGCATGCAGATAGGAGCTTACAATCTAAGATTCCTAAGGGCAGGGACTGGTGTGAATGAGCTTAGGCATGTTTGGATCCTACAGTAGTCTGAACCGGCCTGAATGATCCCACCAGAAAGCCATCAGTTTTTAGTGCCAATAAATCAGCAGCATTTTCCACCCTGCAGCCAGTCATATACAAGGAGCATGTGACCACGTGGCAGGTAGAGACTCTGCTGCTGATGCCTGGCGGTCAGCAGGGCCGTCTTAATGCTTGGGCACTGCCCAGGGACCCCAGGTGCATTGGGGCCCCATGATAGTCTTGCATTACATCATATTTGCCAACTGTCCTATATCTGCTAGGATAGTCATGCATTTTACAAAGTTTTCCCAGGATGATGGCCTTGTCCTGAGTGGCATCCCAGAACTTGTACTTTGCCCTCCTGATGCCCTTCTGCCTCCCCCTGTGCTCTGTGTTGATTTAGTCTTTGAATTATGACATGTTTTGTTATTGTTTAAAATCAATTTTATTAAAAGTAAATAATATATATATATATATATATATATATATATATATATATATATATATATATATATTTATATATTTAATTCTATCAAATATTTATACTTTTATTCTTGAGTAGGTGCGTAAATTTGGGGCAGGCTGGCAGGGGCCCCAGTGCATTACTTTGCCCAGGGGCCCATGATGCTATTAAGACGGCTCTGGCGGTCAGCACTGACCTCTTCCTGGCAGGTTGGCTCAGGCGGATTCAGAATAGTATCCAAACAGGCCTGAGCTCATCCCTACTGGTCAGTTAATTGGCTCAACTGAGAGTGTGCCCAAAATGGCTGTCTCACCTCCAAAGCGCTTTGACCCCCAATGGAGAAAAATTTCATAGAAATACAAAATTAAATAAAATCATTTTTAAACAGGTATTAATAGAGCTGACAATTTAGGCAGCACAGTACTTACTGTACCATTCACTTCACTCCCCGCCCTCAAGGAGCTTGTAATCCAAGGTCCCTATCACATGTATACATACACATACCGGGACAAATAACCTGCCAGCATGTCTTTGGAGTGTGGGAGGAAACCAAAGTACCCGGAAGAAACTCACACAGGCACAGGGAGAACATGCAAACTCTATGCAGATATAGTATCCTGGTTGGGATCCTCAAAACGAGGATCCCAGTGCTGCAAGGCAAGAATCCCAACCGCCTCGTGTACACCGAGAGTGCTTAGACCCAGTGCATGAGGCTCCAGCATTTAGATGTGGGTAGGGGCCACAGGTGCACCATCAAGCCCCGTTGCCGGCAGCCTGGCAAACTCAAGGAGAGGCCCCTTGCCGGGAGCCTGGCAAACTCAAGGAGAGGCCGACGGCTACTGCGGCTGGATGGTGCACACCTAGTGGTACTTACTATTAGGGCCATATGCGCCCAGGGACAAATGCATGGAATGAAGACTGCTTGCGTTTCTGAGCATTCTCACACACTGGGCATTTAGCGATGGGTGGAAGATACAGGTGCACCATCCATCCGTAACAGCTGTCAGACTCCCCTAGAGTTTAACAGGCCGCCAGCAGCAGGACTGGATGGTGCACCTCTGCCCCCGCTAGAACACCCAGTGTGCATGAGGTCCAAGCCACTGTGCTACCCATGTAAAGAAAGTCATGCCTGAAGTCCAGCCTGGGTGACATACACTATAATACCAAAAGTATTGGGACACCTGCCTCTATATGCACATGAACTTTAATAGCATCACAGTCTTAGTCCGATGGGTTCAATATTGAGTTGGCCCACCCTTTTCAGCTATAACAGCTTCAACTCTTCTGGGAAGGCTGTCCACAAGGTTTAGGAGTGTGTCTATTTGACCATTCTTCCAGAAGCGCATTTGTGAGGTTAGTCACTGATGTTGGACGAGACAGCCTGGCTCGCAGTAAGGTGTTCTCTGGGGGTTGAGGTCAGGACTCTGTGCAGGCCAGTCAAGTTCCTTCACCCCATGTCTTTATGGGCCTTCCCCAAACTGTTCCCACAAAGTTGGGAGCATTAAATTAACTAAAATTTCTTGGTATGCCGACACCTTAATGAGTTCCCTTCACTAGAAATAAGGGGCCAGGCTCAATCCCTGAAAAACAACCCCACAAAGCTTGGTCCATAAAGACATGGATGAGTGATTTTGGGATGGAGGAACTTGGCTGGCCTGCACAGAGTCTTGATCTCAACCCCATTGGGATGAATTAGAGTGGAGACTGCTAGCCAGGCTTTCTTGTCCAACATCAGTGTCTGACCTTAGACACCTCCACTCCTAAACCTTGTGGACAGCCTTCACAGGCGTCCCAATACTCTTGGTAATATAGTGTATAAGGCTCCCTCCAGAGGTACAGTGGAGTGAGTGAGCATAGCCAACTCAGGAAGTGTGTTATTCCTAGGATCACCAGGATACTTGCAAAGTGTAAGAAAAGGGATAAGCCTGAATAACGCCAACCTCTTCTAAGGACTGGTAAGACGTAATATATTACATTGTAGTTTTTGAGTTTAGAGACGCTTGCATTTTGTGAGTCTCCGATTAACCACAACCAACCGAGGCAACAAATTCATTTTATCCACAGTTTGCTTATCCAAAACATGACCATTTCTCACTGGACATGATGGATACTGACCACTTGAATGGGTCTCACTGGTCACAATGGCCACCTCAAGGGTCATCAACAAAAACTAGCTATGACTATTTATGAAGATATTACGTTGCAATAATTTGCCTGAAAGACTTTTTAATGATCATGAGCCAAACACTAATTAGAAAACTGCTGCTAACACATGTTAAATCGGAGAGCAGGAGAAAAGACCTGGCTTGGATCATCTACAACCATAAAGCTACTCAAGAACTACAAGTCCCAGCATACCCTTTTATTTTTTTCCCGCTGGGACTTGCAATCCCTCAGCAGATGCAAGGCTGCAGACTTTCTTTGCCTGGAAATGAACCGTAGGAAGGCATTTTTTTTTCTTTTTTCGTTACCTTCATGGTGGAAGCTCCTGACTGTATTTGCTCGGCTGGCTGCACGCTCCTTCTGATAATCCATGGGGGGCTTGTCTTGGTTGTCAGCCAGCTGGGCCGAGTGCAGGTGGTACAATTCCAGCATGTAGTGAGGGATTACAGCGTTTTGGCCAGGGGTTGGCCTTCTCTTCAAACCAAACATGTTAAGCAAGCGAAGTTCAAACTGGTTGAGGATGCCCTGTGACTCCTGGGGAGACGCCCGGCCAGACTCTGCGTACTTCCTCCTTCCCACTTCAGGGATTAGCCCGGTGCAACAACCCAGCAGCACCTGATAAAGCAGCAGAAGGAGCAGAGAGCGGATCCCAGCTACCATGGTCAACCTAGAGTAGAGGCAGGAAGAGACACAGACATAAGTAACCGCCATGGGCCAATGCAGGTAGATAGATAATTAGTATGGTGGTCTTCAACCAACAACTTGGAAGACACATGGGAGCACTCAACTCTCAACAAGCACTTAGTATGTGTACTGCAGGCTGATTTATTAAGGCAGTGCAATAGTTATGTGCAAGGTGTCGCCATCACGTTTCATTTTGTTGTAGACAAACTGCTAAAAATTAAAAAGAAGGATGCAGCATGCTGTAATTTTTGAAAATGCATATGGAAGCAACACAGTGGTGTAATCTAGGCTCACTGAAAACTATTTCTTGGATATGCATTTATATTGCATGTTAAAGCATAATTGATTGCATCTGGTGTAAGTCAGCCCTAATATCATATACATTTTGAAAAAAAATTTTTTTTTTTTTTTCAATTTTTAAAAGCCTAGTTTACATCACTCTGTTGGAATCATATGCATTTTTGTTGCATGTGGATACACCGAAAACACATTTGTATTTCTAAGAATACAAAATTGTTATATAATTATTTTTTAATTAATATTTAAAAGTGTGTGTGTGAGTGAGATATATATATATATATATATATATATATATATATATATATCCCTATATCTCTCTCTCACACACACACACACACACACACACTTTTAAAATATTAATAAAAAAAATATATATAAATAAATATCACACACACTTTTAAATATTAATAATAAAAAAAAATTATATACACACATACTTTTAAATAAAAATAAATATATTATTTGAATACAAAATATTTAAAATGTTAATCGTTGAATACAGGGATCACAATATGCACAAGCCCTAAACCAAATCACTATGGGTGAATGAAACTTGCACTTTACACCACATTATTATACAAGTCTGTCATTGCATTACACAATTGTGTAACTGAGAAAAATTGCGTAATTTACACCATACCATTAAAATACTTAAAACGGTTCTTAAAGTTATAACTAAAGGCAAAACTTCTTTTTTTATTTGGATAGAGCAGTGAGGGGGGGGTTAGAACACCTGTTGGATTTTTATCGCTGCCTGTGTCCCCATTAGGGAGATTGGCTCTCCTGATCACCTGTGTCACCGTAATGAAACGGAGGGTAAATCCCAAAATTTTAGAGAGGAATAAAAGGGAAAGTCTTCCAACGGGGGCAATTGTTTCATGACAGCTAGGAGGGGATTTCCCTCACTTTGGAAGGATATCCTCTCACTTCCTGATTAGCCAACAGGAGGTGAAGGGAAATCTCCCTAATTAACACAGGTGGCAAAAGAAAAACTGGCAGCAGTTTTAACCCAACCCTACTCCATCCAAACTGGACTGGGCTGAAGTATTTATAGTACCATTTCCCATATTTGGCACTTTTTATAACTGCTTATGACTTTTCTAAGCAAGTAAAAACTGGGGACCTCTGTACTAGTAGAGCATCAAGTACGTCCTCTAAATAATTTAAAAAGGGAACAAGTGAGAAATATTCTGCAAACTTTTTTTTTTTTTTAGGTTAATAAGGAAGTTAAAAACAATACAGCCAAATGTGAAGATTTAAAGGGAACATAGTACTATTTCTAGTGTGTGACTGTTTTTGTTAGTAGTTTTTTTTTTCTTGTGGAATAATATTAGAAAAATAATTTTTCAAGTGTGGGCCTTTTCTCTTTGTGGCAATTATAATAATAATTATTATTATTATTCTCATTAAGAAAACTGACTGTCCCAGCAACGATAACCACGATCAGAAATATAATTATCTGTATTATTTATATAATTATACCTGTATAATAAAGCAATCCCATAAATGGCAATCGGAATTAGTATTCTAGAGGTTGTCTATTTTTAATCATAAAAGTAACATTCAGCCCAGGTTATAAACTGACAGCGGGAACGAAAGTGTGCGAGTTCAGCTGAACTCTCACGATTTCATTCCCGCATGTCCGTCCCAACTTCGGGGGCGATTTCAGAGACCTCTGTGCGGGTTTCTGCACAGATGTCTATTGAAATCGCACCATGAAGTCGCCAATAGTACATAAACTACTTTTGGGAATCCGGCGCGGCGTCGCACCGATTTAGACGGTGCCATTGCCGGAAACAGACGCCGATTTGGCATGCGTTTGCTGCAATGTAAAACAGGGCTTGGGCTCGGTTCACACTGCCGCGACCTGGGATCGGACTTGTGAGACCCAAAGTCGCATGACACGTGAAAGCCCATGTTAGTCAATGAGAGCCGTCTTAAATCGGCGCTACTGAAGTCACTCCAACTTTAGAAAAGTTTCCTGTACCACTTCAAGGCGACTTCTATCCGACTTGTCCCCATAGACTTTTTAATGGATATCGCCTCCAAGTCGGATCCTAATCTATATTGATGTGATCCGGATCCGACATTACAGGAAGATTACTCTTGCATTCCCTGCAGTGTAACCCCTCCCTCGCTTCAAAGTCGCACTCAAGTCGCCAGCAAATCACCAGGAAGTCAGGCAAAGTCGCACGACTTTCAGGTCGCAGTAGTGTGAACCGAGACAGTTTCTGAACATTTAGGAAATGAACACAGTGGGGGTTATTTACGAAAGGCAAATCCACTTTGCACTACAAGTGTAAAGTGCACTTGAAATTGCACTAAAAGTGCACTTGGAAGTGCAGTCGCTGTAGATCCGAGGGGGACATGCAAGGGGAAAAAAAAAACAGCATTTTAGCTTGCACATGTTTGGATAATAAAATCAGCAGAGCTTCCCCTCATTTCACAGCTACCCCTCAGATTTACAGCGACTGCACTTCCAAGTGCACTTTGCACATGTAGTGCAAAGTGGTTTTGCCTTTCGTAAATATTTCCCACCTAAAACTAGTACCAGCAATAACTTTCAGTGTGCATTTAAATCAGAGCTACTCTATTTAGGCCAATGCTAATTAACTTCACCGCTTATAGTGCATCACTTATTTAAATCCAGAAATAAGACGCAGGTATAGTAAAAAGGACACAGTGGAAGACCTGTAAGGAGGGTTATTTAATGCTTCCCCCCCCCCTATTTTTTTTTGTTAAGGAAACCTGTATTTAAAGACATACACAGGCTACCATTGCTGTACTCCTTTCCAAAATTCTAGCTACCTTGTTTTTTTTTCTGGCCTCAAGAGTCACTGACCTGGAACAGGCAAGCAGCCAATGAAGTAAGACCCCCCCTGCAAGCCAATTTCAGGTCTTGCTGAAGCCACTGGATCAGCATGACAGCCAGACTAGTAGTATTTTTCAGAAGCAGAGTCCAGCAATGGCAGTAGGGCTCCAGGCAGATGAATTGGGGGGGGGGGGGGGTCGCCTGCACGTGTGCTCCAGTCTGTTTCCCCTCTACACACAGAAGGTGTTGTGTCTGAGTGCAGGATTAGATCACAAGGTTGGACACTGACACACTATACAGGTGTTACCAACCCTCTCCAACTACAAGATCCTTTATTGGCTACAGGAGGGAAAAATCAAAGAGAACAGAAGAAAAAAAAAAAAAAATCAAACAGTCACAACAGAAGGGAATTCTTTAGAAGTGAGAGATCCTCTGGAGGATAATGGACTGTGCAGTGCATGGTGCAAAAGGGGCAGTATTATAGGTATAAGAATTAGTATAAAGAAATATTATTATTATTTGGGATTTTTATAGTGCCAACAGTACAATGCAGAACTAAAATATTTATATATTGTAACATTTATGTAGATGCATAATATGCAATGATCATAAATATACTGGCAGCTGCCCCAAGCTGGGAGGATCTGTCTCTAGAAATCTCCCCTGTCTATTCTTTCCCATCAATCTGGTATTGTAATTGTATACAGAAATATATTCGTAACAAATATTTATTTATTGCAACTTTTATGTAGATGCATAATATGCAATGATCATGAATATATTATCAGCTGCCCCAAGCTGGGAGGATCTGTCTCTCTAGAAATTTCCCATGTCTATCCTTTTAGCTACCCCAAGCTGGGTGGATCTGTCTCTAGAAATCTCCTCTAATTTTACATTGGTCTGTTGTTGTGTTTTGTATACAGAAATAAATTTGTAACAAATATTTATATATTGCAACATTTATGTAGATGCATAATATGCAATGATCATAAATATACTGGCAGCTGCCCCAAGCTGGGAGGATCTGTCTCTAGAAATCTCCCCTGCCTATCCTTTAGCTGCCCCAAGCTGGGTGGATCTGTCTCTAGAAATCTCCTCTAATTTCCCATTGGTCTGTTGTTGTATTTGTATACAGAAATACATTTGTAACAAATATTTATATATTGCAACATTTATGTAAGATGCATAATATGCAATGATCATAAATATACTGGCAGCTGCCCCAAGCTGGGAGGATCTGTCTCTAGAAATCTCCCCTGCCTATCCTTTCCCATCAACCTGGTATTGTATTTGTATACAGAAATACATTCGTAACAAATATTTAAATGTTGTAACATTTATGTAAAATGTATAATGGGCAATGATTGTGCTTATATTCGTGCCAAGAGGATCTGTCCTTGGAAATCCCCCCTGTCTATTCTTTTCCAGTCATCTGTTACTATATTTGTATAAGGAAATGTCTAAAGATATTGATGTAACATGTATTATTATTATTATTTATATGATATTATATTTATTTTGCTGACTGTCCCAAACTAGGAGAAACTGTCCCTTGAAATCCCCCCTGGCTCTCACTGTCTCACCTTTTCCATCAATCGATTACTGAATCTGTATCCCACAAACATGTACAGTATGTATTAAAAGAACTCCTGCCTTGCAGCACTGGGGTCCTCTGTTCATATCCCAACCAGGAGGCTACCTGCATGGAGTTTGTATGTTCATCCCTGTGCTTGTGTGGATTTCCTCCCACACTCCAAAGACATGCTGGTAGGCTAATTGGCCCTAGTATGTCTATGGATGCATGTGAGATGAGAACTTTAGATTGTAAGCTCCTAAGGGCAGGGACTGGTGTGAATTTACAACATTGGATTGTTGTTTCTAAAAATTACCATTTACCTGTAATAGATAATTTTATGTAAATATATAGTATGAAATGATAATGCTTATGTTAGCTGCCCCATTATGGGAGGATCTGTCCCTAGAAATTCCCCTGTCAATCCTCTTATCCATCCAATCTTGGATTGTCATATCTGTATAATGGAATACAACTATATGTAACTTTCATGTTTATATTCAATGGTCATTCTTATATTAGCTGCCCCAAGCTGGGAAGATTTGTCCCTGGAAATCCCTCTGGATCTCAAGCTGTCTATACTTTCCAATCCATCAATCCTGATCTTAGGTGGTTACATTTTATATAATGATTCCATTCATAGTACTGTAAAACTATCAATGTCTTGTAACTTTTATATAAAACATATATTAACCAATGGTCATGCTTATATTGTCAGCTGCCCAAGCTGGGGGGACCTGTCCCTGGAAATCTCCCCTTGGCTTTCTGTCTATCCTTTCCCCATCTATCTATTATTGATCTTGGGTTGTTACATTTGTTTAAAGAAATCCATTCACAGCAAACTATTTTATATCTTGTAACTTTTACACTACTATAATAATAGGCGATGACCAACATACTTATATTATCTGCCCCAAGCTGGGAGGATCTGTCCCTAGAAGTCTCCCTGCCTATCCTTTTCCATCAACTAGTTACTGAATTTGTAGAAATAAATACATTTGCAGCAAAAAGATTTTTATGTATTGTAACTATATGACATGCAGTGACCATGCTTCTATTAGATGCCCCAGGCTGGGAGGATCTGTCCCTAGAAATCTCCCCTGGCTCTATCTATCCTTTCAATCTAACACTGAATTTGTATAAAGCAGCAGGGCCCTCCTATCCCTTCTGTATTGAACTCTGTTGTAATTGCACTGCCCCCCCCCCCCCTTTATATTGTAAAGTGCTTCACAAACTGTTGGCGATATATAAATTCTGTATAATAGTATGTATTGTGGGGGGGGGGGGGGGATTTACTAAAACTGGTGCACACATAATCTGGTGCAGCAGTGGTAGTAACCAATCAGCTTCCAGGTTTATGTCCAAGCTTAATTGAACATGCTGAAGTTAGAAGCTGATTGGTTACTATGCAACTGCACCAGATTCTGTGGGCTCCAGTTTAAGTAAATCTCCCCCACATTCATGCAAATATAAGGCAACGATCTTGCTTATATTGTCCCTAGCTGGTTGAATGAATCTATCCCTAGAAAAGGATTCTTCTATCACTAGAAATCACATTCACCCCCCCCCCCCCCTCCAATCCATCTAGTACTTTATTTGTGTACATAAATAAGTTAAAGTATGTATTGCAATATTTATGAATGGGCAATGGTCATGTTTTATATCATGGTCTGTCCCAAGTTGGTTGAATTTGTAATTGGAAATTTCCCCTGGCTCCCTGTCTATCCTTTAAAGTTGAATTTAATTATGTTTTTTTTTTTTTTTTTATGTTTTTTTTTTTTTTATTATTATTTATAAAGCAATACATTGTGACAATGCCATATTCAATGGCCATTCTTATATTGTTGGCTGTCCCAAGCTCGGAGGATCTGTCCCTGGAAATCCCCCCCCCCCCTATCTATCCATTAACACCAATTATAAATTTGTATAAGGAAATACATGTGTAATAAAAAAAAATTATATATACACACACACACACACACACACACACACTAAGTATATTAGTAACATTTGAGACTATAACGTGCAATGGGCATGCTATTGCTAGCTGACCCAAGCTGGGATGATCTGTCCCTCGAAATCTCCCTTGGCTCCCTGTCTATCCCTTTAACATCATTTTATTATAAATTTGCATGAATAAATGTATAATAAAACAAAACAAAAAAGTGATATACTGTAACATTTGAGACTATCATATAGCATTGGCCATGCTTATATTGTCAGCTGTCCTGAGCTTGGAGGATCTGTTGCTGGAAATCTCCCCTGGCTCCCTGTCTAGCCTTTAACATCAAATCTATTATAAATTTGTATAAAGAAATAAATGTATAATAAAAAAAACAAAACAAAAAAAATTACTGTAACATCTAAGACGATATCTTATATAATGGCCACGATTATATGGTCGGCTGTCCCAAGCTGGGATATTCTGTCTTTGGAAATCTCCCCTGGCCCCATGTCTATCCTTTAACATCAGTCTATTATGAATTTTGTATAACGAAAAACGTGTAATAAAATAATATACTGTAACATCTGAGACTATATCATATGCAGGGGCCATGCTTCTATTTTCAGCTGTCCCAATGTGGGGTGATCTGTCCCTGGAAATCTCCCCTGGCTCCGTGTCTATCCTTTAAAATCCTATTATAAATCTGTATCAAGTAAAACGTGTAATAAAACAAAAAAGGGTATATTGGAACATCTGAGACTATATCCTAGGCAATGGCCATGCTTCTATTGTCGGCTGTCCCAAACTGGACCTAGATTTAGATCTGTCCCTGGAAATCTCTCCTGGCTCCGTGTCTATCCTTTAACATCAATCTATTATACATTTTGTATCAAGTAAAACGTGTAATAAAAGGATATATTGTAACATCTGAGACTATATCCTATGCAATGGCCATGCTTATTGTCGGCTGTCCCTGGATCTGTCCCCGGATCTGTCCCCGGATCTGTCCCTGGATCTGGCATACATGTGTATGGAATGGCATCCTGTTTAGGGTTCTGATTGTGTCCCTGGCAGTCCATTGCTGGCAGTACCTGTGTGCTGGATCTGGATGAGAGTATTGGGCTCTCTGTGTGTCCTCCACATCACTGGCTGCCCCTTGTCCTCCTTCCCAGGACTGCTGAGCGATCCCCCGGGCTGGTCCTGAGCACAGTCCTCCTCTTTTTATACATGGTTTCAGATGGAGGAAAGCAATCTTCTTCCCAGGCTGGGAAAAATCCCGACTTTCTGTCCTGAAGTCAGAGTTCCTGATCAGCCTACAAGGTGAGCTGTGATCTTCTCCAGCTGGGGGGACTCATCTCCATACAGTGGTGGGGGGGGAGGCTGACCCTCTGCTGTGCAGACTCTCTATCCCATGTGCAGCAACAGGCAGCCTTGGAGGATAGTCCTCTGTCCATGACCGGTGAGCTTGTTCCCTTTGCTCACCAGCAATGTGTTTCTTTTTTTTTTTTTTTTCCAGTCTCTCTCTGATGTCATAGAAGCTCTCTGCCAATCAGAAGCTTGACAAGGGAGCTGGCAGGGCGTGAGGGTAAGCTGAGTGTAAGGAGCAGCGCTCTGATCTCCCCCCTCCTCCCTCTGCTCCTTCCCTGCTATCAGGCTCTCTGTAGAAGAGATGTGCCACCTGCTGGAGGGACTTGGAACTGCACTCTAACCTCTACCTGACAGCTTTAAAGCAGAATTAAACCCAAAAGCAAACATTACTGTACTTTATAAGCAGTTACAGCAACAGCTTTTTTGTTTCTTTTGGGATAAAGGGTTTTACAGAAAGGGAATAAAATATGACCATTGTAAGCACCCCTGTCAGTGGTAAATGGTTTGTAATTGCTACATGGCAGGATTAGCAGGTGAAAATAAAGGAAAGAAAGCCCCCAAAAAAAGTAAACAAATGCAGCCACCGCATCTAAGAATTGGGCTCCTTTCACACTTGTGCGACTTGTCCTGCGACTTGGGACTGCAAAGTCACATGACAAGTAGGGATGAGCCGAACACCCCCGGGTTCGGTTCGCACCAGAACCTTTGAATGGACCGAACGTTCGCGTGAACATTAGAACCCTATTAAATACAATGGATGCAAATGTTCGAAATCTAAAGTGCTAATTATAACGCCTAATATGCATGTTATTGTCCTAAAAAGGGTTTGGGGACCCGGGTCCTGCCCCAGGGGACATGTATCAATGTAAAAAGAATCTTTTAAAATGGTCGTCGAGAGCAGTCATTTTAATGATGCATAAAGTGAAAAAAGTGAAATATTCCTTTAAATATCGTACCTGGGGGGTGTCTAAAGTATGTCTGTGAAGTGCCACGTGTTTCCCGTGTTTAGAACTGTCCCTGCACAAAATGACACTTCTAAAGGAAAAAAAGCCATTTAAAACTGCTTGCGGCTTTAATGTAATGTCTGGTCCGGGTAATATGGATGAAAATCTTTAAGAAAAATGGCATAGCTACCCCATGACCCCCCCCCCTACCCCAGCCCATTACCAGCCCCTTTGGGTCTTGTTTGGATATTAAGGGGAACCCCGCACACAAAATAAAAAAGGCCCTATATACTCTGAACAGCCGTATACAGGCGGTGCATACAAGACAGGGACTGTAGGTTTGTTCTTATGTAGAATCTGTTTGTAATTTTGAACAGGTACATTGTTTAAGTGTAGCTCCAGCCCAAAAATCTATTTTTAAACTTTTTGGAAAACATAGGTAAGGGTTATCACCCCTGTAACATTTGTTTTGCTGTCTGTGCCCCTGTTCAGAACCTTTCACCTCACTTTCCGTCCTAATGACAACTGTGTTTGGAAAATTTGGGGTTTTTATTGAAACAAGAATTGGTGATAAAGCATCAGTACAGAGGAGACACTTTTTTTTCCCATATTAACGCTTACAGGAGAGAATTTGCCTTCCAAGGGGTAGATTTCCTCTCACTTCCTGTTGTCTCCTTCCGTTTGCAAGTCGTTTGTAAGTTGGATGTTTGAAAGTAGGGACCTGCCGTATATACTCAGCTGTCAACTATTATATCAGGAATTTTATTTACATGCCCCTGTTGAACAGTGGTAGGAAAAATTGGGCCTTTGGTGGTGTTGGTGGTGGTGGTGGTGTTGACACAACACTGTGAGCCCTCGCAGTTACTCTTGGTGGGCGCAGGAATGGGCCCTGCTGTGAATTATTAGATCAAGAATTGTAATTACATGCCCCTGTTAAACAGGGGCAGAAAAATTGGGCCTTAGGCACTGGTGCCACAACACTGCAACCCCTCACAGATACTGTACTTTGAGCACAGCAATGAGCCCTGTTTAAAAGTATTGCATCAAAAATTTAGGCTTTAGGTGAATGCCATGCAAAGCACACAGTAGTACACTAAGTGAAACACTGACTGTCTGCAGCTAGCACAATCACTGGCCTGTCTGTCACAGTATGGAGACTAACAGGAACGGATCTAGCTAAACTCAATACAGTGTATAAATATATATACAACACCTAGGATGCATATATATCCCCTACACACTGAAACTGCAGCTAACTGACTGGCCTACCTGCTCTATCTAACTCAATATAAATGACACTGTCTATCTCTCTCTGAAACTGCCTCTTTCACAAACTCCAACACACTACACAAGGCCGACTTCCAGGCGGCCTTATATAGGTTGGGGCGTGTACTAAACCCCCTGAGCCATAATTGGCCAAAGCCACCCTGGCTTTGGCCAATTACGGCTCTCCGTTTTTTGGCCAAGCATGCGGGTCATAGTGCATGCTTGGCCAATCATCAGCCAGCAATGCACTGCGATGCCGCAGTGAATTATGGGCCGTGTCGTGCAACACGAATTTGGCGCGAATGGACCATAACGTTTGTTCTTCGTCGAACGATCGAACAGCCGATGTTCGAGACAAACGTGTGTTCGACGGCGAACACAAAGCTCATCCCTAATGACAAGTTGTACCCCCTAATTTTCAATGGGTAACGTTCATATCTGTGCGACTTCAAAGTAATCCCTGTACTACTTTGATCTGACTTTGATGCGACTCGAGGTTCATAGACCTCAGGCGTTGTCTCAAGTAGCAGGTACACAATACTGATCGGCTGCTTCAGCTGACTTTTAGACTTCTGTTACCCATGGTAACCACTTGTACACTACATTACCAAAAGTATTGGGACGCCTGACTTTACACGCACATAAACTTTAATGGCATCCCAGTCTTAAGCCTGATACAGACGATCGGATTTTCCGCGGACAAAGCGTAGGACTTTTGTCCTAAGGGCGTTGGCCAGGAACTTGTCCTGCATACAAACGGCAAAGAATTGTCAGCCAACAAACACAAAACTATGTGTTTTTTCAGCTCTTTAGCGCCACCCTTTGGGCAACTTCTGCTAATGTTGTGTTATGGTTAGCATTGCTTCTGAGCATGCGTGTTTGTACTTTTAGATTTTTTTCCGAAGGACTTCTGTACACAAGACCGGATAATCCGACAACACACATTTGTTGTTGGAAAATCCGACAATTGTCCGATGGAGCATACAAAAGGTCGGATTTTCCGACAACAGCCTGCCATCACACAATTCCCATTGGAAAATCCGATCATGTGTACTAGGCTTTAGTCTGTAGGGTTCAATATTAAGTTGGCCCACTCTTTGCAGCTATAACAGCTTCAACTCTTCTGGGAAGGCTGTCCACAAGGTTTAGGAGTGTCTATTGGAATGTTTGACCATTCTTCCAGAAGAGCATTTGTGAGGTCAGGCACTGATGTTGGACGAGAAGGCCTGGCTCGCAGTCTCCACACCAATTCATCCCAAAGGTGTTCTATCGGGTTGAGGTCAGGATTCTGTGCAGGTCAGTCAAGTTCCTCCATCCCAAACTCTCTCATCCATGTCTTTATGGACCTTGCATTGGGGTCTTCATACCCCAATGCACTTAGTAATCCAGAGCTGTAGAAATGTGCCAGTTACTTGCATTGCATTCCTTTAGTAACTACAGACCAAGCAAGGACAAAGTTTCAAACGTTTTACTTATAAAGGTGGTGCAAAAACTTCACAAAGTCCAACATGCGAGAACCGCTCTTTTACCTACATCCCTAGTCCTAACTCAGGCTATGTGCTACCCCGGCATACCTGCAGAGGTAGAGTCCATGTAATGAAAGAGTCCATCAGTGACATTCCCCAGTGGTTGGTGTCTTTGGGTCCCAATGACCTCTTGCATCACGGCAGTTGAAGAGTAAGTGAAGCCTTCAGTGCTGAGGGACTTGAAAACGGCTTTCCCATTTCAATGGCCTTCTTCCTTGCCCTACCTGGGTATCTGCCTAACTTCCTCCTATGTGGGACTGCATCAGGCCAACTTTCCACCTCTACTCAAAAAATTGTCCGACATGTTATCCTCCTTGTCCCACTTCCCTTTATCTTGGTTCGGAAGGATAACTGCGGTTCGCAAATACAGTGGCCTTTTCTATGGCTACGTTCTGATGTAATACTGGATATATCTATCTATATACATGTATTTATACAGGTTTTTTTTCTTTATTAGTAACCCACTTTGATTGGAATTCTGGTATACATTCTTGTCTTTTTTGGCCAGGTCTTTTGAGTGATCACTGTGGGTGTTGATCTGCTCGGAGTTTGACCCACCTGCTGCCGTGAGGGTGTCTGACCACGCCCTCACATCTGTGGGATCTCCTTTCCACTCCTCTTTCCTTTCATCTAGGGCCTCTGGTGGTAAGTTGCCTCTTTTATGTCACCTGTGAACCTGTCTACAGGAGGACCTCCTACGTTATTAAAAATGCCTAGAATTGTATAATATTCCTTAAGTGGTAATTCCGCGTTCTGCTTCTATTTTTATTAGCTGCTATCTGCTTCGACATCTGAGACATACTTCCCCTGACGAAGCCCCAACGGGCAAAACATGTTGGGACCATGTATGATCTTCTCAGCCTAATGTTGATGCAACCACCATTCTGGAATTGCCCTATCGTGAATTCAGTGATTCTGCCTGTATTTTTATCAAATTTTGTATAAATTATCAATAAAATGTATTGTATATTTTTTTATTCAAGTGGTAATCGAGTCTTCTACTGTGTGTGATATCTATTGGCAAGCACCGTTATAGTCACGTTTTTCTTTCCTTTTTGTTTTTCATAAAAAATTAGGGATGAGGTGCGTTATATTAGGTGTCTACCCATAGCCAGTCCATAAAAATACTGTCAGGCGAGTACTCACCGAGGCCGAGATGCCCAGAGTGGTTCACCCTTGCACCCAAGCGCACTCTGCCCCCTGGAGGTGAGACAGGGAGAGGAAAGCACGAGGGAGCACTGGCCACCAGCAGGTAGGAGTATCTTGCTGTAGGGTCTGGTAGAGACGGGTTGACTTGAGAGCAGGCCGGGGGTCAAACACCAGGAGTAGACAGGCTCAGACAGGAACCAGTAGCAAGAGAACAAAGTCCAGGCAGGAGCTTAGCAACAAGTCCAGGCAGAGACTGGTAGGCAGGTAAAACAAAAGAAGTCCCGGGTGCAGGCAGAGGGTCAGGGGCTGGAGACGAGCAGCGGATCCGAGTCACAGGCCGAGGGTCGAAAACTTTGAGAAAGGTGGAAGTCCGTAAAGCAAGCCAAGGGGTCGGGTCCAGGAGAAGTAGGAGAGTAGTCAAGCCGGTCCGGGTCACAACAGGAGATTAACTTATTTTCAGGCACTTGGAAACACAGGAACGCTGACAAACCAGCAACCAGACAGTGTCACTGAGCTTGTTTAAATAGGCCCGCCTGTAATCCTATTGGTGTGCCATTGCGCACGCACGTGCGCCGATGCGCGCACCTGAGAACGCCGAAGCGCTGTCCCGCCACGCACGCACATGCGCAGTTCCGCCGCGCATGTGCGCTGGGCGCAGATTGGTGACAACAGATGGAGAATTTCCCTGAGAAATACTAGATACACATGTCTTGCCTTCCTAAACTACTTTTATTTTTTTAGAGTTTTACCCGTTCAAGTGCCTTCATATATCTTACGGATACATCAACGTAAGCTTTTACACTTTATTTGGGGATCCACCCGTCCTCAAATTAATAAACAAATCTTGTATGCTAAAAGGATAAATGGAGGCCTCTCAGTTCCTAATCTACAGGCCTATTATACCACTGCGAATATAGCACTGCTGTTTCATCTTCATAAAACACATCAACTACCGTTATGGGCCACAATTGATCTAGTCGACTCCGATCCCATCCCAGTGTCCTCCCTGCCCTGGCTCCCTCCGGCTCATCGCCCTGCAGTTGGGCCATGTTTAGCACACTCTTTGAAATGATGGGACTCAGTTAAATATTCTGCGGGTCTGATCTCCCCCCCACCTCCCTCTTTTAAGACTTCTTTATTGCCCATTATTCCGCCCGGGTTGCGACAACCCGGCCCAATTCTCCTGATGGACCGCGAATGGCTTTACAGATATCCATTCCCTGTTTACTCCTACTAGGATCCTAACTTTTGATGCCCTACGCTACTCTCACAATATCCCTTTTTGTGAGAATATTCTAGCTATCTACAACTTAGACATTTTCTTCAGCAGCTTATTAAATCTCGCCCTACTCCATATACTTTGACTCCTTTTGAGAGAATATGCAGAGCTAGACACCACTCCCCGGGCATTATATCCCTGGTATACTCTTCTATAATTTCGGTGAGAAAACCCCCGTTGAGGCCATATCCACGCCAATCGGAAAAAGAACTAGGGGGGCAGTTAGACCCAGCGGACTGGCAAATAATGACTATAACCCTTTCCAAGTGTTCCCACAAAATCCTTATCTTAGAAAATGCCTATAAAGTATTGTATAGGTGGTACTACACGCCGGCTAGATTGGCCCGGTTTATCCCATCCTTCTCTCCTCTCTGCTTCCGGAGGTGTTCACAAGAAGGGACTATGGCACATATTTGGTCTTGCCCAAGGGCATGTAGGCTGTGGGTGAGAACCTATGCCCTTCTAAGCAATCTATTTCATGTTGACCTCAAAAGAGATCCCTATGAAGCCCTACTAGGCAAGCCAATTATTGAATTACTTCGTCCGGAAAGGCAACCGGCCCAACATTTGTTTCCTGCGACTAAATTGACGATTGCCAGGGCATGAAAGACTCCTGCGCTTAGCTTTGAGGCTGTTAAAAACCACATGAATGACATTATGGTGAATGAGAAACTAACAGCCATTCCCTTGGATACGCATGATAAATTTCTCAGAGTTTGGCAACCGTGGATCACATATTTTCATCCCTCCCATTTCGACAGTATGCTCCTCTCAATTTAGCGCTCCCCTGACACATTCCCCGTGGACTCTTCTCTCCCCCCTTTTTTTTTTTTCTTTCATCTTTCAGTTTCTTCTCTTCCCTTAATTTCTTTTTTCACATTTTCCTTTCAATATGCTTTATGCATTCAGTTGATATGGATATCGTGCCAACAGGGATTGCCCTGGTTCGGATGGTTATTTTGATAATATTGCTCTTTGTTACCTTTTGAATCCCCCGCCCCTTTTCTTGTTTTGTTGTTGTTTTACCCTCTCCCATTGGGGGGCACTGGACTATGCATGCCCTCGTTCAGACATCTCGGATTCAACATCTGGTCATTTGGGACTGTAGGCATGAAATGATATCCATTATACCCCGAAAGGCAACTTTTGGACTCTTCCTTACATTCTCTTTTGCCTGGGCCATTATGTTTGTGACTTGTGTTCTCCCCCTCTTTTTTTTTTTTTTTGACCTTATGTCTGTTTATTACAAACGGTAACCATCCCAATGCTGTCCGTAATATGTTGGATTGTTAATAAAACTTTTGTAAAAGAAGAGTAAGTGACACTCTCGCTCCTTAATCCTAAGGCTCCAGGCCAGCAGCTCTCTGGTTCCTGACCACTTTCCTAATTTTTATATCACATAACCAGTGGGTCGGATCCAAAGGAAAGCTTGTCAAGCAGAAGGATTGTGGAAAATCCTTTACTTTCACCCTTCCGTCCAGGGCAGCACCTAAGCTAGTTCAATTGCAACCCGCTTACACATGCATAGAGCACTTACACCCTTAAAGTGGTTATAAACCTCAGACATGAAATTTGAACAAAGTATATCCCTCTATAGCATGGATCCCGTGATCCATGGCCTTCATGAATCCAGGCGGTGCAACGGGTTGCCGAAAGCAGAGAAAGCTGGAACAACCTCTTGCCACCCTCCAATCACCAGAGGGCGCCCACTTCCCTTCTTCTAGCACCACTACTACCTTCGCTCTCTGTAGTCACAAAGAAGGAAAAGAGGAGGGAGGAGAACTGGGCCAGACAGGATCTCATAGCACTGGTGAGGCCCAGGCTGCACCCCCCCCCCCTCCACACTGAGGTGACAGTCTGATCAATATTCAACATCAAGCAAGTGTACATATTTGCCAGCACACCATGGATCGACAACTTCCGTCCAAAGGTTTCTTTATTGAAAGAGATCACATCACAAAGAAAAAGTGCAACATTTTGGAGCCACGCAGGGCCCCTTCGTCAGGCATGTGATACGTTGCACTTTTTCTTTGATGTGATCTCTTTTATTAAAGAAACTTTAGAATGGAAGTTGTCGATCCATGGTGTGCTGGCGAATATGTACACTTGCTTGATGTTTCCAGGACCCAACTGGTAATCGCTGCAGCACCCACCATTTTGTGAGCCATATTTGCCAGGAACGTGTGCAATAGGAATATTGACCAGACTGTCACCTCAGTATGGAGGGGGGGGGGGTGCAGCCTGGGTCTCACCAGTGCTATGTTTTTTTTTCGTGACTGCGACATTATGGCGGACACATCGGCCACTTTTGGCGGTATTTTGGGACCATTGTCATTTATACAGCGATCAGTGCTATAAATATGCACTTATTACTGCGTAAATGTGACTGGCAGTGAACGGGTTAACCAGGAGGGGGCGCTGAAGGGGTTCAGTGTTTCCTAGGGATGTGTTCTAACTGTAGGGGGGATGGGCTACGTGTGACACGTCACTGATCACAGCTCTTGATTACAGGGAACTGTGATCAGTGTCCTGTCACTAGGCAGAACAGGGAAATGCTTGTTTACATTAGCATTTCCCCATTCTTCCTCTCCCGTGAGACAACCGCGGGTATCCCCGCGGACATAGAGTCCGTGGGACCCGTGATCACACTTACGGAGCTTGCGCGCCCACAATGCTGTGTCTTAAAGGCGACGTGCAGGTACGTTAATCTGCCTGTATGTGCCATTCTGCCGACATATATCGGCGTGAGCCGGTCAGCAAGCGATTAAACATAATTAAAATCATTGCACCTGAAAAAAACAATTGTGTTTTTTTTAGGTCCCCCCAGGGCAGTACCCAGACCCGCCCCCCCCCCAATACCCCTTTATGACCAATTATTTGCATATAAGTCTTCAAAATGGGCACTTTAGGTTTTTCCTGTTTGGCTCCCATAGACTTCAATGGGGTTCACCATTCGGGTTAGAACACTTCCCCTGTTCGGGAGTTCTGCTGCAAACCGAACAGAGGGGCGTTCGGCCCATCCCTAGTCTCTAGTCTAAAAAAGTGGCTTATGCTTATATCTGCAAGTGTGTGCAAATCAAACCCTCTGTTTTTAATGTAAATTGTTGGGGTCAAATTGGTTGTTTTGCAGGCTTAGCTGGTAAGTGTGCTGGGAAATCTTTGTTTGTGATGTGCATTACCCTTCCATGTGTACCTTCTTGCAAAGGCTAGTTATAGGTTGGGGTGATTACCACTTTTTTTGTACAGTTGGTTGAATTGGATGCCTTCCCTGCCATTGTGCCCTTACTGGTCATCCCATGTGTCCCTAGACGAGCTCCCTCATGCATCCCTGCCCTAATCTATCCACTGCTATATGTGCTCCAACTTGGGAGACTGCAAATTTATAGAGTTAGGACTGCAGTACACAGAGGAGCCTTGATGTGGGCACTGAAGCTTATGCATATATTTGCAAATGTGTGCAAACTCTAGATATGTTGCTGCCGAAAAATTTGTTCGTTTTCGTTTCATTCTTTTCTTCTTTTTTTTTTTCGGGTCATTCGTTATGATCCCAATTCGGAAATTTGAAAATAAGAACTAAAATCCAAAAATCTGAAATGACTTCTATAAATAACTTAACTATTAAATTATAGGTATTGGCATTTCCTTTTTAAATTTGGCTGTTGGTGAACGTAAGGAATATGAATTTATTTGAAGTTATGAATTATCCTAAATAACGAATGCCGCATCTAAACAAATGGAATGGAACAAATTATTAATAATAATTAGTAATAATAATAAGTCTTTAATTGTTTATTATTAATAATTTGTTAAGTTCCATTCATTTAGATGCGGCATACGTTATTTCGGATAATTCGTAACTTCAGATAAATTTGTATTTGTTCCGTTCACTAACAGGCAAATTTGAAAGGAAATTCTAATCCCTATAATTTAATAGTTAGTGATCGTTAAGTTATTATTAGTAGTTATTTCAGATTTACAAATTTTTACGGTTTTTCGAACGTTTGAATTTTCGAATATTCACAAAAATTTGTTAAACGGGTTTTCGTTCAGATATTTCCAAATTAACGAATTTGTTGAAATTCATTAAATTCAGAACAAAACGAATTGCACATGTCTATCAAACTATTTTTTTTTTTTTTTTTTTAACGTGAATTGTTTGGACCAATTTCTTTGTTTTGCTGGCTGGCTTGTAAGTGTGCTGGGAAAGCTTTTGTTTGTAAAGTGTGTCTCTATTCCACCTCCCGAAGAAATAGGACCTTTCCCCGACAACCCCCCCTGGGGCACGAGGCTCGTGACAGGGGCAAGCCGCACTGGGGGTCCACTTGGCAAAAAAGCCTGGCACACCCCTCTCCTCAAGGTCAGCTGAAACCAACCACTGAGTACCAGATAATGGGCTCTCTTAAAGGGAGACCCCCCGAATCGGTATGAGGGAACCTCATGGCCACACACCCTCCCCCTATACCAGGTCTCTAAACTATGGCCCCCTTGTTGTTCAGGAACTACAATTCCCAATATGCCTTGTCATGTCTGTGAACGTCAGAGTTTTACATTGCCTCATAGGATGTGTAGTTCCGCAACAGCTGGAGGGCCAGAGTTTGGAGATCCCAGCCCTAGGCTTTAAGGTAGGCCCGAGGACCCACACCCTCCATCCTAAGTGAAAGGAAAAACACATACATGCAGTAAGTGCAAAGTCACACGTGTGAAGGAAAATTCAAAATAGAAAAATCGGTAGACATGCATTGGCAAGGCCTTGCAGCCTGGTAACAAAAATTACTCCAGTCGAGACCAAAGGGCCTTTGGGATATTTGCCCATCATCAGTGGAAACCATGGCTTCAATGGAGTAGGACTTGAAACCCAATGAGACAGAATAACTATATAGGTTAGGGGGAGAAGCTGTGTGGTGGAGCTTCATTTTATGAAATATCACTAATATCATAAATATGGATCACAAATAAGTCCCTTCCTATGAGGAACCCCCTTTTACCATGTGCAGTCCCCCTTTTGAGCAGGTACACTTCTTAAAATCCTCTAATATTTCCTGAAAGGCGTATGTCTAAAAGATGGCATACCCAATGAATATGTAATGCAATATATAAATGTAATTTTATGGTGGTACAAAACCCTTCAACTGTCTGGAGTGTTCAGTGCTTTTATATCATATAAATCCTGTAGCAATAAATATACTGAATAAAAAAAATACCTTACAGGAAAACTCTCCATAATGATTGTTTACAATATTATGATAAATTCATGGGTTGGACTGTATGGGATTTGTCTATACAAGCACATCCCCCGGAGATTGGATTGACAGTACTGTTGAAAACAACATTTGGGATAGCTATCCTTGGAGGGAAAAGAGGGTTGGTTAGATTTTTATGGAGGGTTGGTATAACTTGGGATCTTTTATGTATTTTTGTACAATAAAATATCTCTAAATGGGATGTGGGGACATGGACAATTTTTGATGAGTGTAGGTAAATTTAGGCAAGACTAGCTGGAAGCTAGGCCTGTTTTTTTTTTTTTTTTTGATCTGTGTGGGGCTGGGAGTGGCTCGGAGTAGGCTGGTGACTCACAGATGGCATCACTTCTTGGTTACCTCCCTCTGGCTTCTAGAGGATTCTAGAAGAGAGGAGGGGAAGATAGGTGGAGCTGTCTGAGGTGTTTCAAAGAGCCCTGACCAATGCCCAACTAGGATTGGCAGGGGGCAGGCCTCCAGAGTCAGCCCAGCTGGGGCATTGTAGAGTGGAAGAACTGAGGATGGAGTGCTAGGCTGTCGGGGCTTTTGAGGCCGCTCCCCATTCTGGGGGGGTGACCTTGGGCCTGGACCTCGGGTGCAGGAAGGACCCCTTCAAAAACACATGAAGGGTCTGGACAGGAGGAGTCCAAGAGGACAGCAGAAGCTAGTACGGCCGGGCAAGTCTTCAGGAGGGAACCACTGGTGAGTGACATCTGACATGTTCTATCGGGAGTAGACATGTTCTATCGGGAGTAGACATGTGCACACTGAAATATTTTGTTTCGGAATTTCGTTTCCGTCCGAAAAATACATTTATTTAGTTACTTCCGAAATTTGTTTTTATTTAGTTTTTCAATAGAAATTGCATTCGTCCGAAAATCTGAATTAATTAAGGTCGAATCTGTCATTGAAGGCTTATGGTGTCTGTCGAATGTTCAAAGAAGATTCGACGGAGCAGCGAAACTGTACGACGCCGCAATCGTACATTTCCGGTGGAATGTGCCGCCTACAAGCTTGCTATAGTAGAATTCTAATGTTGTATGACTAGTAATTATATTTATTAATTATTATTACTAGTCAACCAACATCAGAATCTATCTATAGCCTATGAGTGGATGCATTTGACCGGAAATGTACGATTGCAGCGTCGTACAGTTTAGCTGCTCCGTCGAATCTTCTTCGAATTTTCGACACACACCATAAGCCTTCAATGACAGATTTGACGTTTGTATGTTTTTCGATGCTTTGTCGAATCTTCGTCGTTCATGTTGAATTGTCAAGTTAGTTCTAGCTATTTTACTGCTCCTCCTCTTTGGTTACAATTAGCCAATAACATCATCATCATCATCATCATCATCATCATCATTATTTTTATTTTACTTCCCCCACCCAATTCCAGCAGCGATCTTTTCTCTCTGTCAAATATTTTCTCTCTATGTCGAATAATCTTGGACTAATAGAGTTAAGGTTAGGAAAAATTTGACCACCGTTTCGATAGACACAGATTGTTATTGTCAGCGTCATGTCAAATCTCGAACTGTTGTCGCAACGAAAACGAAAATAAAGCATTTGTTTTTGTTGGATCTTTCGGTTTTCGGTTTCTGCGCTTTCATTTTCGTTTGTTAAAACGATAACAAAAATACCTGAAATTCGGACTAAAATGCATTCGGACTAAAACGAATGCACATGTCTAATCGGGAGTACCGGAGAGGCATGCCAGAGAGGACTGAGAGGCAACATTTAGAGCTGGGTGTGGAGTCAGTGAGGATTGCAATGTCATGGGCAGTGGAGTCCGGCAGCTGCAGCCAGGAGGTCTAGCAGGGCCTGAAGAGGGATTGCTGGGAGCAGTAGTCCACCTTAGGACAGCTAGCGCAAAAGATTTTCTATTCTATTTTTGCAACGCTAAAAGGGGCCCGCAGTCCCTGCCTGCAATTGGCAATTCTTAAGGCTTGACTGAGTCAGTGTTGGGTCTAACCATGTGCTAGCTGTACCTGGAAGTGTTGTGCAGGACAGAGAGTGATAGTCTGCAAGCAAGTGTTGTGCGGGAGGAGTTTGAAGAAGTGTAATGAACAAAGAGTTTATATAATTCTGTCCCAAATTGACTGTTCTAAAATTCTACTGGGCATCCCATAAATTCCCATCCTTATCCAAGTTTAAATCCCTCAATAAACAAACAAACAAACATTTGGACTGTTCATTGACTCGAGGTGATTGGGAAGTGAATGCTGGGCTGGGCAGGGTGACAGTTGGACCACAACTTTCAGCAGCCCCTACAGGGGAACCACTACACACATAATGTTTAAAAGGAGGCAAAGGGGGAGTAAAGGGATTTTTTCGGTGCAAAGAGTAAGTAGTGATGAGAAGAGAATCGTCTTCATAAAAGAGATTTATTAGATATTCATAAAAATACATATAAATGATGTATAAACAATCCTAGGTATACAAAACAAACAATACATTTCAAGGTGGTCATAGTATACAGGTCATTTTCAAGCCCAGAGTGAAGAGTTATCGCAAAAACCCGACATGTTTCGCTTGTGCAGCTTCTTCAAGGGTAGTGCGAAAACACTTGATGCTATCAATAACGACTGTGTAAACAACAAAAACAAGATATTAAACTCTGTATTTTATTTGTGTGTATATATAGAAACATTAGTACAATCAACAATGGGTCAAACACTGTGCCTGAATCCTAAAAGGTAAGCTCACCCCGCTGTAGTTTCCAACCAGATGAAACCACCGATACGATCCCCGGATCAGAGAAGGATCCCCCAAGGGGGGCTAAGGGTTGTCCCTGAAGGTCACAGAGGGTAGTATATAGGACTGACTGAGTAATGAACTTCAACAACCGTGTTTGACCCATTGTTGATTGTACTAATGTTTCTATTATATATATATATATATATATATATATATATATATATATATATATATATATACAGATAAAAATCAGAATTTAATATCTTGTTTTTGTTGTTTACACAGTCGTTATTGATAGCATCAAGTGTTTTCGCACTACCCTTGAAGAAGCTGCACAAGCGAAACATGTCGGGTTTTTGCGATAACTCTTCACTCTGGCCTTGAAAATGACCTGTATACTATGACCACCTTGAAATTTATCTTTTGTTTTGTACACCTAGGATTGTTTATACATAATTTTATATGAATTTTTATGAATATCTAATAAATTATCTCTTTTATGAAGACGATTCTCTTCTCATCACTACTTACTCTTTGCATCGAAAAAATCCCTTTACTCCCCCTTTGCCTGCTTTCAAACATACTACCTCTGGGATGTGGTGCCAATATAATTGGGAGTTTTACCTTTTGATTGGACAAAACCTTATGGTACTACACATAATGTTTTTTATTTAAAAAGACACATGATACCAAATCTCATTATCATTCACAACAGAGAATGCAATTAAAAGGCCAATGTAGTATTTTATTAAATTAAGATCTAATTTGCTATTGCTACAGGATAACTGTCTCTAGTGATAACTAAAGTGAGTTAGTGGTGGTGCGTCCATAAGGGCGCACGGGCGCTGCCCTCTCTCTCCAGCCACGCCCTCTATGACCCATTGATATATTAATGCAATGCATGAATAGATCCATGGCCGCCGCTGACACCCCCTATTCAGGCGCCTGAATTACAACGGCGGGGGGTGTTTTTTGAAGCACCTGATTAGAGCCATTGCCTCTAATAGCCATCAAAAACGGTAACCTGCAAGCGCCATGCTTGGTGCTCGCAGTTCACCCAGGTGTGTTAGAACAGCGAATTAATATTCGCTGTTCTAACACTGAACCACCTCTCCGCCAATCAGGTGCTCGTGTCTGTTACCCGTCACCTGATTGGCTGAAACGTCAAGCGCTGTGATTGGACGCCTATCAGGCGTCCAATCGCCTATAGGAGAGGACGGGAGGAGAGGAGGATGGGAGAAGACCCATGGAGGACACCGCTCGCCCTCACCCGCTGCCCCACCGAGACAGGGTGGTGCCGGTCAGACGGCAAAAGGGCGGGGGGGATCACAGTGGCAGCATTCTATTGGCAGAGTGGGAGCATTGGATGGCACAGTGGTAGCATTCTATTGGCACAGTGGCTGCGTCTTGATGGGCACAGTGGCTGCGTTTAATGGCACAGTGGCTGCAATTGATGTTGTTTTTTTTTTCAGAATTTTTCTGTTTGTTTGCGCCCCCCCAAAAACTTTGAGCACCAGCCGCCACAAATATGGGTACATTCATTTTATTCGCCTTTGTGACAAAATAACAATTATTATTATTGTAAATGCTTTAACAAACATATATAAAAATGTTATTACCAATTCCATTTACACTTTATAACCGCTGAAATGAATGTTACATTTGATGGTATATTTATCAATCTTTTCACACAAGATTCACTTATTTTTCACATGAATCCACATGAGTGAATTTTGGCTGAAAGTTGTGGTTTATGTTGAAACATAAATATGTAGACCTCTTTAATGTTTTCTATAAAATAAATTATTAATTTGGGTTCCCGTCTCTTTTCTTTCCTTTCTTCTCCCCACTTTACATTTTTCTTTGTACTCATCGAGCTCCTTATTAATCTAAGTGCCAATAAAAAAGTACCGAATGTCTTCAACAAATGAACATCCAGTACTGTGCAATTGATATAATGTTTAATTTGCTATTGTTTTTATACCCAATGTGAAAACGTTAATTAAAACATTGAAATGAAAAATTAATTATTAATACAATTTGTAAGTGTTTTCTACTTCTAGAGCCTTCCAATCCTATTTACAAACCATAACCCCGAAGCATGACAGCATGGCACTGTGATCGGCTCATGTTTGGAGAGTCTCTATATTCTGTCTGAAGCTTCATCGCTTTTCCATAAGCTTTCATAAACATGACTCGGAGTTATTGGTCGATACGATGTGACAGGGTTAGGATTCACATTTGGCATGAAAAATGGAAAACCGAGCTTCATTCCAAGTATTCTCAATACAGCCATTTTCCCAAGATTTCATTTTGTAAAAGTTATTAAATTTTTCCAATCATTAAGGTGAACGTTTTATTAGATTGTGGCACATTTATTGGTATCTGGCCGCATTTTGTATTTAAATTAATTTTCTTATAGGATAATCTAAATATTCTGACACACACTCACTGCATGTTTGCTAGGTTTGTGTTTATCGATATGTCTCTGATATTCTAGTTCCTGACATTGTCTGGATAATGTGCAATACCCACCTACCCCTCCTATATCTTTTTTTTTTTTTTTTACCTTCTTTCCTAAATGTATTACTATTACAATTTTTGATTTAAAATAAATAGATTTTCTTTTTACTTTTAATTTAATGTTTATCTTTCCTCCCTTGTCCCACTATATGTTACAGTTATTCCTTTCTTTAACTTGTTTTTAGTACCAGGGAAAAAAAATGATCCCTACATTTTTTTTTTATTTTTTTTTTCGTATGTAAGAAAAGTTAAAATGGTAATAATAATATTGCTAACAGTAAGCAAATTTTGTGAGTATTTTTAGGGAAGTCAAAAATAATGGGCAGAAATCAGCATTTACTTCAATATATTTCTTATGGTACCAACATCCCTGAAGTAAATAATGAATGTGCAAGATATGGGATTTTAACGGTGCTATGTATATGAGAATACTCAACAAATAATGTTGGATAAAATACAGATTTTTTTTTTTAAATGACAAAAAATAAATAAATTTTTTTTTTTTGTCAATTAATATATTTTTCTGTATTTTATACAACATTATTTGGTGAGTATTCTCATATACATAGCACCGTTAAATCCCATATCTTGCACATTCATTGATTACAGTATTTTTAGGGAATTTTGTTTTTGTAATTACAAATTTTAAATAATTTTTATTTTGTAATACCTTCAAATAAATGAAACATCTAAATTAAAAGCATTTTAGTGGTAGCTCAGTACTTTTCAGTTTAATTATTAAATTTTTAATTAAGAGGAAACATTATTAAAATGTATAATCTAGTGGGGATATTTGTATGTGTGTGTGTGTGATTTCACACACCCCGTATATCACACACCGTATCTCACAAAAGTAAGTACACCCCTCACATTTTTTTAAATATTTTATTCTATCTTTTCATGTGACAACACTGAAGAAATTACACTTTGCTACAATATAAAGCAGAGAGTGTACAGCTTGTATAACAGTGTGAAGTTGCTGTCCCCTCAAAATAACTCAACACACAGCCATTAATGTCTAAACTGCTGGCAACAAAAGTGAGTACACCCTTAAGTGAAAATATCCGAATTGGGCCCAAAGTGTCAATATTTTGTGTGGCCACCATTATTTTCCAGCACTGCCTTAACCCTCATGGGCATGGAGTTCACCAGAGCTTCACAGGTTGCCACTGGAGTCCTCTTCCACTCCTCCATGCTGACATCATGGAGCTGGTGGATGTTAGAGACCTTGCACTCCTCAGCCTTTTATTTGAGGATGCCCCACAGAGGCTCATTAGGGTTTAGGTCTGGAGACATGCTTGGCCAGTCCATCACCTTTTACCCTCAGCTTCTTTATCAAGGCAGTGGTGGTCTTGGAGGTGTTTGGGGTTGTTATCATGTTGGAATACTGCCCTGCGGCCCAGTCTCCAAAGGGAGGGGATCATGCTCTGCTTCAGTATGTCACAGTACATGTTGGCATTCATGGTTCCCTCAATGATCTGTAGCTCCCGAGGGCCGGCAGCCTCAGACCATGACACTCCCACCACCATGCTTGACTGTAGGCAAGACACATTTGTCTTTGTACTCCTCACCTGGTTGCCGCCACACACGCCTGACACCATCTGAACCAAATAACTTTATCTTGGTCTCATCAGACCACAGGACATGGTTCCAGTAATCCATGTCCTTAGTCTGCTTGTCTTCAGCAAACTGTGTGCAGGCTTTCTTGTGCATCATCTTTAGAAGAGGCTTCCTTCTGGGATGACAGCCATGCAGACCAATTTGATGCAGTGTGCGGCGTATGGTCTGAGCACTGACAGGCTGACCCCCCCCCCCCCCCACCCCTTCAACCTCTGCAGCAATGCTGGCAGCACTCATACGTCTATTTCCCAAAGGCAACCTCTGGATTTGTCGCTGAGCACGTGCACTTAACTTCTTTGGTCGACCATGGTAAGGCCTGTTCTGAGTGGAACCTGTCCTGTTAAAACGCTGTATGGTCTTGGCCATCGTGCTGCAGCTCAGTTTCAGGGTCTTGGCAATCTTCTTATAGCCTAGACCATCTTTATGTAGAGCAACAATTCTTCTTTTTTTTTTTTCAGATCTTCAGAGAGTTCTTTGCCATGAGGTGCCATGTTGAATTTCCAGTGACCAGTATGAGAGAGTGAGAGCGATAACACCAAAATTAACACACCTGAGACCTTACGAGGCACATGACACTGGGGAGGGAAAATGACTATTTGGGCCCAATTTGGATATTTTCACTTAGGGGTGTACTCACTTTTGTTGCCAGCGGTTTAGACATTAATGGCTGTGTGTTGAGTTATTTTGAGGGGGACAGCAAATTTACACTGTTATACAAGCTGTACACTCACTACTTTACATTGTAGCAAAGTGTCATTTCTTCAGTGTTGTCACATGAAAAGATAGAAGAAAATATTTACAAAAATGTGAAGGGTGTACTCACTTTTGTGAGATTCTATATATGTATGTGTGTATATATTATTATTATTATTATTATTATTATTATTATTATTATTAATAAAAAAAAAATACATTATATATATATATATATATATATATATATATATATATTGTGACAGCAGGAAGGTAAAGTCACCTGGTTGCATCCAGGGGGGTAGATATATTTCTCCCAGATTCAGGCTTTATGCTGACTTATACAACTAGGGTGGAGAGTTGTATAAGCCCAGCTGAGGCTAGTAGGCTCATGGATGACTCATACCTCTAGGGAGAGTGTGGGGCGTCGTGCAGACAAAGATGAGGAGACCAGCTGAACCTTGTCAGCTCATTTAGGCCTCTATAAGAACTCCCAGATTCATTAGGGGCTAGCTCATGCCTGGAACAAGACCTGTGTGGACTGTCTAGGGAGAGTGAACCCCTGTGCGGTGAGGCAAAGCCTGTGTGGCTATTTGTTTGGACTTTTACTAAACCAGGGACTTAGGGACTAGGACAGCACCAGGCTGATCCCAGTTGTTAGTTTAGGAAACCTGCATGTTTAGTCAGAGGTCAAACTGACCAGGATTTATTTTGTTTATGTTTCTTTTTGGCTTTGCTGTGTTTTTGTCACTGTACATAGAGAAATAAACCGCACCTTTTGATTTTGAAAACCACAACCTCCGTCTGCTGGCCCTGTTTTTGTGTGGGGAGCCCAACCAGGGGGTCACACACACCCGCTACCGAGTTAACCCCCTCACAGTTGGTGGAGAACCAGTGGCAGTTTTTTTAAGCCAGCATGGAGGAGATACAGAAACAGCTGGCTCTAGCAAATGCCAATCAACAGCAGACAAATGCAGGTTTGCAAAGGAGCCTTGCAGCCCAGCAGCAAGCTCATCAACAAGCCCAGCAGCAATCTGAGGCCCGCTTCATAGACCTGTTACAGAAGCAAGAGCAGAGACTACAACAAATGGAAGCAGTAATGCAGCAACGTCCGCAGACCAGTGAGGAAAGCCGTCCCACTAATACCGCGTCCTTTGGGGTGAGTCGTTTATTGACAAAAATGACTGGAGAGGATGATCCAGAGGTATTTTTGACCACATTTGAAAGGACTGCTGAAAGAGAAAAGTGGCCTGAGGAGCAGTGGGCTGGACTGGTGGCTCCTCTGTTAACTGGTGAATCGCAGAAGGCTTACTATGACCTAGAGCCTGACCAAGCAAAAGACTATGTGATGCTAAAAGCTGAAATATTGGCAAGGCTGGGTGTCACCCTGGCTGTCCGGGCTCAGCGTGTGCATAACTGGACTTTCCAGCTTGGAAAACCCCCCAGGTCTCAAATGTATGATCTCATTCACCTGAGCAGGAAGTGGCTACAGCCAGAGACTTTGTCCGCACCAGAGATTGTGGAACGTGTTGTAATGGATCGGTTTTTGAGAGCTCTTCCTACTGCCATCCAAAAGTGGGTAAGCCATGGAGACCCAGAGACGGCCAGTGGTCTTGTGGATCGTGTCGAGAAATACTTGGCTACAGAGAACCTGACGGCCTCTTCCAGAGACTCTCGGACTTTCCACCCTAAGACCAGACCATCCCCAGGGGCGGATAAGAGGATTCCAAGGGGTGAGGGTGGAGAGAGTGAGAGGGTGGGAGCTCTACCCAAAGTTTGGCGAGAACAGCCTGGGAAGTCAGGGGCTCAAGAGGCAGCCAAAAGGATTGTTTGCTACCGCTGCCGGCAAGCGGGACATATTGCAGCAAATTGCCCGGTTGTGGAGGAACCCATGCAATGTGACTTTCTGACGGACAGACGTCAGTCGCTGTGTGCGACAGTCGCATGCACTGCCATTCGAGGAATTGAGAAACATTTATGCAAAATGTGTATTAATGGTAGAAATGTTGTGGTATTACTGGATTCAGGTAGCCTTGTGACCCTGATAAAGGCTGAATTAGTTAAAACAGAGGTCTCTGGGAATAGCAAGGTAGCTGTTATTTGTGTGCATGGGGACACCCGAGAGTATCCAGTGACTACAGTGTGTTTCGAGACCCCCAAAGGTACCCTCTCTCATCCAGTGGGGTTAGTATCTCAATTACCGCATGATGCCATTGTGGGAAGAGATTTTCCGAAGTTCTGGGAACTGTGGGATGATCCTGAGCCCCCCACTGGTGCCCCTATGTACCAGGAATGTGATAGCCAGAACTCCTCTGAGAGTGGTGAGGACTCTCCAGAATTTCCCTTGTCAGTATTGGCAGGGGAGACTCAAGAAACTGGAGAGGAGCCCACCTCCTCAGACGAAAACCTACCGTCTGTGGAGTTTTCTGATCTGGAGGTTCACAGGGAAAATTTTGCCACAGAACAGTTAAAAGACCCCGCCCTAATAAAGGCACGGGAAAACGTAGTGGAAATAGATGGCGAGTTAGTGAACCCAGATAATACCTGCACTTACCCATACTTCAGCGTAGAGAAGGACCTACTGTATCGGGTGGCAAAAAGGGCAGAAGAAACCGTTGAGCAGCTTGTGGTGCCCAAACCTTACAGGAAGTTGGTGTTGGAGTTGGCCCATGGGCACATTCTTGGAGGTCATCTGGGGACAGAGAAAACCCGAGAGAGGGTATTACAGAGATTCTATTGGCCTGGGGTGATGAAGGACATAGAAAATTATTGTTCCTCCTGCCCTGTGTGTCAGAGGTCGGCCCCGATGCCACATTTCCGTAGCCCGCTGGTCCCTCTACCCATCATTGAGGTCCCGTTTGAGAGAATCGCAATGGATTTGGTAGGTCCTATAATCAAGTCCGCTAGGGGGCACCAGTACATATTGGTTATAATGGACTATGCCACCCGTTATCCAGAAGCGATCCCTCTCAGAAATACCTCGGCCAAAACCATAGCCAAAGAGCTATCTCTTGTTTTTAGCCGGGTGGGTATTTGTAAAGAACTGCTTACGGACCAAGGTACACCCTTTATGTCCCGGGTTATGAAAGAGCTGTGTAAATTGTTCAAAGTGACGCAATTGCGTACATCTGTGTATCACCCCCAAACCGATGGGCTGGTTGAAAGATTCAACAAAACCCTAAAACAAATGTTGAAGAAAGTGGTGGATAGAGATGGAAAGGATTGGGACTGTCTACTTCCTTATTTGATGTTTGCTATTAGGGAGGTGCCCCAATCCTCTACGGGATTCTCCCCCTTTGAGTTACTGTATGGGAGACACCCAAGAGGGCTGTTGGATATTGCCAAGGAAACTTGGGAAAGTGAGAGTTCTCCCCACAGGAGTGTGATTGAGCATGTCGCCCTGATGCAAGATCGAATTGCACAGGTAATGCCCATCGTGAAGGAACATTTGGCCCAAGCGCAGTTGGCACAGCAGAGAGTGTACAACCGTGGAGCAAAGACCCGTACCTTTTCCCCGGGGGATAGGATATTGGTACTTGTCCCTACGGTTGAAAGTAAATTCCTTGCCAAATGGCAAGGCCCCTACGAGATAATGGAAAAAGTGAGCGAAGTGAATTACAAGGTCAGACAACCAGGAAGGCGAAAGCCCGAACAGATATATCACGTTAATCTGTTGAAAGCCTGGAGGGATAGAGAGTCCCTAGTCGCAGAAACTTGGTCACCAGCTCAAACTGGTTGCGTGATTCCGGAGGTTGGAATAGCAGCCACCTTGTCACAACCCCAACAACAGGAGGTTAAGGAGTTTGTGCTTCGCAACAAGGAGGTGTTCTCTGAGCTGCCGGGACAAACATCTGGGGTAGAGCATGATATTATTACCCCGCCCGGTGAAAGGGTGAAGTTAAAACCCTATCGGATCCCAGAGGCCCGACGGGAGGCAATACGGGAGGAAGTACAGAAAATGCTGAACTTAGGGGTGATAGAGGAGTCCCAAAGTGATTGGTCTAGTCCCATTGTGTTGGTGCCTAAACCGGATGGGAGCTGGCGATTTTGTAACGATTTTCGTCAGTTGAACAAAGTTACAAAATTTGACACCTACCCCATGCCACGTATAGATGAGTTGATCGACCGGCTGGGAACAGCCCGATACATGACGACTCTTGACCTCACAAAAGGGTATTGGCAAATTCCCCTGGCCAAGTCGGCCAAAGAGAAAACCGCATTTGTAACCCCAGACGGGGCGTTCCAATATAAGAGAATGCCGTTCGGGTTACAGAATGCGCCGGCCACATTCCAGCGGAAAATGGACCAGATACTGAGGCCCCATCGGAAGTATGCTGCGGCTTACCTGGATGACGTAATTGTCCATAGCACAGATTGGGCCTCACATCTGCCAAAAGTGCAAGCAGTCCTAGACTCTATCCGGGAAGCGGGGTTTACGGCTAACCCCAAGAAGTGTACCATTGGGCAGGAGGAGGCCAAATATCTTGGGTACACCATTGGCAGGGGAGTGATAAAACCCCAACTCAACAAAGTCGAGGCCATCCAGAGTTGGCCACGTCCCAACAGCAAGAAGCAGGTACGAGCCTTTCTGGGAATCGCTGGGTATTATCGGCGATTCATTCCCCACTTTGCTTCTAAGGCTGTGCCCCTAACCAACCTAACGAAGGGGAAAGGGTCGGTCATGATTAAATGGACCCCCGAGGCTGAGGCAGCATTCCAATTCTTGAAACAAGCCTTATGTAGCCAGCCAGTGTTGTACTCACCCGACTTCTCTAAAGACTTTGTCGTACAAAGTGATGCGTCAGATGTGGGGTTAGGAGCAGTATTGTCCCAGGTCTGGAACGGGGAAGAGCACCCAGTCATTTACCTCAGCAGGAAGTTGAAGTCCCATGAGGTAAATTACGCCACGGTTGAAAAGGAGTGTTTAGCGGTGAAGTGGGCTCTAGATTCCCTTCGGTACTATCTGCTAGGTAGGCACTTTGACATGGTTACGGATCACGCTCCGTTAAAGTGGATGGCTCAAAACAAGGAGACAAATAGAAGAGTGAATAGGTGGTTCCTGGCCCTACAGGAATTCAACTTCACAGTAAAGCATCGCCCTGGCGTTCAAATGGGGAATGTGGATGCTTTGTCTCGAGTACATGAATGCCTGATTGCTGGTGTTCCAACCCCGAGGTTAAAACAAGAGGGGGGGGTATGTGACAGCAGGAAGGTAAAGTCACCTGGTTGCATCCAGGGGGGTAGATATATTTCTCCCAGATTCAGGCTTTATGCTGACTTATACAACTAGGGTGGAGAGTTGTATAAGCCCAGCTGAGGCTAGTAGGCTCATGGATGACTCATACCTCTAGGGAGAGTGTGGGGCGTCGTGCAGACAAAGATGAGGAGACCAGCTGAACCTTGTCAGCTCATTTAGGCCTCTATAAGAACTCCCAGATTCATTAGGGGCTAGCTCATGCCTGGAACAAGACCTGTGTGGACTGTCTAGGGAGAGTGAATCCCTGTGCGGTGAGGCAAAGCCTGTGTGGCTATTTGTTTGGACTTTTACTAAACCAGGGACTTAGGGACTAGGACAGCACCAGGCTGATCCCAGTTGTTAGTTTAGGAAACCTGCATGTTTAGTCAGAGGTCAAACTGACCAGGATTTATTTTGTTTATGTTTCTTTTTGGCTTTGCTGTGTTTTTGTCACTGTACATAGAGAAATAAACCGCACCTTTTGATTTTGAAAACCACAACCTCCGTCTGCTGGCCCTGTTTTTGTGTGGGGAGCCCAACCAGGGGGTCACACACACCCGCTACCGAGTTAACCCCCTCACAATATATATATATATATATATATATACAGGTCCTTCTCAAAAAATTAGCATATTGTGATAAAGTTCATTATTTTCTGTAATGTACTGATAAACATTAGACTTTCATATATTTTAGATTCATTACACACAACTGAAGTAGTTCAAGCCTTTTCTTGTTTTAATATTGATGATTTTGGCATACAGCTCATGAAAACCCAAAAATCCTATCTCAAAAAATTAGCATATCATGAAAAGGTTCTCTAAACGAGCTATTAACCTAATCATCTGAATCAACTAATTAACTCTAAACACCTGCAAAAGATTCCTGAGGCTTTTAAAAACTCCCAGCCTGGTTCATTACTCAAAACTGCAATCATGGGTAAGACTGCCGACCTGACTGCTGTCTAGAAGGCCATCATTGACACCCTCAAGCAAGAGGGTAAGACACAGAAAGAAATTTCTGAACGAATAGGCTGTTCCCAGAGTGCTGTATCAAGGCACCTCAGTGGGAAGTCTGTGGGAAGGAAAAAGTGTGGCAGAAAATGCTGCACAACGAGAAGAGGTGACCGGACCCTGAAGAAGATTGTGGAGAAGGACCGATTCCAGACCTTGGAGGACCTGCGGAAGCAGTGGACTGAGTCTGGAGTAGAAACATCCAGAGCCACCGTGAACAGGCGTGTGCAGGAAATGGGCTACAGGTGCCGCATTCCCCAGGTCAAGCCACTTTTGAACCAGAAACAGCGGCAGAAGCGCCTGACCTGGGCTACAGAGAAGCAGCACTGGACTGTTGCTCAGTGGTCCAAAGTACATTCGGAAATCAAGGTGCCAGAGTCTGGAGGAAGACTGGGGAGAGGGAAATGCCAAAATGCCTGAAGTCCAGTGTCAAGTACCCACAGTCAGTGATGGTCTGGGGTGCCATGTCAGCTGCTGGTGTTGGTCCACTGTGTTTTATCAAGGGCAGGGTCAATGCAGCTAGCTATCAGGAGATTTTGGAGCACTTCATGCTTCCATCTGCTGAAAAGCTTTATGGAGATGAAGATTTCATTTTTCAGCACGACCTGGCACCTGCTCACAGTGCCAAAACCACTGGTAAATGGTTTACTGACCATGGTATTACTGTGCTCAATTGGCCTGCCAACTCTCCTGACCTGAACCCCATAGAGAATCTGTGGGATATTGGGAAGAGAAAGTTGAGAGATGCAAGACCCAACACTCTGGATGAGCTTAAGGCCGCTATCGAAGCATCCTGGGCCTCCATAACACCTCAGCAGTGCCACAGGCTGGTTGCCTCCATGCCACGCCGCATTGAAGCAGTCATTTCTGCAAAAGGATTCCCGACCAAGTATTGAGTGCATAACTGAACATAATTATTTGAAGGTTGACTTTTTTTGTATTAAAAACACTTTTCTTTTATTGGTCGGATGAAATATGCTAATTTTTTGAGATAGGATTTTGGGGTTTTCATGAGCTGTATGCCAAAATCATCAATATTAAAACAAGAAAAGGCTTGAACTACTTCAGTTGTGTGTAATGAATCTAAAATATATGAAAGTCTAATGTTTATCAGTACATTACAGAAAATAATGAACTTTATCACAATATGCTAATTTTTTGAGAAGGACCTGTATATATATATATATATGTGTATGTGTATTAAAGCAAATCTAAACATTCTTTTTATTTACCAAAACGCACACAAATTGTCAATTCTGCTAAGAAATTCAATGAAAAAAATCCCCAGACAGGAAATCTTACCTTGAACAAGTCGTATTCGCATCACCCAGGGAAGCTGTTACCAATTTCCAACATATTATAATTTTTGGATTTCCACCCTTATTCCATATATACCTTATTTGAAACGGATGACTTCACTAAAGCTAAGTTACAAGTTTGTGTCAAGTAGATTTTATCCAAATATCAAACAAGTTAAAAATGCTTCACAGAAAAAGTGATTCATAGCAGGTGTTATAATGTCACTTGTGCCCAAAGGATGTTGCAAGAATTTAACCTGCTCTTGGGATTTTGCAGTAGGTCAAGTGAAATATTATGAGGATTATTAATACCTCAAAGACACAAACATAAAAAAAAAAAAATGGTTTATATATATATATACATATACATATATATATATATATATATATATATATATATGTGTGTGTGTGTGTTATAGGGAAAGCTTTCATTTTAGTAAAATACTTAATAAAAAAAAGTTTATAATTCTTGTAATTTTTTTTTTTTTTTCGTAAACCACTTCCCACAATCTTCTTTGGATTTCCATGGGTTTAGTACACGGAAGTACTTATATTTTTACATTGTAAATGTCCTGCTCTGCTAACATTTTTTTTTTAAGTTCAAGATTTGATTTCAAAGATTTGTAATCCTGAGAACCTCACGATATACTCCGGTTTTAAGTTGCAACAAGTGGCAGTTTAACAATAAACGCTTGACCTCCAGAAGATTTACCCCCCCTTCATGACCAGGCCATTTTTTGTTATTTGGCTCTGCATCTTTACCTGATAATTGCGTGGTCATGCAACCCTGTACATAAATTACATTTATGTGATTTTTGTCCCCACAAATAGAGCTTTCTTTTGGTGATATTTTATCACTGTGTTTTTTTTTTGTTTTTTTTTTTGCGCTAAAAAATAAAATACCGACAATTTTGAAGAAAAAAATATATATTTTTTTACTTTCTGCTGTAAAACATATCCAAGAAAAAAAAGGTAAAAAATCGAATTTCTTTACACAATTTAGGCCAATATGTATTCTGTTTCATATTTTTGGTAAAAAAAAAAAAAAATCCCAAATAATGTTAAGTAGAAATGTAATAGTAATTTATTGTTTTTTCTTAAAAGCCATGAGCAGAGCAGGTGTGCCAGGTACTACATATGGGTGTATTGTAAATGTGTATGCTGTACTTGACAAGTAGATTGTAAAAGTATATATGTATATTTTTTTATATGTGTGTGTGTATATGTATATGTGTGTATGTATGTATGTGTATATATATATATATATATATATATATATATATATATATATATAAAATATGTGTGTGTGTGTATATATTTTATATGTGTGTGTGTGTGTGTGTGTGTATATATATATATATATATATATATATATATATATATATATATAAAAATAAGTAATGGCTGCAATCAGCATCTTATAGTGGGACTGCAAAATTGTGATGGACAATCTGACACTAACTGTCACTTTGTGGGAACCAGTGACACTAATACAGTGATAAAAAAAATGCACTGTCACTGTACTAATGACACTGGCAGGGATGGGGTTAAACATCTAGAGCGATCAAATGGTTACCAGTGTGCCTAACCAGTGTTTGTGTTTTTGTATGTACTTTGAGGAGCTTTTGCTAACAAAATCCAGTACACCCCTGCTGACAGGACAGAACTCTGCCATGTTTACATAGGCAGAGCTCCGGCCATCCTGTCATCCATTGGCCAGCACCCAGTGATCGGCTTCTGCTGTGTTGTGCCGGCGGCTTGCGCGCAGCCCCCTACCTAGAAGAACAAAATTGCGTGTGTGTGTATATAAACCTGATTTGACGCAGAGAGGCTGCCCTGTAGTAGTACAGCTACTATGGGACGGTCGCTAAATAATTAAAGTAGAACTAAAGGCAACATTTTTTTTAATTTTTGTTTTTTTTTATTTAATAATTTTTTATTTATTTTTTTGGATAAAGTAAAGGAGGATTATAACCTCTGATTTTTTTTTTTTTTTTTGGTCATTTGTGTCCCATTGTGGAGAATTCCCTCCACTTTCTCTCCCATAACTAAAACAGGAAGTGATTTTAGTTACCACCAAATCACTGTATATGAGGTCAGTTTGTTGACTTGTATAATCACTTCTGGACCACCGTACACCGATATACGTTGGCACTTTGAAGAAGGATATCATTATTTTTTTTATGGCAACAGCTAGCTGCCATAACCTCGGTATCCTCTTCTTCAGCGGGCAGTCCGGTTTCCAATAATAGTGGTCTCTGCGACGGATTCGCTGCAAGATCACTTTTATCTGCGGGAGAGGGCCCTTTCTCCTGTTTGGTATGGAGACGAGTGAGGGGAAGATGGCCCCCCACCCATCTCCATACCATCGCAGGGCGAAGCAGCGTTTTTTTTAAATTCATTGCAGTTTAGTCTAAATATGAGATGTGAGGTCTTTGACCCCAGATCTCATATTTAAGAGGACCCGTCATGCTTTTTTTTTTCTATTACAAGGGATGTTTACATTCCTTGTAAAAGGAATAAAAGTGACACCATTTTTTATTTTATTTTTTAAAGAACCGTGTAAAAACCAAAACATTTTTTAAACGTGCCCCGTCCTGCCAAGCTCGCGTGCAGAAGCGAACGCATACGTGAGCAGCGCCCGCATATGAAAACGGTGTTCAAACCACACATGTGAGGTATCGCCGCGATCGGTAGAGCGAGAGCAATAAGTCTAGCCCAGACCTCCTCTGTAAAATGCAACCTGTAGACTCTTTTAAACGTCGCCTATGGAGATTTTTAATGGTAAAAGTTTGTCGCCATTCCGCAATTTTGAAGCGTGACATGTTGGGTATTAATTTACTCGGCGTAACATTATCTTTCACAATATAAAAAAAAATTGGGCTAACTTTACTGTTGTCTTATTTTTTAATTAAAGAAAGTGTATTTTTTCCAAAAAAAGTGCGCTTGTAAGACCGCTGCGCAAATACGGTGTGACAGAAAGTATTGCAACGACCGCCGTTTTAGTCTCTAGGGTGTTAGAAAAAAAATATATAATGTTTGTGGGTTCTAAGTAATTTTCTAGCAAAAAAAAACAGATTTTAACTTGTAAACAACAAATCTCAGAAAGAGGCTCGATCCTTAAAGCGGAGTTCCACCCAAAAATGGAACTTCCGCTTTAAGGGAAGGTGACCCCCTGACATGCCGCATTTGGCATTTCATTTCTTTGGGGGGGGGGGCCGAAACCCTCTTTTTAGAGCCACAGCCGGGCGCCCACAGTGACAATGCCCACGCCGTGGAGAGGAGCGGGGCTTCGTTCCCCCACATCGCTGGACCCTGGGACAGGTAAGTGTCCGATTTTATTAAAAGTCAGCAGCTGCAGTATTTGTAGCTGTTGATTTTAATATTATTATTTTATTTTTTTGTAGAAACTCTGCTTTAAGTGGATACGTTGTGGTCATGGAACTCCTGAGGACACCAGAAAAAGCTCTTACCGAGGTGAAAGGTATATTTGTAGTTTTATTCTAGGATAAAAAGGGAGGCATAACTATGAAATACACTTGTTCCCTCCAAAAACAGCTGCTTCACAGACACAAGAAATTATTACATTTTATGAAAATTGGATTATATACATAATGGAAAATTAGATTAAATGACTTGCAGGACACCTCATCTTTCCAAAGTCCTCAAACACATCACTCCTTGTTCTATCCAACGTTTTATTATTTATAAGATTGTGTTCTAGATTAGAAAAGCCAATATTACCATCTTTAACGGCGTATACCTAAACCCAAGATCAAAAATGTAATGTATTGCAGCTTACTAGTCCTTAGACCTGGTGGTGGCATTAGTCTTCTCTTTTATTTGCACCTGGTAATCCTACCAGTAACACATTTCTATCCTAGGGTGACAACACTTGCTCATTGTATTGTTTCTATTGAGGATAAAAACCTGGCAGTTGGCAGTGGTCACAGGTATGTGACCCTCCAAGTGTCAGGAGCGTGTGCACTCCTGCTCCATAATGGCTACTGGATCCAGCATCCTGGTTTAGGCTGTGGCATTCTCCTTGTCTATCTGTCCACCTACAAACTGATGTGGTCAGTCCCTGGGTGGAGACCAAAGCTGATTTAAGCCAGCCAAGCCTGCAGTCTCATGCTTGTGATAGCGTGTGTAATACCTGATCAAGCTACCTGTTTGTCTGCCCTGCTCTGCTAGATTGGATTTCCTAGTTGATGACCTTGGTTCAGATATTGACTAATCTCTGACCTCTGCCTGCCTTTGACTATTCTGAACCTTAACTATCTGCAACTGCAAATACCTGTTTGCTTTGCTCAGTTTGCGCCTGCCCTGGTGTGGTAGCCAGGCACTATAGCATTGTGTATAAGTCCTGGGGGCAACTGAGTACTGGTAGGCCTGTTTGCCTTATGGGGAAAGGGGGCTGCTCTAGGTGAAGATTAGAACACAGAAGCCAGCTACAGTGTCTGACCACCTGCGTAAGGGGTGAGTGTGACATCAAGATGTGCTGAATGCTGAAGAGGCTGGTGGAATCTGCAGCACAGGAATGGAGAGGAAGTCAAAGTTATGGGAAACCATAGAGGCAAGTACACTACCTCTTCTCTTGCAGGAGATTTTCGGCTGGAAATTTTTGTAAGCATGAGAGGGTCGCCTAAAGTTCCTAAAATATCAAGGAAACCATTTATTTTAAAGAAAGAAGACTATTGCCCATTACGGTTAGGCACTTCATTATGGTTAAACATCATTTTAAAGGGCAACTTTTCTTTTGCGCCATGTCTGGTCTTTTTTTATGGTACATGTTTTTTTGTTTTGCATAGAGCATTTTTTTCCTGTGTGTGTGTGTGTGTGTGTGTGTGTGTGACATCAGTGGAGGGATCACTTGTTTCTCGTCACTGTGACACCTTTTCTGTTTATAAGAATAAAACTGTGTTGGACCTATTCAGTGTGTGGAACTCTGGTTACTAGGAGCAAAGGAGTCAGGAACTAAGTACAGGACTTGACTCTAGGACACCTACACAAGGCCCGATCTTTCTGGCCTTCACCTCTTCACTATGGAGGACATGGGCCGTAGTGTATCTCCTCCCTCCCCCCCGGTACTAACGCCCCTAGACAGAGATAGACAAGCCAAGAATGAGAAGGGGTGAGAGTGGTGAGGTCGCTACATCAACAGGCTCATTAAGAAGAGCCACCTTTATGCCTCGTACACACGACCGGTTTTCCCGATGAGAAAACAGGCATTTTTTAGATTGATCGGGAAAACCGGTCGTGTGTATGCTCCAGAAAAGTTTTCCCGACAAAAAAACTGCCCGCAAAAAAATTAGAACCTGCTCTATTTTTTCCCATCGGTCTTTTTTATCATCGCGAAAACCGCTCGTGTGTATGCTTTTCCGAGGGGAAAAAAAAGGCGCACGCTCAGAATCAAGTATGAGATGGGAGCGCACAAGGCTGAAAAGCGCAAATCGTCTCTCACCAAACTTTTACTAACACGCGATAACACAAGATCAGCAAAAGCAGCCCAAAGGGTGGGGCCATTTTAATGGAACTTCCCCTTTTTATAGTACCGTTGTACGTCACCGCGCTTTGGTCGAGCGTTTTTTTGTCTGAACGTGTGTATGCAAGGCAGGCTTGAGAGGAATCACATCGGGAAAAACGTTGGTTTTTGGCATGTCAGGAAAACCGGTCGTGTGTACAAGGCATAAGACTATATTCACCATGGTCACAGAATAGATCAGGGAATGAAATCCAAAACCAGCGAACCTTGGCACAGGTCCACCATACGTGAAACGTCGTACCAGGTTGACCACATCCCCGAAAACACAGAGGAAGCCCCCTGGTACATTTTTTAGAGGCAGTCAGGCACCAAGTACCATCTAGAAAGCACCTTATATCTCCCTCTGCCAGGACTGTGTTCATTATATGTACGAGAAGACCACTTCCCCCAGTCGCTCAAATCAATCTCCTCCCCTAAGTCCGGCTCCCACGACAACATATATACGGCAAATTTGCAGATGGGTAAATAAACCATTTTGTACAGCATTGAGATGCTCCCCTCTGGGCCTCCCCCTGGAAACATCTGGGCTCAAAAGCTGTGTGCATAGTAATATCAGATATAGATCTCTGCAACGAATGCAGAAAGTGCAGGATCTGCTGGAAATGGAAATGTTTAGATGGAGGGTGACACCCTTTCAGGGGTCGAGTTGCGGCTAATGACGCGCAAGCAATGTTGACAGTTATTTTTATAACCAAGGTTGGAAACCCCTGTGACGCGTTAGAGGGGGCGGGGTTACCCGTCACCTCACAGGTGGCCCCGACCTCGGTTATAAAAGAACTGTCAAACACTGCTTGCGCGTCATTAGCCAGGAGGCTCCGGTGCAGGGGAGATGTGCGTCCATCGCTGGAGACTCGCCACATCGCTGGAGATTCATGGATCATCGCTGGACAGACTGCATTACAACGCTGGAATGGCTTTTTTTTTTTTTTAATAAAGGACTTTTAACAACTGTGTCTGTGTGGTTCTTAAAATTTTTGACACTTTCTTTTGTGAAATGGTAGGGGTACAATGTACCTCGTTACAAATTCACATAGCAGGGGCCGGAATCTGTGGGGTCCCCTTTGTTAAAGGGGGCTTCCAGATTCCGTTAAGCCCCCCGCCCGCAGATGCCCACGACCACCGGGAAAGGGTTGTGGGATGAGGCCCTTGTCCCCATCAATATGGGGACATCCCCCCCCATGTTGAGGGCATGTGGCCTGGTACGGTTCATGAGGGGGGGGGACTTGTTATACGACTTTGGACCTCAAAGTTGCATGACAAGTTGTACCCCATGTTTTTCAATGATAACCATTCATACTGTATATGTGCGACTTATGCCGTGTACACACGATTGGTTTTACCGATGAAAACAGTCCGATGGACTTTTCTCATCAGACAAACCGATCGTGTATGGGCCCCATCGGTCTTTTTTCAATTGGTGAGAAAAAATAGAACATGTTTTAAATTTATTCGATGGGAAAAAAAACGATAGCAAATTCTGATCGTCTGTGTGGAACTCCATCGGACAAAAAACCAACGCATTGAACTTAATTTTTCTCGGCTTGTCGGAGTGTTTTACGTCACGGCGTTTGGGACGGTCGGATTTTTGACTGATGGTGTGTAGGCAAGACTGATGGAAGTCAGCTTCATCGGATTTCCGATGGAAAAATCCATCGTTTTAGAATCCATAGGAAATCCGATCGTGTGTACAGGGCTTTAAATTCGTAGTGGCTTCAAAATAGTTGATGCACTACTTTGGGCCAACTTTCATACAACTTGAGGGCCATAGACTTCAACGTTAACCCTCAACAATTGCATGAAAGTTGTACCTGAATGTTTTACAACTTTCCAGTGGGACAACAAGTAACATCCAAGTCACACCCATCCAAAGTTGCACTCCACAGTGGCACGACTTTGGAGACGTACAAGTGTGAATGGAGCCTTATGGATCCAAACCCTGATAAAGTATCTGTGGATTGTATTCAGAAAACCACCAAAATAAAGCATTATAGGAGGTCCATCTCTACTATGTACTGTAGGTGTCCTCTCTACTTCGAATCATAAAAAACAAAATGAGCAACCTGGATTATTTTCTTTTCTTGGGGTTAATGTGAGCAGTGTATATTATATTCCAGTAGAGTCCACTATTGGTGCCAGTGACATTGTCACCAACCCCCTGGTGCATCCCCTAAAAAGAAAAATATGGAGGATGTGCTACAGAAAAGTTATGCAGGAAGGATGGTTCATAAAAGAGACCCACACCCAACCCCTTTTAGGTCTGTATGTATAAGCTCTGATCTGGTGGGGGAGCCCTCCATAAATTGCAAAATTCTACAAACTCAAAGACCAATGGATGTGGGCTCATATCAACTGGTTTGTAGCAGAAATGATGGCTTGCAGAAAAGCTCTGGGTATCACAAGGACAGGAAGTGAGACACTTACCTCAAACACCTGACAAAGGACCTAACATTTCCCACTCCGTCCAAAGCAAAAAAAAAAAACCACAAAAGTTTCAATATAAGGCCATGAGCATTTCACAAGGATACCGACGTTTTGTCCCTCCAACCTGGACCTCTTTTTCAAACATACACAACATTTACATACACTTTCTAGAATGGGCCTATTGTTATAAGATGTTCCTCAGTATCCTGTATCGGTGCCATACCCAGCTAGACATGTTTTGAAGATCCATTAAATTAGACAGGAGGATGACTGCAGCAGCTCTTTGTAGAGTGGGATGCGTCATGTTCCGTTATGTGGTGTTAATCCCGTGCTCCACTGGAATGTCATGATTTGTAAACGTTGGACTTGCTCGTTACAGCTGAAAGTCTGGATGTATGTGGAGTATTTGGAAAATTATTGAAGCTAACATAAATTCTTTTTACGGAGCATATGTGGTGTCTGTATTTGTTTAAGATGTGTTTGTAGCTATAACATTAGCGTAACCATCAAGGTAATAATCCTGGTAGCCGCACAGCTGTAAAGTCTGTTAGAGCCACCTTAAATACCACTTATTTCAATTTATGTTTCATAGTGATCTTCCTACTAAATAAACAGGAACAGACTCGACTATAACTATTTTGAGCACACTTTTTTTAGTATTTTACTATTAGCCTAGGGCAGTGGTCTCCAAACTGTGGCCCATGGGCCAAATGCGGCCTTTGCGTGTTTTTATCCGGCCTTTGGGGCACCATTCTTTTCGTGGACACTATTCCCCCCACTGACACCAGCGATGGGACACTATTCCCCCCACTTACACCAGCGATGGGACACTATTCCCCCCACTGACACCAGCGATGGGACACTATTCCCTCCACTGACACCAGCGATGGGACACTATTCCTCCCACGTACACCAGCAATGGGGCACTATTCCTTCCACTGACACCAACAGTGGGGAACCACCATTCATCCCACTGACACCAACAATGGTGTATTTTTCCTCTCACTGACAGCAGTGATGGAACACTATTCCTCCCACTAACACCAACAAGGGGGCACCATTCCATCCACTGACACCAACAATGGGGCATTTTTCCTCCCACTCACACCAACAATGGGACACTATACCTCCCACTGACACCAGCGATGGGACACTATTCTGCCCACTGACACCAGCGATGGGACACTATTCCCCCCCCCCACTGACACCAGCGATGGGACACTATTCCCCCCCACTGACACCAGCGATGGGACACTATTCCCCCCCACTGACACCAGCGATGGGACACTATTCCCCCCCCCTACTGACACCAGCGATGGGACACTATTCCCCCCCACTGACACCAGCGATGGGACACTATTCCCCCCCACTGACACCAGCGGTGGGACACTATTCCTCCCACTGATACTAATAATGGGGCACTATTCCTTCCACTGACACCAGCGATGGGACACTATTCCTCCTCCTACTGACTACAGGCACTAATGTAATTTTTTTACCCCCACTGATGCTGGGGCATTTCCAACTTCCATTGGCCACTCCAGCCCCCCTAAAGTCTGAAGGACAGTAAACCAGCCCTTTTGTTTAGAAAGTTTGGAGACCCCTGGCCTAGGGGTACTGCTTTCATTGCAGGGATAAAAATATTTTTGGCATGTTTAGACATTGTGTTTGGTAAAGATTAACCGCTTGCTGACCGCCTCACATAGGTGTACGGTGGCAGAGTGGCTCTCCTGTGCCAGATCATGTATCTAGTATGTGAACAGGCACACCCGGGTAGGGGGCGAAGGCTGTGCTGTGATTTAGTCAGCGGGTGCTGGCCAATGGATGACTCCCAGCACCCGCTGATCAGTGAACTGTCCAGAGAACAAGAGGTAAAGGGAAATCTTCCAATGGGGACAATTGTGTAAGGCCAGGTTCACAGATATGCGAATTGGATGCAGATTTTCCCGCCTCCAATTCGCATGATGGGAGTGTGACCGGCTCTCAATGGAGCCGATTCACACAGCTCCAGGGTGGACGCGGTCCGCATTTAAAAAGGGTCCTGTGTGTCTTTGGTTCCAATTCAGGTGCTAATTCAGGCAAAAATGCAGACCTGATTCGCACCTGAATCGGTGAACAGGGACACACCGAACCTTATGCTGTGAGCTGTGGCCACAGCATATGTGCCCAGAGCTTAAAGGTGAGTTCCCCTCACTTTGGGAAATTTTTGCTAACAACCTGTTGCATCTCTGGGACAGGAAGTAAGGGAAAATGTACAAAGATACATAGACGGCAAAAAAAAAGAAGCTATATGACCATAAAGGAATGGCCAACATGAACAAAGAGGAGGATTGGGGGATACTGGAAAAATGGAGAGCAATGGGGCCAATAGCCCTAATATGTAGCGCGCCTGCATAACACTTCTTCAAACACTAGACATGTGCACTGCAGAATTATTTTTTCGTTTTTCGGGTCATTCGTTATGATCGCAATTCATAAATTCTAAAATTTGAAAATCCGAAAATAAGAACGAAAATTCTAAATACGAACTAATAATAACTAACTATTAAATTATAGGTATTGGAATTTCCTTTCAAATTTGGCAGTTAGTGAACGTAACAAATACGAAAATTATCCGAAGTTAAGAATTATACGAGATAACGAATGTCTGCATCTAAACAAATGGAACGGAATGAATTAATAAATAAATAAATAATAATAAAAAGATAATAACAATAATAATATTATTATTATTATTATTATTATTATTATTTATTATTCATTTGCTACGTTCCATTCGTTTAGATACATTTGTTATTTCGTAACTTTGGATAACTTCATATTCGTTACGTTCAATAACAGGCAAATTTGAAAGGTACATTTTCAGATTTACGAATTTCCAAATATTCGGGAAAAATTCATTAAACGGGTTTTCATTAATTCAGATGTTTCCAACGAATTTGTCGAAATTCGTTAAAAAAACGAATTCGGAACTAAACTAATTGCACATGTCCATCAAACACATACAGTGTGTGTGTATATGTAATATATATATATATATATATATATATATATATATATATATATATATATATATATATGTGTGTATATATATATATATATATATATATATATATATATATATATTGTGACAGCAGGCAGGTAAAATCACCAGGTTGCATCCAGGATGGAAGGTATATATGTCCTAGATTCAGGCTTTATGCCGATTTATACCACTAGGGGGAGTGCTGGGAGTCTTGCAGGGGAAGAGTTAATGAGCCCAGCTGAAGTAAGTGGGCTCATTGGGGCCTCTACAAGAACTCCCAGCATGCTAAGGGAGATGCTCCAGACTGGAACCAGATCTGTGTGGATAGTCTGGGGAGTGTGATCTCTGTGCGGTGAGCCAAAGCCTGTGTGGTTATTGCTAAGAACTTCTAAAAGCAGGGAGCTAGGGACTGGGACAGCACAAGGCTGTACCCAGTTGTTAGTTAGGGACACCAACGTGTGTAGTGAGCTGTCAAGTTGACCAGGATTTCTTTTCCTGTTTCTTTTGTTTTTGCTGTATTTTTTGTCTGTATATAGTTCAAATAAAACCACACCCTTTTGTTTTCTCCTACCACTGTCTGCTGTGCCTGTTTTTGTGTGGTGAACCCATCCAGGGGGTCACACACACCCGCTGCTGAGTTAACCCCCTCACAATATATATATATATATATATATATATATATATATATATATATATATATCTTTTTATTTAACCACTTGAGACCCGCGCTATAGCCGAAAGACGGCTGCAGCGCGGCTCTCAAGTGCCGAGAGGATGTCCCCAGGACGTCCTTCTCTGTTTACATCCCGCCGCGCGCCGCCGAGGGCGCGTGGCGGGGGAACAGCTGTGCGGCGCGCATCACGTGATGCCGAGGAGCGTGCCTGGCGGCCGCGATGTCCGCCAGGTACATTCGATCGGCAGTTACAGAAGCAGGACTTGGATCTCTGTGTGTAAACACAGAGATCCATGTCCTGTCAGGGAGAGAGGAGACCGATGCTGTGTCCCTTGTACATTGGGAGAGGAGACCGATCTGTGTCCCTGTCAGTCCCCTCCCCCCACAGTAAGAATCACAAATAGGGAACATAGTTAACCCCTTCCTCGCCCCCTAGTGTTAACCCCTTCCCTGCCAGTCACATTTATACAGTAATCAGTGCATTTTTATAGCACTGTTCGCTGTATAAATGTGAATGGTCCCAAAATGGTGTCAAAAGTGTCCGATGTGTCCGCCATAATGTCGCAGTCACGATAAAAATCGCTGATCGCCGCCATTACTAGTAAAAAAAAAATATTAATAAAAATGCTATAAAACTATCCCCTATTTTGTAGACGCTATAACTTTTGCGCAAAACAATCAATAAACGCTTATTGCGATTTTTTTTTTACCAAAAATATGTAGAAGAATACGTATCGGACTAAACTGAGGAAAAAACTTTTTTAAAAAAAAATTGGGATATTTATTATAGCAAGAAGTAATAAATATTGTGTTTTTTTTTTCAAAATCGTCGCTCTTCTTTTGTTTATAGCGCAAAAAAATAAAAACCGCAGAGGTGATCAAATACCACCAAAAGAAAGCTCTATTTGTGGGAAAAAAAGGACATCAATTTTGTTTGGGAGCCACGTCGCACGACCGCGCAATTGTCATTCAAAGTGACGCAGTGCCGAAAGCTGAAATTTCGCCTGGGCAGGAAGTAGGTTTATGTGCCCAGTAAGCAAGTGGTTAAACAAGGTTTTTAATATGTTGGTACTCATATATGTTGGTATAACCAAAAGTATTTCACAAATAAAAATAAAAACCTTTTCATAGTGAGTGACCAGTCAGGTGTCGCCATTTATCCTCTGTGAAAATGAACAAGGAATTTACTGCGAGCAAACTGTCCACCATTGTGGAGAACTGTTTTTATTGAGCGTGTCTGTGTTTCCTTAATGGTTTGTACAAGTTTTGTAATGGCATTTACTTTAGTAGTCAGAACTAAAACGAAGGTCTAAAATCCACCAAGGAAATGCTGGGAACCTTTAGGGTGTGCATTCATGGAAGAATGTCAAATAAAATGGTAACTTCCTAAATGTTTCATGAATCACAATGCCTGCCTACTGAAGTGTTCTAACAGGTGTTCATGTTTGACATTTGAATAATACAAGACTTAAAAGCAATTTTCATTGACATTCTATCTGTAGAGTGACCAAAATTTTCATATGGATTTTTTTTTCTTCAGGAACTGGAATACCAGTGAGGTCCTGTTTACACATATGCATTACAGTAACATTCAGCACTCCCATACATGCTGTAGGTGCAACTGAACCTGGACAGCCATGCAGCACTACACACGTACCATGGGCTTTTAAAAGAGAGGTATGGCCAAAGCTTTTTTGGCCATACTTCTCTTGTGGGTCACAGGAGTACACTTACTTTTGCTCTTCTGTGACCCAGAGTCGGCTAATAGCGGGCTATAGTCATCAGACGTGGCAGAGCTACTCCAGGGTCTGGAAGGATCCTGACACTATTGTCAGGATCCACCCAGCTGCCTGATTAGCAGCTGGCTCTGCCTCTCAGCATGCAGCTGAAAGCCCAAGCCAGCTGCTCCCATCCCCTACCCTGTTTGGCAATCCAATGAGCGCTGCAGGAGCAGAGCGAGAGTGGTAACTGATATTCACTGCTTTCCGCTCCGAGTAGACTGTCTGAGCAGGTCATGTGATTGCTCAGTTCTTGGCCTTAGGGCTGATATGGGACTAGACGTGCACTGCCGAAAAATGTATTTGTTTTCATTACATTCTTTTTTTGTTTTTTCGTTTTTCAGGGTCATTCGTTATTATCGCAATTCAAAAGTTCGTAAATTTAAATGTTCGAAAATTCGTAAATTTGTAAATTTGTAAATTCGAAAATAAGAAAATTCGAAAGAACAAAAATTCTAAAGAATAACTAACTAATAATAACGAACTATTAGATTATAGGTATTGGAATTTCCTTTCAAATTTGGCTGTTAGTGAACTTAACAAATTTATCTGAAGTTAGGAATTATGCGAAATAACGCATCTAAACAAATGGAACGGAACAAATTAATAATAAATAATAATAGTTTTTATTATTGGTAATTATTATTAATACATTACGTTCCATTCGTTTAGATATATCATTCGTGATTTCAGACAATTCGGAACTTTGGATGAATTCGTATTCGTTACAGCCAAATTTGAAAGGAAATTCCAATACCTATAATTTTAATAGTTATTATTTCAGATTTTCGGGTTTTTGAATTTACAAATTTTCAAATTTACATTAAATGGGTTTTCATTAATTCGGATGTTTTCAAATTGACAAATTTGTCTAAATTTGTCAAACAAATTCGGAACGAAACAAATTGCACATGTCTACATGGGACAGCATGGAGAGGAGTATGTGTGTTGTGTTGTTGTTGTTTTTTTGTTTTTTTTTCAAACTCCATTCTTCTCCTTTTACCTCTTCATGACTGTGTAACAAATACATGTGGTAGCAGGAAAAGTGGGTCTTAACTCCCAGCTGGCATACTTATAAGTCCATGGCGGTCCAAGGTTGTGTTCTGTATATAACCAAAGGATTTATACACCAGGATTTGATTTGAAGTGTTGCCAACATCTCATGTGTTCAAGAACAATAGGAAATGTCCCCCTGACTAGGGGTTGGGACTTTAAGGGCAACAAATGTAACAATGAAGTATATGAGTACAAAAATGTATTAAATTATTAGTTTTAAGAAGCCAAATAAATGGCAGTATGTAACAACTGAATGTGCGTTTAAACAAACAGGTAGAAATATATATAAAAAATAGTAACAAGATTCATTCTTTCCAAATGGTGATGGTTGTCCGACGCGTTTCAGGGATTATACCCTTTCCTCAGGGACGAACCTCAATTGGAGAATAAAGTATCTATAAAATATACAAAAAATATGATCGGTAAAATGCATACAAAGGAAGAATGAGCATCGTTGAGAAAGAAAAGAGCAAACAGATGGTAACAAAAACATGCAGGATCAAGCCGCACAACAGTATCTTTCCACATTGATTGAAAATTCTAACCTGATGGGACTGCCAGTTGCAATTATGATGGATCAGCGAAAAAACTAAAAAGGTGTCGAGACTTCTTATTTGGCTTCTTAAAACTAATAATTTAATACATTTTTGTACTCGTATACTTCATTGTTACATTTGTTGCCCTTAAGGTTGTGTTCTGGGAGCACGCTCACTACACTTCCAGCTCTGACAGCTCTTGGTCATGGCTTCTGATCATGTGACTGCCAATCACAATGGTCACATGTTAAGGGAAGCCACTCCACCTCCCGGAATTAAAGGCCACTTAAAGGGCCAATGGGAGATGGCGTGAAGATGTTAAAAACAAAAATTTGCAGGTCCAGTTTTTGCTCCACTGCCTTGCGTTAACTCCCCAAAATGAAATGTTAATGTGAGTGCGGTAATACACCACAACGTAATGGGTAGGCATGAAGGGACTCCGAGAACCTGATACATCTGAGATGTTGTTTGCTCACTTATACAGGATAATCATTTAAAAGTATAAACACATCTACACTAACCCAAGGAACCCAAACGAGTACTAAATTCTAACTGCAGGTTTCCTTTTAAAGAGCAGCAGTATTTAAAGCGCATGTAAAGGCAAAACTTTGTTTGTTTGGATCAAGTGGAGAAAGGTTAGACCCTCTGTCAAGTTTTTATTGTGGTCACTCCTCATTGTCCTGCTGACCTTTATCACTGAGAAAGAAAGGTAAATTCTTCTTCTGCATTCACACCTTAGCGTTTCCAAGTCGCACGTTTTTGCCGTGATTTTGTACAGGTCACCAATGTAAAAAGCAGAGAAACGCCTGTAACCTGCCCCAAAGAAGCTCATTTTCTTTTTTGAGCTTAAGGCGTTTTTTCAGACATTTTGTTTCAGGTGACAAAACGCCTAGATGTGAACAGGTGCCATTGAAATGAATGGGATTTTGCTTGTTGGACGTTTTTCAGGTGTTTTTTTTTTCCGGGAGTTTTACGAGCTGAAAACGCTCAGATGTGAATGCAGCCTAATGAGATGTTCTTCTTCTTTGGAACAACATCAGTTCAACAACATGTTGTCTTTTTTCTGATTTACGACAGCACGTGGATTTCAAGGTACTATAAGAATTTGTATCAAAAAACCCACATGAAGAGAAGGCTTGTAAATCCACATACAAGGCTACCTGTTGCTCCACCCTTTGGGCGCTAGCATTTAAACTGACACACCGCTGGTATATGACTCCTGATAGACTAGCCAAATTTGACATAACCCTTGACAACTCATGTTGGAGGCAATGTGGAAAGAAAGGAGACTTGCTCCACATATTCTGGGATTGCCACAAACTTGCATGATACTGGCATTCAATCTTCCGCTTACTCTCTGATGTTACACAATTGGTGATACCTATGAGACCTTCCCTAGCATCACTATTAGGGTTGTCCCGATACCACTTTTTTAAGACTGAGTACAAGTACCGATTTTTATTTTGAATTTTTTTTCAAGTACCGTACTCGCCGATACCGATTACCAATACTTTTTTTGACAGTGGCATATGTGTCAGTATTTTTTTTTTTTTTTTTAAGGGGGGGGGGGGGGGGGGGCCTTGGACAGTGTCAGTGTGTATTTTTTTTTTTTTTTACAATTTTTTTTAAATTATTTATTGCAATTCAGTTTTTTTATCAGCCTTGTTGGGGGGCTTTGGTGAGATATCGGGGGTCTTAACAGACCCCTGTCATCTCCCATTTGAGACATGGAAAGGGACTAGGGACACAGATTCCCCAGTCCCTTTCTCAGCAGCACTGAAAATGAATGGAGAGAAGACAGCGGCTCCTCTCCATAAACTGAAGCATTGTAAACCCAGTTTACGATGTTTCAGTTATGTGATTTACCGGCTCCTACCTACACTCTCCATCCTGACAGAACGGAGGGGGACACGGAGGGGGACAGCAACATGGAGGGGGACAGCAACATCAAGGGGGACACGGATGGGGACAGCAACATGAAGGGGGACACGGAGGGGGACAGAAGCAGAATGGAGGGGGCTAGAGGAGGATGCGGGGACAGTCAGAGGTGATCGTGTGTGGGAGAGTTGCAAGCACCGATCACCGCTGATTTCACTAAAGCAGCTGAAAGCTGCGGGAGGGGGGGGGGGGGGGGGAGAGAAGCGGAGAAACGGCTGTCAGAATTGGAAGTCTATTTAGGGCAGGGATATGCAATTAGCCGACCTCCAGCTTTTGCAGAACTACAATTCCCATGAGGCATAGCAGGACTCTGACAGCCACAAGCATGACACCCAGAGGCAGTGGCATGATGGGACTTGTAGTTTTGCAACTGCTGGAGGTCCGCTAATTGCATATCCCTGATTTAGGGTGATCAGTGCTTGTAACTCCCCCACGCACCGATTACCGGTGACTGTCCAGGTATCGGTTGAAGCATCGGAGCATTTGCCCGAGTACAAGTACTCAGGCAAATGCTCGGTATTAGTACCGATACTAGTATGGGTATCGGGACAACCCTTATTACTATCACTAGACGTAGAACAGTACCCAAACCCAGTGAGAAATGTCATAATACATGTACTCTTAGCAGCAAGACTCAATATCACTAGGAGGTTTAGAAATCCGGAACCCCCCACGTTGAGTGAAGTGGTTCACTTCACACATGAAGCAACACTGGCATTACGACACAAAAACAAAGCACATTACCTTAACACAGTGTTTCTCAACTTCAGTCCTCAAGGCGCCCCAACAGGTCATGTTTTCAGGCTTTCCATTATTTTGTTCTTTAATGTTTAAAGATCTTGAGATGTATTGAATTGTAATTTCAGGGTTCATAAATTAGGAAGGGGGGGGGGGGTGGTTCCTACACGGGCACAGTATAGCGCCCTTTTTTTTAGGGTGCTCGGGTGGGTGTTCTACCCTCCTACCTTCACTATATCCCACATGGTCGGCTGACCACCACAGGATTGCAACATCTACGGGATTTTACTTTGCTCAGTCGTTTCATAGTACTTATGTTTTTGTCGGACAGCATCAATTCATATACAGAAATGTACCTTTTATGCATTTCATTGACTATGTTTTATTTGACTTTGTAATGTTAAAACTTTTCAATAAAAATCTATTGAGGAGGAAAAAAAAACCCACATGAAGATTTGAATCCTAGGAGTGATTTTATCTAGTGGTGCCTATCTATACTATAAATTTTAAAGGGGAGATGCTTCCAAAAAGAAACCATGCACAAATGCCATAAAGGAAAATCTATCTACCAATTTGAAAAATAAATATTTATTGGACATTCAAATATATCAAAAACTATATGTGGCCAAGGCATGAACCCCCCCCCCCTTGTAATCCACTTGGGGTGTAGCCCCCACCTCAACCTAGGCCCACCCAAAGTCTCCCCTATCCTCACATCACCACACACCCAGAGAACCCACCCCACTCCATTTGCCCTATAGCCAAGTGGATTACATTGGGGGGGTTTATGCCTTGGGCAAATGTAGTTTTTAACCGCTTGAGATCCGGGCCATTGACGAATGACGGCCTCAATGTGGATCTAGAAATCCGGGAGGCCGTCATTATACGGCCTCGGCTATTCTGGCCACTAGGGGGCGCGCATCACTGAGATGCCAATGCGCGTGCCTGGCGGCCGCGATGTCCACCAGGTACCCGCGATCGGCGTGTACACAGAGCACGGACGTGGATCTCTGTGTGTAAACACAGAGATCCACGTCCTGTCAGGGAGAGGGACCGATGCTGTGTTCCTTGTACATAGGGACACAGCTCGGTCACCTCCCCCAGTCAGTCCCCTCCCCCACACAGTAGTAATCACTCCTAGGGAATACATTTAACCCCTTCCTCGCCCCCTTGTGTTAACCCCTTACCTGCCAGTGTCATTTTTACAGTAACCAGTGCATTTTTATAGCACTGGTCGCTGTAAAAATTACAATGGTCCCAAAATGGTGTCAAAAGTGTCCGATGTGTCGGCCATAATGTCGCAGTCACAATAAAAATTGCTGATCGCCGCCATTACTAGTAAAAAAAAAAATATTAATAAAAATGCAATAAAACTATGCCCTATTTTGTAGACGCTATAACTTTTGCACAAACCAATCAATAAACGCTTATTGCGATTTTTTTTTTTTTTTACCAAAAATATGTAGAAGAATACGTATCGGACTAAACTGAGGAAAAAAATATTTTAAAAAATAAATAAATTGGGATATTATTATAGCAAAAAATAAAAAATATTGTGTTTTTTTTCAAAATCGTCGCTCCTTTTTTTGTTTATAGCGCAAAAAATAAAAACCGCAGAGATGATCAAATACCACCAAAAGAAAGCTCTATTTGTGGGAAAAAAAGGACATCAATTTTGTTTGGGAGGCACGTCGCACGACCGTGCAATTGTCATTCAAATCGTGACAGCGCTGAAAGCTGAAAATTGGCCTGGGCAAGAAGGGGGTTTAAGTGCCCAGTAAGCAAGTGGTTAATATATTTGAATGTCCAATAAGTTACTTTTTTCAAAATGGTAGCCTTGAAAGATGTGTTTTTCCTTTATGGCGTTTGTGTGTGTGTGTGTATACTATAAGAATTTGCACAAATTCCCGTTGGTTTTAGAAGTTTGCAACATCACCGTCTGGATTGCATACCATGCTGCTCAAGCCGTTGGCACAATATACATACAGTATAATACAAATAATGTTTAACAGCTGAATTTACTTGTAGACTGTAGCAGTGCTTTTAGTTTATTTATTATTTATTTATTTCAGGTACTTGTATAGCATTGTCAATTTACGCAGCTCTTTACATATACATTATACATTCACATCGGTCCCTACCCTCAAGGAGCTTACAACCTAAGGTCCCTAACACACATTCATACATATACTAGGGACAATTTAAACAGGAGCCAATTAACTTACCAGCATGTCTTTTAGTATATTGCATGGTTCCAATGTAATGTTTTTATATGATATAGCTATCTAAGAATATGGAACAGAAAAATGTTTCCTTGTATTTGCTCATGTAAACGGCATTCCAATTTCATTAAAAAACAACTGTATACGCTTCTGGCTGGCATCTGCTGCTCCTGCTAGGGCCCAATGGATTACCTATGTTAACAATCTTCTCCTCATCGCAATGCGGATAAAAAGTTCAACCTTATATGGCAGAACTGGTTGGATAGTCCTAACCTTGCTCCTCCGCAGTTAGTGATGGATAGATCGTTACGGTTCTAGACCCCTTTATTGTTTATTGGGTTTCCTCCCGAGCTTGGGGCTTCTCCTACACAATATATGACGTGTAGATGAAACATAATTCGGTGCATTTGCCTACAAACAAGCTCGGAGGAAGGTGTTTTTTTTTTTCCCCCTTTTCTTCCTTTCTTTTTTTCTTTCGGTTCGTTTTAAGTTTTACCAGAAATAAGATTACCGTATAAGCTGAGTTTTTCAGCCCTTTTTTTTAGGGTGAACATGCCCCCCTCGGCTTATACTCGAGTCAGTGTACCTGAACGGTGCGACGCTCCTTCGCACGGCAGCAGCCACTACTATAGGCCGTGGCTTCGGCCTAGTCTTCGGAATCCGGCGGCCATCTTGCGCCTCCCGGCCTCTCCACCAGCACTGTATCCCGGCCTACCTGGTGTCTGGCTCCCTCACTGCACACAGATGCTGCTCCACAGGCTTCCGACCGGGGCAGGGGTCTGAACGGAGCAGTGCCCTCCCTCACGGCAGCAGCCCCAAATCCAGCTTCGGCCTAGTCCCGGGCTCGGGCGGCCAACTTGGTACTCCTGGCCTCTCCACCAGCGCTGCATCCCTCCTTTCCTGGCTTCTGCACTCAGGCCTACGGACGCTTCCTGCATCCTCCCAGGTGAGTGGCACACAGTGAGGTTGCAATGGGCACAGTGATGTTGCAAATGGGCACAGTGAAGCGTGAAAATGGGCATTGTTGACCCTCTTTTCCGCTTACAGTAGCTGCTGCATTCTCACCCTAGGCCTCTACTCAAGTCAATACGTTTTCCCATTTTTTTGTGGTAAAATTGGGTACCTCGGCTTTTACTCTGGTCGGCTTATACTGGAGTATATACGGTATATGAGCTTAGTACCAGGTAACTTCATTTAGGTATATACACTATGTATATGCTTCTGCTGCTATTTTCTTTGTATACCTTTTTATTGTATTGTACAGTTACCCATTATCCTTGTCAATAAAAAAAGTTTGATTAAAAAAAAAAAAAAGTAGTATATATTTTTCCTTGTTTTCTATGTAAATTATTGCAGATTTTGTGATGGCACCAGGGCTGCAATAACATTATAGGAAAAAGAGCAGCAGACAACACACAATGCCTAATTTTACCTTTTTATAAGCTAAAAAAAAAAGCAGCTTCCTCCCTGACTCTCTCTGATTCAGTTTACCGGGTTATTGGGTCCCAACATCCTCTGACGTCATGACTCCACCATTTGCCACCCCCTCAATGTAAGTACCCTTACTGGTTACTGGGGCCGTCTCATGGAAAGTGAAATGGCGATTGGCAGTTAGCCATGAATTCAGAGAAAATGCTGGTAACAAAATGAAAACCAAATCGGAGAGGACTACAGAAAAGGCTTTTCTGGCAATAAAGATAATGACATGCATCCAGGTGGGACTTTAATGACCCCTTTTGATTCAGACCTAAAGCAGCTGTGCTTTGGAGATTTTTTGTGTACATTGTGTAGAAATAACTTACAAAGACACATACAAATATAGTTTTTAAATGTAAATCTATTAATTTAGCAGTAAGCGGAACAGCAGTAAAAATAATTTACAAATGTGAAGTTTTTCAAGGCCAGCCCTAGGAATCAATGATCTGTAGAATTCGGTGAAGGAACATTCCGGAGACATTTCTGGCCAATTATTTCTGAAAGGGGTAAAAAATTCCTTCCTGCCTGCAGATCTGGCAATCGGTTTACACCCCGGATCTCACATACGCCACTGAGCTGGCCATGACTTCTAGTTTAGCCCTTGTGGAGTCCCTGGTAAGGTGGACTCATTTGGGCATTCACAAACGTGAGATTTTCCAAGGTCTATTCTATAAATCAATAGTCTGTAGATTTAGAAGTGAAGAAAACTTTCAGAGATGTTCTTGGCTAACTATGTCTCAAGAGGGGAAAAATTCCTCCATGACTCCAGATTTGGCAATTGGCTTACACCTCGAATCTCGCATTCGCCACCGATCTGGCCATGACTTCTAGTTTAGCCCTTGGGGAGTCCCAAATAAGGTGCACTCATCTGCACATTCACAAACATGAGGGGTTCCAAGGTTAGCCCTAGCAATCGATGATCTGTAGATCTAGAATTAGGTAAGGGAACGGAAAAATCCGTTCCTGTGTCCAGATCTGGAAATCCGTTTTATACCCTGGATCTCACATACGCCACTGAACTGGCCAAGACTCCTAGTTTAACCCTTGGAGTCTCTGATGAGGTGTACCTATTTGGGCGTTCACAAACGTGAGGTTTTTCGAGGTCTGTCCTATAAATCAATGTTCTGTAGATCTATAATTGGGTAAAGAAATCTTTGAGATTTCAGACCAATTCTGTCTGAAAGGGGGAAAAAAACGCCCTTCCTTTCTCCTAGACCTGGCAATCATTTTACACTTTGGATCTCACATATGCCACTGAACTGGCCATGACTCGTAGTTTAGCTCTTGGAGTCCCTGATCAGATGGCTTCATTTGGGCATGCACAAACGTGAGGTTTTCCAAGGTCTGTTTTATGAATCAATGATCTATATATAGATCTAAAAGGTGAAAAAAACTTTTGGAGATGTTATTGACTACTATGTCTAAAATGGGGAAAAAAATCTTCCCGGACTCCAGATTTGGCAATTGGTTTACTCCTTGGATCTCACATATGCCAGTGAACTGGTCCTGACTCCTAGTTTAGCCATTGGAGAGTCCCAAATAAGGTGCACTTTTATCGGGCATTTATTAAATACAGTATGTGAGGTTTTACCAAGGTCAACCCTAGGAATCTATGATCTGTGGATCTATAAGGTGAAGAAACCTTTCTAAGATATATAACTGGTTTAATTAGTCTCAAAGGTGGAACTGACTCCAGATCTTGCAATTGGTTTACACCCCAGATCTCACCCTGGAACACCATTGAACTGCATCATGCTAAAAAATCAGAAAATACCACTAATGGGTCTAAAAGTAAAAGAAAGAACATTATTCCATATATTGTGGTCTTGCAGGAAATTAGCTAAATTTTGGTCCAGTACATTCTTAATTATACAACAGGTTACAGGCTTACCTATGCTGCCCTCCCCGGCCCTAGCCATTCTACATCTGGGCATAGAGGATATTCCACCTTCCTTCAGGAAATTTACAATCCATTTACTCCTAGCTGCCAAGCTGGTTATACTTAGACTCTGGAGATCCTCTGAGGCTCCTAAAATAGACGAAGTTATACGAACGGTATCCATCCACTACACATACGAAAGCATGTTAGCATCTATAAACGGTAAATATGTCGACTTCTGTCCCCAATGGGACCCATGGTTAGAGTGGTATAAGTCTTATAGAAGTCAACAACGCTGAGAGGGGCTTCTCAATTTGTGTGCTGAAACATATTCATATAACACATAGCATAAATGGTTCTTTGATGTGTCCACAAACTATACAAAGTGCTGGTTCCTTGGTTTTCTTTTCTTTTGGTTTTCTTTATTTCTTTTTTTTCTTTCCTTCTGTTTATGTTTATGTTTTTTACCCTGCTTCCAAGTTTATCTACCCTTTCTTACCCCTTTGTTGATTGCAGTCATATTTGCAAAATTCTCATCAGATTTATATGACACTGAACAGACGTACTGAATTACTGTGATTTTCCAATGTGATGTTTGGAAGGTCCAATTGAGCTGTACAGGTTTAGCTTCCTCAGATCACAGTTTGTACCCATTGGGGTGATCTGATAAGTGAACAACAAGCGATATGTGGTAAAATGGCTTATTGTAATCTTTAAGTAACAAATGCAATTACCTGTAATCCTGGATGGTGGCCTTTTCGTCTGTATAGATATATAGATATAAAGCATGTGTACTTAACCTCTGTATCACAAAAATTGCAATAAAAATTTATTGATTAAAAAAAATAAAATAAAAGTAAAAGAAAGCAGAGAAAAACATATTCCTTCCATCTTGCTTTCTTTTTTCTTTTCCTCTTTCTTGAGTCTTTACATTGTTTTCCAATGTGTTCAATTGTTCATCATCCATTTAGGTGCCCATAATAGATGCATTTAGATGGCACAACAGCAGAAAGTATACTGGCTGAATATAAATGGCTTGGCGAGATGAGCATCTCAAAGTTTCCCTTTCATCAGTGTAAAATGGTTTGATTAGTGATTAGCTGTTGTAGGTTAGATCACTTTGCCTATTGCTCTTTGAAGTGGCAAAATGGAAATTGGATTTAGTTTGGAAAAACCTTAATCCCGTCTCTGTTCTCTAACGATTTAGGACCCTTGTCCAAAGTTGAATGGAGTTGCATTTGTCAACATGAGCAGAAAGAAGTGTAATTATTAGGAACGTCTTTTATCTGGACAGCCCCCATGTTTTTTTTTCAGGTTTATTTTAAGGGCCTGCGTGGATGGGCTTTGGGCTAGTTTAACTTCAAATTGAGAAGGTTCTGGGCTCATTCGGAATTCTTTGAAAAGTGACCCGAATTTCGGATATGTTGAAATTTGGTACTATTGCAATTCGGATACATACAATTCGGGCGCCAAGGGGTTAACAAGCAGCTCTTTTCTTTTATTGCTCAGGAGCTGCTCAGCTGTAGGTTAATTACCACCTAATCATTGTTACCACAGTGACTGTCAGGAAAGGCATTCCAGCAGACAGAATGGCTCTTCTAGACAGCTTCCTGTGCGTAGTCACAGGCTAATTCGTATACCTGTTCATGCGCATAGAAATTGGGCAAGTGCGTGCGCATTAGACGTGCGGTTCGTTTTGTTCCGAATTAAAATTTGTCCGTGCCCATGTGAAGAGGTTAAGAGAAGTATGGGTTTGTTTTTTGTTTTTTCCATATTCATACTTACCTAGGTGGATGTAGCATCGGTCCGATGCTGCATCTGTCCCCCGGCGCCTCTACACTGAGAACTGAGCGATCAAACATCGCCGATGGCTCAGTTCTCACAGCTTCCCGATCAGAGAGCTGTAGACTGTCAATCAGCAGCTCTCCTCTCTGGTCCTCCTCGCTCACTGGAGCGCTGAGCTGTGGAGGGGGTGGGAAGTGTCCGTCTCAGGCTCTCAGTGGCTCGCTGAGAGGCTGAGACAGGTGTCAGTCCAAGCACCTGGCAGATCCTGACTCCCATTGTCGGGATGACGCAGAGCCTGGACTGATTTCTGTGACGTCAGCAGAGAGCGGACTTCAGTCCACTGTGCTGAAAATGGGTCACAGGATTGCAGAACGAACAGCACTCCTGTGACCCTTAGGAGAAGCCCAGCCAAATGAGCTTTGGCTATATTTCTCCTTTTAAGTAGCAAGAGCCCAGCCCTCACATGTCCTGATTGGTGTTCTTAGAGTGTCCTGATTCCTTTTGGTGTTCTTACACCCGACCGGATTTCGGAAAAAGTCTGATGTGAGCTTTTGAATGGAAATTCCGACCGTGTGTATGCTCCATCTGACTTTTTCTGTCAGAATTCCCGCCAGCAAAAGATTGAGAGCAGGTTCTCTATTTTTCAGACGGAAAAAATTCCTATTGTAAAATCCGTTCGTCTGTATGCTCGGAAGCCATGAACTTCTTTTTCTCACCTCGTCGTAGTGTTGTACGTCACCGCGTTCTTAACACTCGAAAGTTCCGAGAATTTTTGTGTAACCTTGTGTATGCAAGACAAGCTTGAGCGGAATTCCATCAGAAAAACCATCCAAGGTTTTTCCGATGGGAAAACCGATCGTGTGTACGCGGCATTAGGGTGTCCTATATCCTTTGGTGTATCAAGTACAATATTCCTATTGCACATGTTCCTGGAAGGGTTTGAAGCAAGTGGGTGCTGTAACAACCACTAGCTGGCTATTGGTGTCAACACAACTCAAAGTGGATAAATTGTAGCACGCCATGGAGCTTTAGACTAACGTCCAAAATTTATTCCGATGATTACATCACAGCGGCAATTTACTGCTGTGATGTGATCATCTTAATAAATTTTCGGATGTTCTGAAGATCCAGGCTGTGCTGGTGATATATATTTTGATATATATTCTATAAGGTTACCGTGTCCAAAAAATACAAGACTCCTTTTCTCCGATCATTCAGTTTAATTTTTATTCTTTAGTGGTCTCAGCTCTGCTGTTTGACATGCTGTAAATCTGACTGACCTTTTGTACGTTGTGCATGTAAAATAACACTACCAGAGCAGTAGATGGGAAATAATAGTGTTGAGTCAATCTCAGTTGCTCTTCCGCTTTGTTTCTTCTCGGAGACATGTCCATTGTCTTGCTGATTCAACTCGTGTACAGGGGCTGATGAAAGAGGAAAGAAAATTTTTTAGATTCTTGATGGGAATAAAACTGAACTCTTAAATTGCTTTGCATACCTGAATGTTCACTTTTTATAGAAATAACTGACCATTCAAGAAACACTAAAAAGGTATATAAAATTGGAATTTATTGAAAAATAAGAGATAAAAAAAAAGTTTTCACCATAGCAGAACAAAATAGTTTTTCTATGAATGTTCACTTTCAGCAGTTTCGTTGTACTTGATTTAAAAGGGTTGTATAGGTTAAATTTATTTTTTATCTTTTAACCACTTCAGCCCCGGACCATTTTGGTGATCAAAGACCAGGCCACTTTTTGCGATTCGGCACTGCGTCACTTTAACTGACAATTGCGCGGTCGTGCGACGTGGCTCCCAAACAAAATTGACGTTCTTTTTTTCCCACAAATAGAGCTTTTTTTTGGTGGTATTTGATCACCTCTGCGGTTTTAATTTTTTGCGCTATAAACAAAAAAGAGTGACAATTTTGAAAAAAATTTAATATTTTTTACTTTTTGCTATAATAAATATCCCCAAAAAGTATATAAAAAAAACTTTTTCCACAGTTTAGACCGATACGTATTCTTCTACATATTTTTGGTAAAAAAAAATCGCAATAAGTGTTTATTGATTGGTTTGCGCAAAAGTTATAGCTTCTACAAAATAGGGGGCTGGTTTATGGCATTTTTATTAATATTTTTTTTTTACTAGTAATGGCGGGGCGATCAGCGTTTTTTTATCGTGACTGCGACATGATGGCGGACACATCGGACAATTTTGACACCATTTTGGGACCATTGTTATTTTTACAGCAATCAGTGCTATACAAATGCACTGATTATTGTAAAAATGACACTGGCAGTGAAGGGGTTAACCACTAGGTGGCGCTGCAGGGGTTAAGTCAGTACTAGGGAGTGATTCTTACTGTTAGGGGGCGTGGCTACACGTGACACGTCACTGATGACCGTTCCCGATCACGGGGAACAGTCATCAGTGACAGTGTTACTAGGCAGAATAGGGGAATAGGGGAATGCCTTGTTTACAAAGGCATGCCCCTGTTCAGCCTTTGCCGACCGCAATCGCGGGCCTCCCCGGGAACATCGAGTTCCCGCGGCCGCACTTGCGAGGCACGCGGCGGGCGTGCGTGTGCCTGCTGGGCGGCAAATTTAAAGGGACGTACCTGTACGCCCATGTGCCTGCCCGTGCCATGTTGTCGACGTATATCAGCGTGCAGCGGTCGGCAAGTGGTTAAATAACAAACATGTTATACTTGCCTCCACTGTGCAGTTAGTTTTGCACAGAGTGGCCCGATCCACCTGTTCTGGGGTCCCACGGCGGCTGTCTCGGCTCCTCCCTGCTAAAGCTAACCCACTCCGTGAAGCTCTTTCCCGAGGGGGTTAGCTTGCGGGCGCGCTCCCATGTCATACAGTTGGCGTCCATTGACGCCAACTGTATGACTCGGTCCCTCCCCCCCGGCGGCCGGGTCATTGAATGTGGTTGACAGCAGCGGGAGCCAATGGCTGCCCTGCTATCAATCTATCCAATCAACGGCCAGACTCTGTGAAGAAGAGGACGCCGGGGGACGTGCACAGCAGGGGAAACGGGCTCAGGTAAGTAAAACGGGGGGGCTGGAGGGCCCATGACAGCGAGGTGTTTTTTCTCCTTAATGCATAGGATGCATCAAGGTAAAAATACACAAACCTTTACAACCCCTTTAACCACTTCAGCTCAGGAACGACACTCCCCATCCAACCTGATGGAGCTTGAGAGGTCCTGCAAAAAAGAATGGTAGAAAATGCTCAAAAATAGGTGTGCCAAGGTTTTACCCCCTCCCTAACCATGCCATTTTGTTTGCGATACGGCACTGCGTTGCTTTAACTGACAATTGCGCGGTCATACGACGCTGTACCCAAATACAATTGATGTCCCCCCCCCGCAAATAGAGCTTTCTTTTGAGGTGGTATTTGATCACCCCTTCAGTTTTTATTTTTTGCGCTATAAACAAACAAAGAGCGACAATTAAAAAAAATAAAAACATTTTTTTTTAATTTTTGCTATAAAACATATCCAAATAAAAAAAATTCAAAAAAATCTAATTTCTTCATAAATTTAGGCCAATATGTAATCAGTTACATGTTTTTGGAAAAAAATTCCCAATAAGCGTAGATTGATTCGCTTGCACAACAGTTATAGCGTCTAAACTATGGGATAGATTTATGGACTTTTTTTTAAATTTTTTTTGCGGGACTATGGCATTTGCGGTAAGCAAATCGAACCCCTAACTGACACTTTTAACACTTTTTGGGGACCTCTGACACCAAAACAGTGATCAGTGCTAAAAATGCACTGTCATTGTACTAATGACACTGGCAGGGAAGGGGTTAACATCAGGGGCGATCAAAGGGTTAAATGTGTCCCTAGGGAGTGCTTTCTTACTGTGTGGGGGATGGTTTATCTGAAGGAAGACAGAGATCCACGTTCCTGCTTGGCAGAAGCCCAAGATCTGTCTTCCTTACTAGCAGAACGGCGTTCTGCCTTGTTTACATAGGCAGACAGCTTTTTTTTACCTCTCTCGGAGCGATCGCCAGGTTTCCAGTTGACATCGGGTCCGCCGGACCCACTGATTGCCTCCCGCTGTGTCCAATTGCAGCAGGAGTGGGGCTCTGGTGGTGCGTGCGTGCCCCAGAGCCGAAGAAAAAAAAATCACGTACAGGGCTGCCCTGCTGCAGTATAACCTTCCAGGAGAACAACCATCTCTGCAGCACTCCACCAATCAGGCCTGTATGGTAGAGTGGCCAGACGGAAGCCCCTCCACAGTAAAAGGCACATGACAGCCCACATGGAGTTTGCCAAAAGGCATTTGAAGGACTCTCAAATCAGGAGAAACAAAATTCTCTTTTCTGATGAAATGAAGGTTGAACTCTTTGGCCTGAATGGCAAGCGTCATGTCTGGAGGAAACCAGGCACCGCTCATCACCTTGCCAATACCATCCCTACAGTGAAGCATGGTGGTGGCAGCATTATGCTGTGGGAATATGTTTCAGCAGCAAGAACTGGGAAACAAGTCAGGATCGAGGGAAAGATGAATGCGGCAATGTACAGAGACATCCTTGATGAAAACCTGCTCCAGAGCGCTCTGGACCTCAGACTGGGGTGAAAGTTCATCTTCCAACAGGACAACGACCCTAAGCACACAGCCAAGATAACAAAGGAGTGGCTACGGGAAAATTCTGTGAATGTCCTTGAGTGGCCCAGCCAGAGCCCAGACTTGAACCCGACTGAACATCTCTGGAGAGATCTGAAAATGGCTGTGCACCGACGCTCCCCATCCAACCTGATGGAGCTTGAGAGATCTTGCAAAAAAATTGGATAAATTGCCCAAAAATAGGTGTGCCGAGCTTGTAGCATCGTACTCAAAAAAAGACTTGAGGCTGTAATTGGTGCCAAAGGTGCTTCACCAAAGTATTGAGCAAAGGCTGTGAATACTTCTCTGTACATGGGATTTTTTTTTTTGCCTTTTTTATTTTATTTTTTTATCTATAAATTTGCAAAGATTTCAGACAAACTTCTTCCACGTTGTGATTATGGGGTATTGTTTGTAGAATTTTGAAGAAAAAATTTAATGAACTTAATCCATTTTGGAACTAGGCTGTAACATAACAAAATGTGGAAAAAGTGTAGTGCTGTGAATACTTTCCGGATGCACTGTACTTATCTATTAAGCCATACCTTCAGGGAGGCGTGTGATTGGACCAAAATTCATTCTGCAGCAAGACAACGACCCCAAACATACAGCCAATGTCATTAGGAACCAGTAACGGTGCGTCCAGGAGCGCCGCCCCCTCCACCCTGCACCCACCAATCAACAATACATAGATTCATGCATTGCATGAATCTATGTATTGTCGCCACTGTCGCCCACTATTCAGGTGTTCGGCCCCCTGTTGAGTGCCGGCCATCTGAATTACAGCGATGGGGGTGTTTTGGAAGCACCTGATTAGAGCCAGAGGCTCTAATAGGCTTCCTGATTAGAGCCTGTGGGCTCTAATTGGCTTCCAAATGGTTAACCAGAGGGCGCACAGGCTGTGCGTTCCCTGGTTAAACAGTGCTGTGTTAGGGAATCGCTTCCCTAACAACACTGACCCGCCTCTCAGCCAATCAGGTGCACCGGGTCTGGTACTGTTCACCTGATTGGCTGAAGCAACATTGACAACGGCAGATGACATCGAGGGAGAGTGGAGGAGGACGGCGCTGACCTGAGGAAGGTAAGTGCCGGGCTGGGGGGAAACTGGCTGCATTTTGGGGCACAAACTGGCTGAATTTGGGGGGACGAACTGGCTGCATTTGGGGGCAAACTGGCAGCGTTTGATGGGCACAGTGATTGCGTTTAATGGGCACAGTGGCGACAATTGATGATTTTTTTTTTCCAGTTTTGTTTGCGCCCCCCAAAAATTTTGAGCACCAGCCGCCACTGTTAGGAACTATCTTCAGTGTAAGGAAGAACAAGGAGTCCTGGAAATTACGGTTTGGCCCCCACAGAGCCCTAAACTCAACATCATGGAGTCTTTTTGGGATGACATGAAGGGACAGAAGGATTTGAGGCAGCCGACATCCACATCTGTGCTTCGTTTTCCAAGATGTTTGGAACAACTTACTTGCCGAGTTCCTACAAAACCTGTGGCAAGTGTCCTAGAAGAATTGATGCTGTTTTGAAGGCAAAGGGCGGTCACACCAAATATTGATTTGGATTTTTCTTCTGTTCATTTACTTTCCATTTTGTTCATTGATAAAAAATAAACTATTAACACTTATATTTCTGAAAGCATTCTTAACCCCTTCACACCGACCGTACGCAAATATGCTTTCATGACTTGAAGGGGTTATACCGGGGTGATCGGCGTTGATCGGGTCTCCGATTTGTAAAATCCCGGAAGCAACGTCACTTCTGGGTTAACTTGGCTGCCAATGGCGCTGATTTGAAAAAAAAATTACAGTATTCAGAAATGTAGATTTCGGCAATCTTAATACTTCTAAGTGCAAAGTAGTGATTTGGGGTCTTATAGACACCCGATCCCTCCATAAACAGTACCTGTCACTGCCTATTAAGCCTCGTACACACGGTCGGACTTCCATCTGACTTTTCCGTGTTTTTTGTCCGAACCGAGTTGGTTGGGAACACCCATAGCATACACACCACAGGACTTTTCTGCAAACTTTCTTAAAACTTCTTACAACATCACGTGTTTTTTCTGCTCTTTACCGCCACCCTTTGGTCAACTTTTGCTATTGTTGGTTGATTTTAACATTAGTTGTTTTGTCCATCGGACTAAAGTCTGATGGTTTTCTGTACACACGGTCGGACTTTGCTCCATCGGACTTTTGTTGGGCAAAAGTTTGTCCGTTTGCAGACCCAACTTTTGTCCGATGAAATCCAAAACCAAACGAAAAAAGTTTGTCCGATGGAGCGTACACACGGTCGGATTGTTGGTCCAACTTGCTCAAAACGAAGTTTGTTGGGCAAAAGTCCGACCGTGTGTACGGGGCTTTACTGTCACAAGGGATGTTTACATTCCTTGTGACAGCAATAAAAGTGATCAGATTTTATTAAATTTTTTTAAAGGGACAATGTTGAAAAATAAAATAAATAAGAAAAAAAAAATAATTGTTTAAAGCGCTCCCCGTCCCCGCGCATCAAAGAAAATGCATACACAAGTCGCGCCCGCATATGTAAACGATGTTCAAATCACACATGTGAGATATCGCCGCAATCGTCAGAGTGAGAGCAATAATTCTAGCAAAAGACCTCCTCTGTAACTCTAACCCGGTAACGTTACATTTTTTAAAGCTTTGCCTATGGAGATTTTTAAGTACCGTAGTTTGTTACCATTCCACAAGCGTGCTCAATTTCAAAGCATGACGTGTTAGACCCCATTCACACAGGGGCGACTCGTCAGGCGACTCGGTCGCCTGACGAGTCGCGTCCAACGCTTTTCAATGGAACCGTTCTAAATAGGAGCGACTCGAGTCTAAAAAAGGTTCCTGTACTACTTTTGGGGGCGACCCAAGGCGACCTGCATTGACTTCTGTAAGAAGTCTTTATGCAAATCGCCTCGACGGGCGTCTCAAGTCATCTTGAGATCACGCCGCCGAGGTCGCCCCCAGAAGTCGTGCCGCCCCTGTGTGAATGGGGTGTTAGGTATCTATTTACTCGGCATAACATATTTCACATTATACAAAACAATTGGGCTAACTTTACTGTTGTTTTTTTTTTTTTTTTACCTCGCAAAAAATACGGATTTTAATTTATAAACAACAAATGTCAGAAATAGGCTTAATGCCGCATACACACAACCGTTTTTAATGACGAGAAAAATGCCATTTTTTAAAATGGTCATTAAAAATGATCGTGTGTGGGCTTCCGAGTATTTTTCACGACGCGAAAAATGGCCATGAAAAAATTGGAACATGCTCTAATTTTTCACGTCGTTTTTCACCTCGTCGTTTTTCTCGTCATGAAAAACGGCCGTGTGTAGGCTTTAACGACATAAAAAAAAATGCGCATGCTCAGAATCAAGTGATGAGATGGGAGCGCTCGTTCTGGTAAAACTAGCGTTCGTAATGGAGATATCACATTCGTCACGCTGTAACGGACTGAAAAGCACGAGGCTGAAAAGCGCGAATCGTCGCTCAACAAACTTTACTAACATGAAGGGTGGCGCCATCCGAATGGAACTTCCCCTTTATAGTGCCGTCGTGCGTGTTGTACGTCACCGCGCTTTACTCGAGCATTTTTTTCAACGATCGTGTGTAGGCAAGGCAGGCTTGAGAAGAATCACATCGAGAAAAACTTAGTTTTTTTTCAATGACATTAAAAACGGTCGTGTGGACGCGGCATCAGCCTCGTACACATGGCCGGTTTTCTCGGCAAGAAAACTGCTGGGAGATCTTTTTGCCGAGAAAACCGGCCGTGTGTATGGTTTCTCGTCTGGAAAACTGCCGGGAATCTCGACGAGAAAAATAGAAAACCAGCTCTCTATTTTCTCATCAGGATTCTCATCGGCCTGTTTCCTGACGAGAAAACCGTGTGCGTGTACGAGGCTTGTATGCTTACCTGTCCCCAGGTAAGCCCGCGCATGCTCGATGGCTTACAAGGGTAGTGTAGGGTGAAGCAAGATGGCGGCGACGGAATCGAATGTGATGAGCGCAGGCTCGTCGTAGACGATGACGTCACCGCGTTCTTGCCATTCAAAAGAACGGCGTTTTTTTTGAATGTGCCGTGTGTACACAGGGCTTGGCAAGAAAAGCTTGCCAGGAATCCCGGCGAGAAAACCGAAGTTTTTTTTTTTGACGGGATTCTCGCTCGTGTTTGCAGGGCTTCTGACAAGAGTTTTTTTTATTTAAATTTACAGTATTTTTTACACCTGCCTAAAACGTTTGCACGGTAGTGAATATGACTCACTTTATTTTATTGGATTTTTTTTACTATTTGCTATATATATATATATATATATATATATATATATATATATATATATATAATTTTTATTTTTTTTCATGAAAGTTGAGTTATCCTATAAGAACATAGTTAAAATTTTATTAATTAGAGCTAGAAGTCCTGTATTACTCATGGTCATATAAACATGTGAATGAGCACGTAGTCATTAACTGTCTCGCTCGCCAGATTATGTGAAATAATTATGTACAATTGTGAGTATTGGTACTTGTATTGTTTCTCAGTAACTTACTGAAAAATTTTTTTTTATTTTTTTTTCCTTTTTATTGATGGAAGTGTTGGCAGCTCACACTGCTCACATCTGTTTGTGACAATTGCACACTAATAATGGTGTCATTCTAGTGAATTCATTACGGCTGGCACAGTGTCTGAGCTCCTTCTAAGTACAGGGAGGATAATTAGGAACCAAAATACCACCTGGTGTTTACATTTCATGCGGTCTCCAATTCTTAATGAATCAAAAGACTACAATTCCCAGAAAACCAATGTGTGGTTGTAAAGAAGGTTAATAGGTTAAATAAGGATTAAGTTAGAAACAAGTGCTTTGTTCTGGTTGGCGTGAAAGAGGAGAGACCTTCAGGTAGTGTTATGAGTCTTAAGAGCTTTCATGGAGCTTTTGTTGCCGCTTCCATCCTGACTTTCCACTAAACCTATAAAAAACAGATTTAACCACTTGCCTACCGGGCACTTTTACCCCCTTCCTGCCCAAGCCATTTTTCAGCTTTCAGCGCTGTCACACTTTGAATGACAATTGCGCGGTCGTGCGACGCTGTACCCAAACAAAATTTGCGTCCTTTTTTTCCCACAAATAGAGCTTTCTTTTGGTGGTATTTGATCACCTCTGCGGTTTTTATTTTTTGCGCTCTAAACAAAAGAAGAGCGTCAAGTTTGAAAAAAAAAAATATATTTTTTACTTTTTGCTATAATAAATATCCAATTTTTTTTTTTTGCATTTTCCTCAGTTTAGGCCGATACGTATTCTTCTACATATTTTTGGTAAAAAAAAAAAATCGCAATAAGCGTATATTGATTGCTTTGCGCAAAAGTTATAGCAGCTACAAAATAGGGGATAGATTTATAGTATTTTTATTTTTAATTTATTATTTTACTAGTAATGGCGGCGATCAGGGATTTTTATTGTGACTGCGATATTGCGGCGGACACATCGGACACTTTTGACACATTTTTGGGACCATTCACATTTATACAGCGATCCCTGCTATAAACATGCATTGATTACTGTATAAACATGACTGGCAGGGAAGAGGTTAACACAAGGGGGCGAGGAAGGGGTTAAATGTGTTCCCTAGATTGTGATTCTTACTGTGGGGGGATGGGGACTGACTGGGGGAGGTGACCGATGGTTGTCCCTATGTACAAGGAACACACCATCGGTCTCCTCTCCCTGACAGGACGTGGATCTGTGTGTTTACACACACAGATCCACGGTCCTGCTTGGTTACTGGGCACGCGCATTGGGTCCCCAGTGACGCTGCGGGCGCGCCCCTAGTGGCTTTGTAGGGCGCAACGTCATATAACGTCCGCCCAGAACAACAGGGTCTTCCGCCCACCGTCATTTGACGGTGAGTGGTTGACAAGCGGTTAAAGCCCAGGCAGACTTTTTATTTGCTGTATAGATAGAGCCTCTGTCAGGTTTTATTGATGTAAGATTTCCCCTCGTCTTCTTGCCCTGGTGATTCCTGGTGGGACAGGTCCAAAACTGTCCAGGTCCAAAACTGTACCCCCCTGTGTTGGCCCTCAGGGGGGTACAGGCAGTACCAATGTAAGGGACCCGAGCGTTTCCAGGGGCCCGGCAGACCAGGGGCCGCTGGCCCTGGGGAATTTTGGTGGTCAGGCCCCAGGGGGGCCCAGGTCTAAAGCGGTGTAAGGGGCCCCAAAATTTCTGATGGCTGCCCTGTTGGCCCTTAAGTGTATCTTAACCCCAAACCCAAAATTAAATATATTGAAGATTACTAGTGTATCTGATGTGGTGGCTACATTTATTTCTACCTGGTAATCCTGCAAAAAAACACACTTCCAGTCCCTGGGTGGCTACATCACTCCTCCGCTGTATCTGTGGAGGGAGCCATGGCTGTCTCCCTAGGCTGGTCTCCTGATATGGACTACAAACATGTTCTTATCTCTTCATTACAAATGGGGGGACAGGGCAAATGGTAGATTGCAGAAGATAGCTAGGTAGAAAGATTTTCTAATATAAACCATACAAGATGGGACAAGGACACTGCATTTCTGGCAATAATGGGGTAAATTAACCACCACTTTGTCCTTTTAGAGCAGTGGTCTCCAAACTGTGGCCCGGGGGCCGGATGTGGCCCTTTGCTTGCTTTTATCTGGCCCTTGGGGTGCTATTTTATTCACTGACACTAATGATTTCACAATTCCTCCCAATGCTACCAAGGATGGGGCACAGTTCCTCCCATCGACATCAACAATGGGGCCCAATGACACCAATGATGGTGCACAGTTCTTCCTAATGACACCAATGATGGGGCAAAGTTCCTCCCATTGACACCAACAATGGGGCCCAATGACACCAATGATGGGGCACAGTTCTTCCTAATGACACCAACAGTGGGGCCCAATGACACCAATGATGGTGCACAGTTCTTCCTAATGACACCAATGATGGGGCAAAGTTCCTCCCATTGACACCAACAATGGGGCCCAATGACACCAATGATGGTGCACAGTTCTTCCTAATGACACCAATGATGGGGCACAGTTCCTCCCAATGACACCAATGATGGGGCACAGTTCTTCCTAATGACACCAACAGTGGGGCCCAATGACACCAATGATGGTGCACAGTTCTTCCTAATAACACCAAGGATGGGGCAAAGTTCCTCCCATTGACACCAACAATGGGGCCCAATGACACCAATGATGGGGCACAGTTCTAATGACACCAATGATGGGGCAAAGTTCCTCCCATTGACACCAACAATGGGGCCCAATGACACCAATGATGGGGCACAGTTCTTCCCAATGACACCAACAATGGGGCCCAATGACACCAATGATGGGTCACAATTCCGCCCAATTGACACCCAACAATGGGGCAAAATTACTCCCATTGACACCAATGATGGGGCATAATTCCTCCTACTGACACCAGTGCTGGGGGGGATTGTTTACTCCCACTGACACTGGGACATTTTGGCCACAGTCCGGCCCCCCTAAAGTCCAAAGGGCAGATAACAGACCCTTGGGTTAGACAGTTTGGAGACCTCTGTTTTATGGCGCGTACACACGACCGTTTTTAATGACATGAAAAATGGCCATGAAAAAATTGGAACATGCTCTTATTTTTCTTGTCGTTTTTCACGTCGTTGTGAAAAAAAATGCGCATGCTCAGAATCAAGTGATGAGACGGGAGCGGTCGTTCTGGTAAAACTAGTGTTCGTAATGTAGATAGCACATTCATCACGCTGTAACGGACTGAAAAGCACGAGGCTGAAAAGCGCGAATCGTCTCTCAACAAACCTTACTAACATGAAGGGTGGTGCCATCTGAATGGAACTTCCCCTTTATAGTGCCGTCGTACGTGTTGTACGTCACCGCGCTTTACTCAAACATTTTTTCCCATGATAGTGTGCAGGCAAGGCAGGCTTGAGAAGAATCACGTCGAGGAAAAACGCAGTTTTTTTTCAATGACATTAAAAACGGTCGTGTGTACGCGGCATTAGAGTTTAGACTTTTGAGGAATCACTTATAACTTATGCGTAAAAATTTAATTGTTTTATTTTTACAAAATTTTAAATTGTAGAAGATCTCATATTATAATAGAAGTCTGATGAGACGTTGCATAACAAACCTCCCTATTTTGGCACCCATCATGACCATATTTACAAACGATACATGAGTATCTTGGTATATCATAGAGCTGGTGTTGCAGTGAGATGAGGGCAGCTTAACCTAACAGCGTTTCACAGCTATAATTAATAATTCTTTCCTCAGGAGTATGTTGGAGGTAATGACTGGTCATCCAAAAAGCTGTACCAGTAGTGCAAATTTGTCCCCCCCCCCCCCCCCCACCGGTGAAACAAGGACCCAACCCCAGGCTTTCAGGTGATAGTAAACTCCCTATGTGGTGGTGCTGGACATTAGACATGTGCTATGCGTTTCGTTCCGGATTCGTTTAACGAATTTCGACAAATTCGTTATTTGAAAATTTACTAATTTTTCCAAATATTCGGAAATTCGACATTCGAAAATCCGGAAATTCAAAAAAAAAATTAATCTGAGGATTTGAAAAAAACCCAAAATTTAGTGAACGTAACGAATACAAATTTATCCAAAGTTATGAATTATCCGAAATAACGAATGCCGTATATAAACGAATGGAACGTAACAAATTAATAATAAATAAGAATAATAACAATGTTTTATAATTATTTTATTATTAATTAGTTCTGTTCCATTTGTTTACATGCAGCATTCGTTATTTCGGATAATTCATAACTTCAGATAAAATCGTATTCGTTACGTTCACTAACAGCCAGATTTTAAAGGAAATTTGAATACCTATAATTAATAGTTATTAGTTATTCGGAATTTTCGGATTTCCGTTCTTTTCAAATCTTTGGATTTTCTTTCTTATTTTCGGATTTTCGAAAAAAAAAAAAACGAGAACGACATAATTTTTCGGCAGTGCACATGTCTAGTGGACATGGAGAAAAGTTAACCATAGATGGCAGTAATTTGAATCTTGTCCTATCATAAATTCTATTGTAGCACTACCCCCTGTGACAGCAGGAAGGTAAAGTCACCTGGTTGCATCCAGGGGGGTAGGTATATTTCTCCCAGATTCAGGCTTTATGCCGACTTATACAACTAGGGAGAGAGTTGATGAAGCCCAGCTGAGGCTAGTGGGCTCATGGATGATTCATACCTCTAGGGAGAGTGCTGGGCGTCGTGCAGGCAGGGAGTTGAGGAGACCAGCTGAAGCTTGTCAGCTCGTTTAAGGCCTCTATAAAAACTCCCAGCTTCATTAGGTGTTTGCTCATGCCTGGAACCAGACCTGTGTGGACTGTCTAGGGAGAGTGAACCCCTGTGCGGTGAGACAAAGCCTGTGTGGCTATTTGTTTGGACATTTACTAAACCAGGGACTTAGGGACTAGGACAGCACCAGGCTGATCCCAGTTGTTAGTTAGGAAACCTGCATGTTTAGTCAGAGGTCAAGCTGACCAGGGTTTATTTTGTTTATGTTTCTTTTTGCTTTGCTGTGTTTTTTGTCACTGTAAATAGAGAAATAAACCGCACCTTTTTGATCTTGAAAACCACAACCTCCGTCTGCTGGGCCTGTTTTTGTGTGGGGAGCCCATCCAGGGGATCACACACACCCGCTGCCGAGCTAACCCCCTCACAGTTGGTGGAGAATGCAGGCAGTTTTTTTTAAGCCAGCATGGAGGAGATACTGAAACAGCTGGCTCTAGCAAATGCCAATCAACAGCAGACAAATGCAGGTTTGCAAAAGAGCCTTGCAGCTCAACAACAGAGCTTCGCAGCCCAGCAGCAAGCTCATCAACAGAGCCTTGCAGCCCAGCAGCAATCTGAGGCCCGCTTCATAGACCTGTTACAGAAGCAAGAGCAGAGACTACAACAAATGGAAGCAGTAATGCAGCAAAGTCCGCAGACCAGTGAGGAAAGCCGTCCCACTAATACCGCGTCCTTTGGGGTGAGTCGTTTATTGACAAAAATGACTGGAGAGGATGATCCAGAGGTATTTTTGACCACATTTGAAAGGACTGCTGAAAGAGAAAAGTGGCCTGAGGAGCAGTGGGCTGGACTGGTGGCTCCTCTGTTAACTGGTGAATCGCAGAAGGCTTACTATGACCTAGAGCCTGACCAAGCAAAAGACTATGTGATGCTAAAAGCTGAAATATTGGCAAGGCTGGGTGTCACCCTGGCTGTCCGGGCTCAGCGTGTGCATAACTGGACTTTCCAGCTTGGAAAACCCCCCAGGTCTCAAATGTATGATCTCATTCACCTGAGCAGGAAGTGGCTACAGCCAGAGACTTTGTCCGCACCAGAGATTGTGGAACGTGTTGTAATGGATCGGTTTTTGAGAGCTCTTCCTACTGCCATCCAAAAGTGGGTAAGCCATGGAGACCCAGAGACGGCCGGTGGTCTTGTGGATCATGTAGAGAAATACTTGGCTACAGAGAACCTGACGGCCTCTTCCAGAGACTCTCGGACTTTCCACCCTAAGACCAGACCATCCCCAGGGGCGGATAAGAGGATTCCAAGGGGTGAGGGTGGAGAGAGTGAGAGGGTGGGAGCTCTACCCAAAGTTTGGCGAGAACAGCCTGGGAAGTCAGGGGCTCAAGAGGCAGCCAAATGGATTGTTTGCTACCGCTGCCGGCAAGCGGGACATATTGCAGCAAATTGCCCGGTTGTGGAGGAACCCATGCAATGTGACTTTCTGACGGACAGACGTCAGTCGCTGTGTGCGACAGTCGCATGCACTGCCATTCGGGGAACTGAGAAACATTTATGCAAAATGTGTATTAATGGTAGAAATGTTGTGGTATTACTGGATTCAGGTAGCCTTGTGACCCTGATAAAGGCTGAATTAGTTAAAACAGAGGTCTCTGGGAATAGCAAGGTAGCTGTTATTTGTGTGCATGGGGACACCCGAGAGTATCCAGTGACTACAGTGTGTTTCAAGACCCCCAAAGGTACCCTCTCTCATCCAGTGGGGTTAGTATCTCAATTACCGCATGATGCCATTGTGGGAAGGGATTTTCCGAAGTTCTGGGAACTGTGGGATGATCCTGAGCCCCCCACTGGTGCCCCTATGTACCAGGAAGGTGATAGCCAGAATTCCTCTGAGAGTGGTGAGGACTCTCCAGAATTTCCCTTGTCAGTATTGGCAGGCGAGACTCAAGAAACTGGAGAGGAGCCCACCTCCTCAGACGAAAACCTACCGTCTGTGGAGTTTTCTGATCTTGAGGTTCACAGGGAAAATTTTGCCACAGAACAGTTAAAAGACCCCGCCCTAATAAACGCACGGGAAAACGTAGTGGAAATAGATGGCGAGTTAGTGAACCCAGATAATACCTGCACTTACCCATACTTCAGCATAGAGAAGGACCTACTGTATCGGGTGGCAAAAAGGGCAGAAGAAACCGTTGAGCAGCTTGTGGTGCCCAAACCTTACAGGAAGTTGGTGTTGGAGTTGGCCCATGGGCACATTCTTGGAGGTCATCTGGGGACAGAGAAAACCCGAGAGAGGGTATTACAGAGATTCTATTGGCCTGGGGTGATGAAGGACATAGAAAATTATTGTTCCTCCTGCCCTGTGTGTCAGAGGTCGGCCCCGATGCCACATTTCCGTAGCCCGCTGGTCCCTCTACCCATCATTGAGGTCCCGTTTGAGAGGATCGCAATGGATTTGGTAGGTCCTATAATCAAGTCTGCTAAGGGGCACCAGTACATATTAGTTATAATGGACTATGCCACCCGTTATCCAGAAGCGATCCCTCTCCGAAATACCTCGGCCAAAACCATAGCCAAAGAGCTATCTCTTGTTTTTAGCCGGGTGGGTATTTGTAAAGAACTGCTTACGGACCAAGGTACACCCTTTATGTCCCGGGTTATGAAAGAGCTGTGTAAATTGTTCAAAGTGACGCAATTGCGTACGTCTGTGTATCACCCCCAAACCGATGGGCTGGTTGAAAGATTCAACAAAACCCTAAAACAAATGTTGAAGAAAGTGGTGGATAGAGATGGAAAGGATTGGGACTGTCTACTTCCTTATTTGATGTTTGCTATTAGGGAGGTGCCCCAATCCTCTACGGGATTCTCCCCCTTTGAGTTACTGTATGGGAGACACCCAAGAGGGCTGTTGGATATTGCCAAGGAAACTTGGGAAAGTGAGAGTTCTCCCCACAGGAGTGTGATTGAGCATGTCGCCCTGATGCAAGATCGAATTGCACAGGTAATGCCCATCGTGAAGGAACATTTGGCCCAAGCGCAGTTGGCACAGCAGAGAGTGTACAACCGTGGAGCCAAGACCCGTACCTTTTCCCCGGGGGATAGGATATTGGTACTTGTCCCTACGGTTGAAAGTAAATTCCTTGCCAAATGGCAAGGCCCCTACGAGATAATGGAAAAAGTGAGCGAAGTGAATTACAAGGTCAGACAACCAGGAAGGCGAAAGCCCGAACAGATCTATCACGTTAATCTGTTGAAAGCCTGGAGGGATAGAGAGTCCCTAGTCGCAGAAACTTGGTCACCAGCTCAAACTGGTTGCGTGATTCCGGAGGTTGGAATAGCAGCCACCTTGTCACAACCCCAACAACAGGAGGTTAAGGAGTTTGTGCTTCGCAACAAGGAGGTGTTCTCTGAGCTGCCGGGACAAACATCTGGGGTAGAGCATGATATTATTACCCCGCCCGGTGAAAGGGTGAAGTTAAAACCCTATCGGATCCCAGAGGCCCGACGGGAGGCAATACGGGAGGAAGTACAGAAAATGCTGAACTTAGGGGTGATAGAGGAGTCCCAAAGTGATTGGTCTAGTCCCATTGTGTTGGTGCCTAAACCGGATGGGAGCTGGCGATTTTGTAACGATTTTCGTCAGTTGAACAAAGATACAAAATTTGACACCTACCCCATGCCACGTATAGATGAGTTGATCGACCGGCTGGGAACAGCCCGATACATGACGACTCTGGACCTCACAAAAGGGTATTGGCAAATTCCCCTGGCCAAGTCGGCCAAAGAGAAAACCGCATTTGTAACCCCAGACGGGGCGTTCCAATATAAGAGAATGCCGTTCGGGTTACAGAATGCGCCGGCCACATTCCAGCGGAAAATGGACCAGATACTGAGGCCCCATCGGAAGTATGCTGCGGCTTACCTGGATGACGTAATTGTCCATAGCACAGATTGGGCCTCACATCTGCCAAAAGTGCAAGCAGTCCTAGACTCTATCCGGGAAGCGGGGTTTACGGCTAACCCCAAGAAGTGTACCATTGGGCAGGAGGAGGCCAAATATCTTGGGTACACCATTGGCAGGGGAGTAATAAAACCCCAACTCAACAAAGTCGAGGCCATCCAGAGTTGGCCACGTCCCAACAGCAAGAAGCAGGTACGAGCCTTTCTGGGAATCGCGGGTTATTATCGGCGCTTCATTCCCCACTTTGCTTCTAAGGCTGTGCCCCTAACCAACCTGACGAAAGGGAAAGGGTCGGTCATGATTAAATGGACCCCCGAGGCTGAGGCAGCGTTCCAATTCTTGTAACAAGCCTTATGTAGCCAGCCAGTGTTGTACTCACCCGACTTCTCTAAAGACTTTGTCGTACAAAGTGATGCGTCAGATGTGGGGTTAGGAGCAGTATTGTCCCAGGTCTGGAACGGGGAAGAGCACCCAGTCATTTACCTCAGCAGGAAGTTGAAGTCCCATGAGGTAAATTACGCCACGGTTGAAAAGGAGTGTTTAGCGGTGAAGTGGGCTCTAGATTCCCTTCGGTACTATCTGCTAGGTAGGCACTTTGACATGGTTACGGATCACGCTCCGTTAAAGTGGATGGCTCAAAACAAGGAGACAAATAGAAGAGTAAATAGGTGGTTCCTGGCCCTACAGGAATTCAACTTCACAGTAAAGCGTCACCCTGGCGTTCAAATGGGGAATGTGGATGCTTTGTCTCGAGTACATGAATGCCTGATTGCTGGTGTTCCAACCCCAAGGTTAAAACAAGAGGGGGGGGTATGTGACAGCAGGAAGGTAAAGTCACCTGGTTGCATCCAGGGGGGTAGGTATATTTCTCCCAGATTCAGGCTTTATGCTGACTTATACAACTAGGGAGAGAGTTGATGAAGCCCAGCTGAGGCTAGTGGGCTCATGGATGATTCATACCTCTAGGGAGAGTGCTGGGCGTCGTGCAGGCAGGGAGTTGAGGAGACCAGCTGAAGCTTGTCAGCTCGTTTAAGGCCTCTATAAAAACTCCCAGCTTCATTAGGTGTTTGCTCATGCCTGGAACCAGACCTGTGTGGACTGTCTAGGGAGAGTGAACCCCTGTGCGGTGAGACAAAGCCTGTGTGGCTATTTGTTTGGACATTTACTAAACCAGGGACTTAGGGACTAGGACAGCACCAGGCTGATCCCAGTTGTTAGTTAGGAAACCTGCATGTTTAGTCAGAGGTCAAGCTGACCAGGGTTTATTTTGTTTATGTTTCTTTTTGCTTTGCTGTGTTTTTTGTCACTGTAAATAGAGAAATAAACCGCACCTTTTTGATCTTGAAAACCACAACCTCCGTCTGCTGGGCCTGTTTTTGTGTGGGGAGCCCATCCAGGGGATCACACACACCCGCTGCCGAGCTAACCCCCTCACACCCCGTAGGAGCTGCCAATGTCAAGGGTTCCCCACTGCTGCACAGCCAGTCACATAGCATTATCAACTTGCATCCAGGCTCGGAAAACAGTCCTTTTTGAGCTTTTTGTTTTTTGTTTTATTGCGGAGATAATAACCAGTATGGGGCTGGGGATTATGGGATGCCCAACTTGACAGTAACCACAACGAACCAGGGACAACTTCTTCCCTATTTTTCAGCTCCACTTGATCCTCCTGCACAGCTTGACTTGATCCTCCTGCACAGCTTGACTTGGTCCTCTGTACAGCTTCTCTTGACATACTCTGCAGAACTTCAATTGATTTATTGTTTGGAAACTAACAGTCTCTTGTTCGCTCAGCACAAGCCCCTTTTCAGGCTAGAAACTCTCAGCCTAGGTTCACACTGTAGCGATGCAGGAACCAGTGCGATTCCATCTCCGGTTCCTGCATTGCATCTCTCCCACAGGCAGTTTACATTTCCCTCTGCAAACCACTGCATGTGTCAATACAAAGTTATTGACAATCCCAGGATCGGTTCACAGATCGCAGTGCGAACTGTGGCTTTAGACCGGAATCTGATCGCATAGGTGGGAACACCCATGCGATCCGATTCCAGTGCGGGGTGGGAGTCCCTGCACCTGCGCCTTTTTTATGCGAATCCAATGCTAGTTCAGCCATACAACTGTATAGCTGAACTCGCATTGCAGAGACATCGATTGTGATTGGCACCGCAGTGCAGGTGCGAATTACATGCTCGCTATAGTGTAAACCCAGGCTTAGTCCCTTAGAAAAGCAGCACGTGTGGAGTCAACTGCATCCAACGTCCCCGTAGACACTGGTCCCAGCTCTACTTCTTGCAGGAAATGCTAGCCCATCTGGCTGCCTCTTCACCAGCCCACCTGGCTGCTTCTTTTTCCCAGTCTACCCGGCTAATACTCTGCACCAGTCCACCCGACTGACACACTGGAGATCTCCCAGAGCAAGGTTTGATGAAGACTTAGCACACCGCTGTCTTCAAGAGAGACCTGCTGCAAGTGGCAGTCTCTCCCCTTTTCTGTCCCTGCACCGTGCTGATCTACTCACTCGGTCCTTTCTTGCTCCCGCTGCCTCTTTCAACTTCTGTGGCAGGATCCTTCTAGGCCGACCACCTGAGCCCCGGCCCAAGATAAAACCCCTCCCCAGTAGAGGTCCCTCTAGGGCCACCGACAGTCTCCCTCAGCACTGGGCAGCACACAACACCATCTGCCTGGAGTTTGCATGTTCTCCCTGTGCCTGTGTGGGTTTCCTCCGGGTACTCCGGTTTCCTCCCACACTCCAGACATGCTGGTAGGTTAGTCAGATCTTGTCTATAAATTGGGCCAGTATATATGTGTATGTGTTTGTAAGTGCGTTGGGACCCTTTGGGGTAAGACCACGCTATATCAAGATACCTCTCAACTCAAATCAACACTGCATATCCACCTGATTCCCCTTGCTGGCATGGCTCATCTCTATTTAAGGGCTCTCTTAGTCCCCTGCCAGTCCCAACTCCCTGAGTATTGGCTGAGTTCCCCTAAATATGCAGGACAGTCCTCCTAACTTCCGCCCACTCATTTCTAGAACATTCTCCAACATCCTAGAACCAGGGGGGGTCCAAGAGAGCTGCCTGGATGAGTCATCCAGCCCTGAACTCTAAAGAACCCTGACCCAGATTCCATGGTTAAAGCTAAGCCCTGAGCCAAACTATATTTTATCTACACTACCACTAGAGGGTGCTATACTACTAACCAGAACATTCTAAGCAGGGTGGAGAGAAGGGGTGGGCAGGAGGGGCAGTCACCCAGGGCACAGTAGTAGGGGTGGGGGTGTCTGCTCACTGCATGCAAGCTCGAGATCAGTAGCTGGCAAGCAGCAGGTCACAGCTGCTGCTGTCTGCTCTTACAGCTACAGCTGTCATACTGTGCTTCAATAACATGCCCACTCTCCAGTCTCCACCCCATCCACACACAGCTGACACAAAAACACTTTGGGGTTATTGGCTAAAACCGGAGAGTGCAAAATCATCTGCAGCTGTGAATAGTAACCAATCACCTTCCAGCCTGCTACTCTGGATATCTAAGAGATCTATACTAGAAGTGCGACTAGATCTGTAGGGTAAGGTGACCAGATTTTTAAAATGAAATCCGGGGACATATATATATATATTTTTTTTTACTAGTAATGTCGGCAATCAGCAACTCTCTGCCCGTTGCCGCCCGCCTCACAGTCTGTCAAGTTTCACTCTCCAGGCCCCGGCTACTACTGGGTGGGGAGCGGAGGAAGATCACTCCACCAAGGAAGGCAAGAAGATAAGCAGGCAGGCGGCTGGCCTGGGACTTGAGCCATGGCAGAAGAACATGCGAGCGGAGCTGAATGGGCATGTACCCGAAACTAAAGAAATATTCCCTCCGCTCCGACCAGCACATGATCTTTAGAAAGGGGCACAGATAATGGAAAAAATACACCCCCCTAAGCTAGTAGGAGCGGCAAAACGGGGGGGGGGGTGTGTAATTCAGATTTTTATTTTTATTCTGCACTGACTGTCTTTGAAATTGCCCCAGGCCCTGTTCAAATCCAATCCGGGGACAAAACCGGGGACAGACTTTGTCCGGGGACAGTGTCCTCAATCCGGGGACTGTCCCCTGGAAAAAGGGGATGTCTGGTCACCCTATTGTAGGGGTCTTTACTTGAGGTGAGAGGCTGGGGCACGCTATCATCACGGATGGTGAAAGTTTATCACTTTTAAGAACTGAAAATATCGTTTCATTATGGATGGTGACCTCACTATATGAACTACATTTTTTTGCACAAGCACTTTATGAATTTATTATTTTTTGAGGGGATTTTTTATATATTTTTTCTTTTGATTACCTTATATTTGAATGTCATTTGCACAGTATTGCATCAGCACTTTGGAAGTCGGTTTACTATATATTGAGTAAGCGCCACCTCATTTATATATACTGTATGTATATTAGCCCTTGAATGATGTTGTGCTATCTGGACAACACAAATCTTTTTGGGTACAGTTTATGATTTCATTATTATTATTATTTCATTTATCATTTTACGTTTTCAGATATTCATTTTTGCACATTACTTTATGTTGTTTATTTGTCCTTCATGAGGATGTGAGTTAAGCTGTATGTGGTATGGCACTTAGGACCGCTGTTTGCTCTCAGCAGAGTCCCAGATGCAATTTGGTGTGTTTTATTTTCGGTCATGCACAATTGACTGCGGTGAATAAACACACTGCGCCTCATTAACCAAGACTGTGCAAAGAGTCTTAAAAGTCAGTGGACAAGATCCCAAACAAAGAGCGACTTTCATTCTTGTTACATTCTCCAATGACTAGTACAAATATTTGGCCTTTATATTAATTGCCTTTAGGTGACGGATTCTTACAGAACGGGTCTCTCGAAAAAAAACCAGATAGGATGTGTCTGGACAGACGATTTCCAGGCAATCCAAAGACATCTTAGAAGGTGGAAACTGCAGGAAAATAGACATAAAGATAAAATAGATTTAAATCTGAATTCTGCTGGGTAAAAAAAGTCAGAATCCTGGACTCGACACTCAGTATGATGCTTAAGCTCGCCATAGATGGATGAAAACTCGCCCAGTTCAGCATGGCCTGGACGAATTTCGGTTCATTGGTGGCCATGCCTGTTCGATAGAAGTCAATAGTTAGATCAACTTCTGTCCAATGGGCTTGTTGGAAACATTTTCTTGACAAGCCAGCTGCAGCCAATCGGCCAGTATGGCCAATCAGTCCCAGCAGGGAGGAGCCCTCTATCCATCTCGCTTCAGCGATTTTGGTTCCAAATTAAACAAGTCATCTATGGCCAGCTTTAGGCAAGGATCAGCATGTTCCCTTTCAACTTCTTCTTCACCTGGAGGTGGGTGAATATCTGGGGCCCCTCCAGTTTTGAAGAGGGCTTCCAGATTCCAGTAATTCCCTCCTTCAGATTTCCACATCCCTTTTGGGGACAGAATGTGAGGATGGAGCCCTTGTTCCCATCAACATGGGGATATGTGCCTTGCAGGGGGGGGGGGGGGGGTCTGCTGCCCTCCCAACGTCTAAGGCATATGTAGCCTGGTATGGTCCCCCTTTCCTGGCCAGCCAGGCTGCATGGTTGGATAAAGATCTTTTTATTAGACTTGTGCACAACGGAAAAATTTGTTTAGTTTCGGTTTGTCTCTTTTCGGTCCTGTTGATTCGTAATCGTTCGGAATTTTGCTAGACGGGATTTTTCGTGTTCGGACTAATTCGTATTTTCGCAAGCGACATTTTTCGTTGAATCGGAATGATTCGTATTAATGTAAGCCTTATTTTTAGTTGATTTGATTTATAATTCGTACTTTCCGTAGAGTACATTGTTTTTCGTTGATTCTGGACACATATATAGTGCCGTCGTACGTGTTATACGTCACTGCGCTTTGTTCAAGCATTTTTTTTTCACGATAGTGTGTAGGCAAGGCAGGCTTGAGAAGAATCACGTCGAGAAAAACACCGTTTTTTTCAATGACATTAAAAGCGGTCGTGTGTACGCGGCATTTATTGTGCTTCGAATGGATTCGTACATTCGTAACTTTTTTCATAACGAATTATGCCGAAGACATTCGGGCATTCGCTGTTTGCGATATAATTTTTTTCGGATTTGTTTTTTTTCGGAATTGCTTTGTTCGGAAATTCGAATGCTTCCGAATGTCCGAAAGTTGCTAAATTCGGACGAATTTCGATTCGTTACGAAACGAATTGCACAAGCCTACTTTTTTATGAGTTTTTCAGGGGGAATCTCATGCCATTACCACAACTCATATCATGAACGGGCCCTTATGTGAGCAGCACTCTTTTCTGATCCTCAACAAGACAAGTCATTTCAATGTGATGCACATGCTCATAAAAATTACTCATTTGGCAAATGTATAACCTTTAAACCCATAGAGCGCATTAAAGTGCTATGAGACTCAAAAACTAAAAAAAAATATTTTGTTGCAGCTTACCAATTCTTAAGCTTCGTACACACGGCACGATTGTTGGCAAACTGAGCGTCTGATTTTTGTTAAAAGGGTGTGTGCCTGGATCTTGTCTTGCATACAAACGGTACACAATTGTCGCGCCACAAACGCGTAGTGACGTACTATGAGGAATTTCAGCTCTTGAGCGCTACCCTTTTGGGCCCCTTCTGCTAATTTCGTGTTTGGTGAGCATTGATTCCGATCATGCGTGTTTGTACTTTAGACTTTTGTGCGACGGATTTGTGTACTGACCATATGAAAATCAGACCTCAAACCGTTGTCCGCCGAAAATATACTAGCCTGTCATCCAACATTTGTTGGCCGAAAGTTGGACAAAATCTGCTAGTGCATCTAACTGTAGCGGTACCCCCGTGAGGGCTGCTGATAGAATCTATAGCCCACTGGCTACCCTGACTCTGCAGATCCTCTCCTACCCCTGACACCTTGGGTTCCATTCTGAAATGTTGCGTTAGTAATGAGAAACTCACACAATATCGCTGAACCACTCAGAAATGTTTACTGAGGTAAAAAAGAATAAACACAACAAAAGAGCATGAATGGACACAATATTTGATTGACAGAAAAGATCTCACTTACTTAATGTAGATATACAAAGTGTGTACCTCTATGACCTGAATAGGTGTATGTGAACAGGTGCACAGATAGATAAATATCCAACACCTTTAACACATGTGTTGAATACCTTTCCTCTGAGGCCTCAACACACAACCCGGAACACAGTGCACAGCATATACATACAGTGACACAAATCAGATTCAAAGGATATCTTACAAAATGGCTCCCCCTAGGCTGTAATTTATTGAATGGCCTAGAATAGAGAACAATAAAGCACAATAAAAGAAGGAGATGGTGAATGTTCTTTGAATTCCAGACGTCTTCAGCTAGCCTGATGTTTATACTGCAGTGTAATTTTGTACTTTATAATCCGGGTAGGTAAAAGACAAAAGGGACTGAAGAACAAAAGGTGTAACTGATGAATACGAAGAAAAATCACCACTTGTAGATTCCTCTTTAAATATGAGTACAATACAGTACTGACCTTACAGCACAGGAAAGAAGAGTCCAGGCCCAACTCTGGTTGTATGATGCTTGTGAAAGAGTAGATTCACATCCGTGGAACTACAAGTCTCACCAGCAGTCTGTAGAAAATAACTCACTCAGCAATACTGTAATCTCTAGCTGTATGGGCAGGTGCCCTCTCACCACAATGGATCCCAATAAATGTAGGGCTCCGGCCGGAATCCCCTCCTGGTGCCTCTGTTCGGTGAGAATGGCGCCAAACGCCACGCTGTGACTCCCGATGGGCTGGAGTGCAGGTGATCCCAGATGCTTTGGAGCGCAGGCCGGTCCGCTTGCTGGAGTAGCGGTGCTGTCCTCCGAGGTCCTTGCATTGTGTGCATTGTGTACCCTGTAGGCCAGAGCTGATCCAGCCAACAGAGTCACTTCCTCATATAGACTACATGTCCCATAATGCATTGTTCTGTTCACTTCTCAAAGAGGAAAGAAAATCCTGACAGAGTTCAGCAGATGCTAGGGGGAGCCAAACTCATATACAAGAAACAATGAACCGTTCAACAATAATAACTATAGTAGCAACCCCTGGCTACATAACAATACCCTCTACCCAGAATGGCAAAGTTGCTGACTCCATTGCTCCTCCACCCTAGAGTTTGTTTGTATGTCACGTAGTATGATTGCAATTTTCCATTCGTGAAACTCATTATGTATATTCTTGATTATGCTCTAGATGGATTTCTCCTTTCTATGCACCCCTGATGGAGTAAAATGTACCCTGAAACGCGTTGGGTGTAAGGAGGTTTCTTCATATACCCCTCAGCACGGTGATATTTGCTAACTTGGCTCAGACTAATCAGTATTTCATTTTTCATATGTATTTTAATGATGCTAAAATATTAATAAAACTTTTTCTACTTTAATTTTGTATACTCGTACATTAACACCAATAGTGCCTTAACCACTTGACCACTGGGCACTTAAACCCCCTTTAATAACCAGACCAATTTTCAGCTTTCGGTGCTCTCACATTTTGAATGACAATTACTCAGTCATACAACACTGTACCCATGTTCGTTCTCTTTTTCACACAAATAGAGCTTTCTTTTGGTGGTATTTCATCACCTCTGTGTTTTTTTCTTTTTTGTGCTATAAATAAAAAAAGACAGAAGATTTTGTTAAAAAAAAAAAAATGCACTTTTCTTAGTTTCTGTTATAAAATTTAACAAATTAGTAATTTTTCTTCATCAATTTTGTCAAAAATTTATACTGCTACATATCTTTGGTAAAAATAAGTACAAATTGGTGCATATTATTTGGTCTTTGTGAAAGTTATAGAGTCCACAAGCTATGGTGCCAATACCTGAAAATTGATCACACCTGAAGTACTGACGGCCTATCTCATTTCTTGAGACCCTAACAAGCCAGAAAAGTTCAAATACCCCCCAAATGACCCCTTTTTGGAAAGAAGACATTCCAAGGTATTTAGAAAGAGGCATTGTGAGTTTTTTGAAGTTGTAATTTTTTCCCACAATTCTTTGCAAAAATCAAGATTTTTTTTCTTTTATTTTTTTCACAAAATTGTCATATTAGCAGGTTATTTCTCACACACAGCATATGCATTCCACAAATTACACCCCAAAACCCATTCTGCTATTACTCCTGACTATGGCGATACCACATGTGTGAGACTTTTACACAGCGTGGCCACATACAGAGGCCCAACATGCAGGGAGCACCTTCAGGCGTTCTGGAGCACCGAGGCCAATTCTGACATTTCTCTCCTACATGTAAAAAATCATAATTTATTTGCTAGAAAATTACATAGAACCCCAAAACATATATATATATATGTATTTTTTTTAGCAAAGACCCTAGAGAATACAATGGCGGTCGTTGCGACTTTTTAACTCGCACGGTATTTGCATAGCAATTTTTTTAATGCGTTTAAAAAAAAAAAAAACAGTTTTGTGCTTTAAAAAAAACAAAACAGTAAAGGTAGCCCAATGTTTTTGCATAATGTGAAAGATGAAGTTACACCGAGTAAATTGATACCTAACATGTCACCCTTCAAAATTGCACACGCTCGTGGAATGGCGCAAAACTTCGCTACTTAAAAATCCCCATAGGCGACGCTTTAATTTTTTTTACTGGTTACATGTTTTGAGTTACAGAGGAGGTCTAGGGCCAAAATTATTGCTTTCGCTCTAACGTTCGCAGCGATACCTCACGTGTGTGGTTTGAACACAGTTTTCATATGTGGGCGGGACTTACCTATGTGTTTGCTTCTGCATGCAAGCTCACGGGGACAGGGGCGCTTTTTTTTATTGTTCATTTTACTTTATTTATTTTAGTTTGACACTTTTTTCCCCAAAATTATTTTTTTGATCACTTTTATTCCAATTACAAGGAATGTAAACATCCCTTGTAATAGGAATATGGCATGACAGGTCCTCTTTAGAGTGAGATATGGGGTCTATAAGACCCCACATCTCACCTCTAGGCTGGGAAGCCTGAAATAAAAAAAATAAAAAACAATCCTGGCTTTGAGCGTAACAGTGAGTCGGTAGAAGCACCGGAGGGCGGCGGGAGGGGGGGACGTCCCCTCTCACCGCTCGTAAGAACGATCAAGCGGTGATCGTTCTTATGGTGTAGGGAATCGCCAGCTGAAAAAGCTGATATCTGAATTGCGGTATGCCTGTAGCTGCAGACATCATTCAGATATCCCCACACAAAGTCAAGGACGTCATATGACGGCCGGCGGGCGGGAAGTGGTTAAAATGTTGTTGTTTTTTTAAACACAAAGTTGTCCATTTATACAATATTTCTAACACATAGCATGTACATACCAAAAATGACACCCCAAAATAGATTCTCTTACTCCTCCTGAGTACGGCGATACCACATGTGTGAGACTTCCACAGCCTGGCCACATACAGAAGCCGAGTATGGCGGGGTACGGCAGAGTACGGCGGGGTACGGCAGAGTACAGCGGGGTACGGCAGAGTATGGCGGGGTACGGCATGGATGGATGGCTGGATCTGTGACTAAAATTGTCACAGAGCAGCGCTGTGGGCACTACACATCCAGCCCACATCGCTGCTGCCATCTGCTCTCTCCCCCTCTCCTCTCACACTGTACCGATCTGTACAGAGAGGGGAGAGAGGAACCGGCGTCATGACATGACGCCGGTTTGTTTACAAGTGATTGCTTCATCATTTGACCGATCACGTGGTAAACGGCTGCTATCAGCGGCCATTTACCGTGATCCGTGATGTGCCGGGTCCTCTGGACCCGGCGGTCACGGACACTCCCGTATACGTGCCCCAGGGGATTCTGGGAGGACGTCAATGTACGCCCTCCCAGAGTTAACAAACCCCCCTGCAGCCATCATTCGGCTATGGGCCGGTTGTTAAGTGGTTAAAAGTCCGCTTAGGGGAAACCTCTCTTCTTTTTTTTTTCATGACCACTGGATGTGGCACAATACTAAAATAGATTTGCCATTCGCCTTTTTCTGCTCCACCCTAGAGTGGAGACGCCTTAAAGTGGTAGTAAACCCTCTGATTTAATTTTTACCTACAGGCAAGATTATAATAAAGCTTACCTGTCTGGAAAATGTATATCTCCTAAACTGTCACAAAACTGGGTGGGCTCGGGGCGCCCCGAGCCCACCCTTTTTAAAGCCAATTAGAGCCTCAGGCTCTAATCACGTGCTTCTAAAAGAAAAAAAAAGAAAACATTGAAATTCATGCGTCCGGCGCCCTGCATGTAGATTACGGGCCGGGCGCATGGATTAGGGGGGGCGGTGCCCCTGCGCCTCTTACAGACAGGCCGCCACTGCTTAGAACCACTTTAATACTACTTAAACATTTTATCTACTGTGAATGGTAGGCATTTTAGGTGACTGCAGGTCAGCTTCTATTTCTTAGTATATTATAGGTCTGAAATCCAGTGTTCACCAGCTATGGACAGCCCACACTTTCTGCTGTGGTTTACTATTGGTCCATTGCTGTGTTATGTGTTTTCACTAACCAATAATGAGATACCATCGAGAGCTGGTAGGTATTTGTCTTTTTTCGGACTGTTTGGAGATCTCAAGATCAGTGTTGGTCATCTTACTTTAAAAAAGTAATTAGTTACAGTTACAAATTACTTCTCCCAAAAAGTAATTGCGTTAGTAACTCAGTTACTACATTGAAAAAGTAATTAGTTACTCGGTAAAGTAACTGACTTTTTTTTTTGAGGGCACATAACACATCAGAGCATGGGGCACATAGCACATCAGGGCACATAGCACATCAGGGCACATAGCACATCAGGGCATTTGGCACATAGCACATCAGGGCATGGGGCACATAGCACATCAGGACATGGGGCACATAGCGCATCAGGGCATGGGGCACATAGCACATCAGGGCACATCAGGGCATGGGGCACATAGAACATCAGGGCACATAGCACATGAGGGCACATCAGGACATGTGGCACATAGCACATCAGGGTGGGGCACATCAGGGCAGGGCACATAGCACATTGTTTACCAGCCATGTAGAGCCATGGAAGCGTGTGTAATAAGTTCTCTCTCATGTCACGGCACTGACGGCAGTCACGCTGCTCCCCGGCGGCCCCTCCTCTCTTCTCGTCCATCCCAGATGATGTCACAAGCAAATGGGGATGGACGAGAAGAGAGGAGGGGCTGCGGGAGAGCAGCATGACTGCCGTCAGTGCCATGACATGAGAGAGACCCGGTCATAGAGGAGAGGAGGAATTACACTACTGCCATCTAGTGGCAGTAGATGTAATTGGGGTAACGCCGCCCAAGTAATGGTAACTGCGTTACCATGTGGGGAAGAGTAATCAGTTGGATTACTCGTTATCCTCTAAAGTAACTGCGTTACGTAACTCCATTTATTCTAACTCAGTTACTTACATCACTGCTCAAGACACCACAATAAATGGAAGCTGAACTAGAGGTCCCTTCTATTAGCTGTAAAAAAGCATATTTTTAGGATAGTTCCTATTTTAAGAAAATAAGAGGCAAAACACATATAGATAGATGGATGGATAGATAGAAATAAAATATGTTTTGCTTCGCTTAAGTTTAATGTGACAATATATTTCCTCCAAGGTGACCACATTGAAAGTCTCTAGCAAGGTTAATCATTTGCGCTTAGCTGATTCACTGCGTGTGACATTTTGCAAAACTTTATTATTTGTTTAATACAGGAAAAGAGATTTATAGTTTTGGTGGTATGAGTCAGATTGTCTGACATTTGAAAAAGCACAAGAGCTGTTGAAATATTGGAAAACTAGAAAATATCCAACACTACTAATTATAAAGTAAGTAACAGGAAATTTGGGGACAGAGAAGACTTTAGGCATTGAACCCTACATACACATGGCAGGATTCCGAGCGGGTAATACTTATTTTATAATGATTGGAAGAATCGGACATGATGACCCTTAACTATCTTTTGCATACCTGAATATTACTGTCTATCGGCTCCATCTATCATAGCCCCTGGTGGCTTCAGATTTAGAAAGACTTAGCATGGGAAATTAGCAAAAATAACGTTTTTAAAAAACAAATTTTGAGATTTTAGCATTTACTACAGTAAAGCCCCGTACACACGATCGGTTTGACTGATGTAAACCGTCCGATGGATGGTTTTCATCAGACCAACCGATCGTGTATGGTACCCATCGGTCTTTTTTCCATCGGTTGGAAAAAATAGAACTTGTTTTAAAATTTTCCGATGGATAAAAAAACCGATGGGAATTTCCGATCGTCTATGGGCAAGTCCATTGGTTAAAATACCCACGCATGCTCAGACTGAATTAGGAGACGGGAGCGCTCGTTCTGGTAAAACTAGCGTTCCTAATGGAGAGAGCACATTCGTCATTCTGCAAGTTATTGCTTCGTTTAATGCAGCGCATGTTTTGTTGCTTTAGAACGGTCTTTAAAATGTCATTTCGGCAGCAGATCTTTCTCATGAGTTCGGAGAAACGTATGTCTTTCTTCTTTCTTGTGATCTTAGGAATAATTAGTTTAATTCTTCAAGGCCGACCTCACAAATTACACCTTTCTTTTTGTTTTTTGTCTTAAAATTTGTGGTGCATTTTTTGGTGTGTCAATTTCTCCGAACAACATATTTTTTTTATTTTTTACTCATGGAGGTTGGTGTCCCTTGTTATTAATTACACATTGTATTTATGAAATCTTATTGCTACTTCAAAAAAAAAACACATCAGGCATGTATGTTGGCTGAAATCAAATGTCCCTTTATTTCGGAAAAAAACAAAAAAAAAAAACCGAAGGGCAACTATTCAGAAATTAGCAGAGAATATGAAGTCATTAGATCCCAAATGCAGACCTGACTATGATCAATAATTAAATCAACAACAGCATGAAATCAGGAGCAGCAGCCAAAGACATACATCATCCCAAGCTGTGGTACTCCATCAACCTTCAATTTCTGGATGAGCAGCTCGAGGCCAGGGAATCACCTCCTGCTCTTCCCTGTAGCCTTCCTTCCACGCCTCCCTGCAGCGTTCTCTCCACGGCCCCGTCCACGCACCCTTCCAGGCTGGGCCACTGTGGGTGGTGATGTGGCAGGAGGAGGAGGAGAAGGAGGAGAGGGATTGGCCTGCTGCGAGATATGGGTGGCCTCAGTCAGCAGCCCCCTCGCCCCCATGTGTACGGCCATATATATAAGGTGCTCACAAAGGGCCCGTTGTCCCGCCTCCATTCTGAGCAATTTATCCGCAAGATAGGTGCTAAAGCCCTCTGTAGGGTTGAGGGGGGCCCTCATAATGGCAGCAGCCTCCTGAATCATCTTTAGTGACTCCTCCTCCACTTGTGTCATCCGCCGTTGTTTTGGCGGTCTGACGTGGAAGGGAGCCACTTGGGAGACGGTGCTGCCACTAGGCCTGGGGACCTGCTGAGTCCCACTTGGCCCTGCCTCCTCCTGGCTGACACTCACCTCTGCCTCCTCCTGCCTGCCACACTCCTGACCCTCTTCCTCCTGGCTTGCCTCATCCTGTTTTTAAAATAAAATGAAAAATTGGATTATTTGGGGAATCTATCACACACAATTTTGATCTCATTACTGGTTTGTTTTTTTTGGGGTGGGGGGGGGGGGGGTGATATAATTTATGGCTAATCCAAACAGTACCACAAAATATTACTTAGTGGACAATAATTATGATCAAAAATACTATACCTGGCTGAAGATGCGAAGATCTGGCTCTTCTAGCTCGGGAGGTTCCTCCTCCGCCTCTGCAGGGGTGGAGGGAAGGGTGGAAGGAACGCTGGAGGGAAGGGTGGAAGGAAGGGTTGAGGGAAGGCTGGAAATAGATTCCCTGGCCTCGATCTGGTCATCCAGAAATTGAAGATGTCTGTAGTACCACAGCTTGGGCTTTACTACATCGTCGGCTGCTGCTCCTGATCTCTTTGACTGGCGCACTTCCTTGTATTTTTTTTTATACGAATTACGCAGGTTGTTGATTTTATTATTGATCATAGTGTAGTCTGCATCTGGGATCCATGGCTTCATATCCTCTGCTAATTTGGTAATAGTTGCCCGACGTACATCACTTTTGTGGTACGCTGGGTGTTTCAGTTCCCACAGGTTGCGCTGTTCCTTATATTTTTCTATAAAAATCAGCATCACCTCCGGCTCTCGTAGTTTATGCATCTTTTTGGATCATCAAGTAAAAAAAAATAAAAAAAAAAAAAAGGATCAGAATTGATTCTCCTCAACTTATCACAATATTGCCCTTTACAATCATGAACCGTTATAGGCCACTGCAGGCCCGAGTTCCCTTCTTACCTTAGTTCACTTTGTTGCTTCACTTCTGGTCGTCCTTACTCCGCGCATCCCTAATAACTTCTTTCCCCTTTTTATACTCTGCGCATGCGTGTAACTCCGCCCTCGTCGCCCGCCCATGACGGACTTTTTCAGCATTTCCCCGCCCCTTAACGATCGGCGCACAGTGTGAGACGGCGACATGTCGCAGACACAGGTGGCTTCTTTAGTTGAAATTACCGATGAGGAAAGCCCGGAGGCGGAAACGTCCCGATCCAGTAAAAAAAGATACAAGGCGACTAATATGTATTTTTCTGAGATGGCGGAGATGGTGGACATTCTGCAGAGGAAGGATTATGAGGGCAAGCATGGCCCATACGACACCCCTAATCTCCGGAAGTCACAAATTATGGACAAAGTTGCGAAGACTCTCTATAAAAAATATGGGGTCAGGAGATCCAAGGAACAACTCCGTAAAAGGTGGTCAGACCTGAAGCTCAGGGAGCCGGAGCAGTATAGGAAGCTTATAAAAAGCATTGAAAAAAGTAAGTTTATTTTACTGTGTTCTTTCACATTGTAATATGTATTCTTCCATGTTTTGCACCATGTGCTTGGCTTGACTGGTTTCACATTTTAAAATCTCAACTTTTATGTTAAGTGGAGAGTCCACTTATTTGCTAAATGTGTGGAAAAAAAATTGCTGCTCTTCCCCCAAACATGTTTGGCACATATCCACGTAAACTACATGTGGGCATGCCTCATTTTACTTCAACAATGTTTATCTACACATTGTTGGCTAGATGATGTGTTGTAAGGAAATGTAGAATGTGAATGAAAGGATAAACTGTATTCTGGGTAAAGGAGATGACACTCCAGCAGTTGTGTACTCTTTTTTGTTCTTCATCAAGATACTATACTCTGGGCCACATGACCCAATTTCTTAACGGTGTCACACACAGGTGGTCCAGTGGATACCTTGGTGTTTATCCAAGTGAATTTGTGAGTGTCCTCAAAAATAACATGTTGCTTTGTTGAGTTTGCAAGATCTCATATGTTCATCTTGAAACTCAGGGCCAAATATCATTTGGACCCCACTTTAAAACATTGAGAATCCATTTTCAGGCCTAAAAAGTTTGTGTGCTAAAGGTTCCTTTTTTTTTTTGCTATTCCCATAGGGGAGTGGAGAGTGGGAGGACACCATGCTCATGAGACGAGGAACCCAACACCACAGAAACTCCCAGAAGATCCCAAAGCAGACCAAGTTCAGCAGGTTCAGGAAGCGGAGGGGGAGAAAGTGGAGGTGGAGGAAGGGGAGGTGGAGGAAGGAGAGGTGGAGCTTATCAGCACAACAGGTCAGTGTCTGTCACCACAACTTCAAGGTAAATACAGATGTAGGCCTGCATAGTTTTAAAATATTTGTTTCTTTTTAGGGACTGAACGTGGGGGTGTGTCAGGAAGTCCAAATCCGCCATTCTCGAGTGCTAGTGCCAAAATAATCATTCAGGAAATCATGGAATGCAGTAGCGAAATGGACATTATGAGAAAGAGAATGATTGTGATTGAGCAAAAATATAAAAACATGATAGATATTTTGGGGAGAATAGTGTGAACCCCCCCCTTTTTGTGTTTTTTGTTATGCGTCCGAAATTTTCTATGGGATTTCCACAAGTCTAAATGTGAAGATGCACACACTGAAGACTCAACATGTGCTATCTGCCGTCACAGGATATCTATGTCCCTGTTTTGGGGGTGCAACCTCTTTCTCCCTCCTCAAGTAGGGGAGAGGAAGGGTTTTCACCCCCAAAGCACGTCCATTGATCCCCCATGATGGCAGATAGCACATGTTTACCCTAGCCATGGGATCATGTTGAAGATACCCATTTGAGCCCCAAAAAGAAAGTGTGTTTCTTCACATTTGGGATGGATCAGGGGTAACATCACCCCATCTCCTGTTTGTATTTTTCACAGTGTTATTTTATTACTTTTTCAGAAAAAAAAAATGTGGCTTTTGACCCATGCATGTTTCTGCTAAAAAAGCCGCACAAAATCACCCCAAAAAAAATATTTCGAAAAAAACCCAAAACTGTGTTGCAATCAATAAAAACATTTGGGAAGTCGAAAAAAGGTGTGCCTTGTTCTTTCTATGCTCAATAGCAGTTCTGAAGATGCAAAATGAGTGTTTTTACCTCTGAGATTGGAGGCTATTTACTAAGGAGAAATACACTTGGCACTACTAGAACCTGGGAGACACATAAACCACAAATCAAAGAATGACAACACAAGTTTGTAGTAAATCAAATATTTTTGTTTATTTAAAAAAGGTAAAATCAAAGGTCAGATGTGGTCTGGCATTGCGATGGCCCCCCTACCCGTGAAGTACTCTACGTATTTCTGACGTACTTCATGGGCACTTTGGGGGGCCAAGCCAGTACGGGCAGTGCTGAGGCCGGTCAGATTTATCAGTTCAGAGGGACCGGCCTCAGACCCAACTGATGACACATAATTTGTGGAGAATTTCCTTAAAAAATTGTGCAACAAGCAGCAGCAGACGGTGAAATACGGGGTCCGTCATCCTGAGATAATTCCTGAAATCATCAGGATTATTCTCATGGATTTCCCGCAGCAGAGGCATATGAGAGAATTGGTCCCGCTGGAGTAACCAATTCTTAGTCCATGAACTCCTCCTCACCCTGTTCACAGACTGAACTCGGGTTACAGTGTTTTTTTTGCTATTCCCATAGGGGAGTGGAGAGTGGGAGGACACCATGCTCATGAGACGAGGAACCCAACACCACAGAAACTCCCAGAAGATCCCAAAGCAGACCAAGTTCAGCAGGTTCAGGAAGCGGAGGGGGAGAAAGTGGAGGTGGAGGAAGGGGAGGTGGAGGAAGGAGAGGTGGAGCTTATCAGCACAACAGGTCAGTGTCTGTCACCACAACTTCAAGGTAAATACAGATGTAGGCCTGCATAGTTTTAAAATATTTGTTTCTTTTTAGGGACTGAACGTGGGGGTGTGTCAGGAAGTCCAAATCCGCCATTCTCGAGTGCTAGTGCCAAAATAATCATTCAGGAAATCATGGAATGCAGTAGCGAAATGGACATTATGAGAAAGAGAATGATTGTGATTGAGCAAAAATATAAAAACATGATAGATATTTTGGGGAGAATAGTGTGAACCCCCCCCTTTTTGTGTTTTTTGTTATGCGTCCGAAATTTTCTATGGGATTTCCACAAGTCTAAATGTGAAGATGCACACACTGAAGACTCAACATGTGCTATCTGCCGTCACAGGATATCTATGTCCCTGTTTTGGGGGTGCAACCTCTTTCTCCCTCCTCAAGTAGGGGAGAGGAAGGGTTTTCACCCCCAAAGCACGTCCATTGATCCCCCATGATGGCAGATAGCACATGTTTACCCTAGCCATGGGATCATGTTGAAGATACCCATTTGAGCCCCAAAAAGAAAGTGTGTTTCTTCACATTTGGGATGGATCAGGGGTAACATCACCCCATCTCCTGTTTGTATTTTTCACAGTGTTATTTTATTACTTTTTCAGAAAAAAAAATGTGGCTTTTGACCCATGCATGTTTCTGCTAAAAAAGCCGCACAAAATCACCCCAAAAAAAATATTTCGAAAAAAAACCCAAAACTGTGTTGCAATCAATAAAAACATTTGGGAAGTCGAAAAAAGGTGTGCCTTGTTCTTTCTATGCTCAATAGCAGTTCTGAAGATGCAAAATGAGTGTTTTTACCTCTGAGATTGGAGGCTATTTACTAAGGAGAAATACACTTGGCACTACTAGAACCTGGGAGACACATAAACCACAAATAAAAGAATGACAACACAAGTTTGTAGTAAATCAAATATTTTTGTTTATTTAAAAAAGGTAAAATCAAAGGTCAGATGTGGTCTGGCATTGCGATGGCCCCCCTACCCGTGAAGTACTCTACGTATTTCTGACGTACTTCATGGGCACTTTGGGGGGCCAAGCCAGTACGGGCAGTGCTGAGGCCGGTCAGATTTATCAGTTCAGAGGGACCGGCCTCAGACCCAACTGATGACACATAATTTGTGGAGAATTTCCTTAAAAAATTGTGCAACAAGCAGCAGCAGACGGTGAAATACGGGGTCCGTCATCCTGAGATAATTCCTGAAATCATCAGGATTATTCTCATGGATTTCCCGCAGCAGAGGCATATGAGAGAATTGGTCCCGCTGGAGTAACCAATTCTTAGTCCATGAACTCCTCCTCACCCTGTTCACAGACTGAACTCGGGTTACAGTGTTAACTGCAACACCAAGTCCAAAGCCAGCACGAGCTCGAGAACGAGAACGCACTTCAAACATGGTCTTAAACCGGTCGGCTGGTCAGAACGCACTCAAACAGAATGCACCGTGGAACAGCAAGGTCTGAGAAGAACGACCTGAAAAACAGGAAACGAACGGCCAAGAAGGCACTGCAAGGCAGTAACGACCTGACTGCACGCACTGAATCACAAATACAAACCCACAAGCACAAACTGAACACCAGGAAACGATCTGCAAAGCACGGAGACTGAAAAGCGCGAATCGGCTCTCACCAAACTTTTACTAACACGCGGTAACACGAAATCAGCAAAAGCAGCCCAAGGGGTGGCGCCATTAGATTTGTTCGGCCCTTTTATAGCGTGTCGTACGTTTTGTACGTGCCGTCGTTTTCTTGCCGTCGGTTTTTTAACTGATGGTGTGTGGCCAAGACTGATGAAAAAGAGTTTCATCGGATTTCCGATGGTCAAATCCATCGGACGAAAATCCATAGGTTATCCGATCGTGTGTACGGGGCTTTAGTGTATCCAAAGCCAAAGCTTTTTTGTATTAGACAGAAGGGATCAGAACAACTACAGATCTTATTGCTGTCTGTATCACCATTTTTTATTTTTTTAGAAATTAATTTTATATAGTAGAACATTTTATAAAGTAATTTTTAATAAAGTTTTAACAAAACATTCAAGACAATTAAACAGGAACTGCAGTCTGCTCACATAATTTGTAATTAAAACATCTTTGCCATTCAGAAGCTTCCCTCCAACCACTTTGCATATTATTTTATATATACTGTGATTCTGTACTTGCCAAATACACTGCAGAAATCTCCCTCCACTGAGTCTGGCTGCAATCAGCGATTTGAGGTGAATATTCATCTGTGAAATGTATTGCTTGAAGAACTTTAAACAGGAATGGGGCAGAGCAGGGGTACCCAACTGGTGACCCGCGACCTCCTGCTCTGGGATGGCGGTTCTGCAAGCCCAGATCGCGGCTTGCCGACCCGTCATCTCAGAGCATCAGTGTTGAGATCAGGTCTGGCGGTAGAGGAAGCATGCGGCTTCAGTAGCGAGCAGAGCCGATGTTTCCTGTATAGCGCCGACTCCTGTCACAGGCGGAGTGATACCAAATGCCCTCTACCTGGGACAGCTACAGCCGCCGGTACCTGCGGGGTGATTCCTGAATGAAGGGAAGATTCTATTTATGCCCGCATCCAATTTGCAATAGCAGGAGATTTTGACCAGCTCTGTATGAAGCCATTTCACATATCTCCGGTGCGGCTCCGGTGCAAATTTAAACCGGAGTCCTGTGTGTCTTTTTTTGGTCTGTTTCAGGTCCAGGGCCAAAAATTTGCGCTGAAATGGGACCTAAAACGGTAAACCAGGACGCACTGGACCCCTGCTGTAAGTTGCATGTGGCGATGGTGTGAACCCAGCCTAAAGGTCAGTTTATTATTAAAATCGCATACCAATGGGCATATCTGTTCTCTGCACTGGTTACTCTGGGCTGCTTTCAAACGGATCTGTAGGTGCAGTGCAGTACACATGCAGGTTTCCTGCACTGAGCCATAGACTTCTGTTATTGCCTGAGGGTTTAGTGTGCTTTCAAGTGCAGCACACCTGCGAGTTATAATAGAAATCTATGGCAAAATGCAGCTAACCCGCTGCACTGCGGTGCCGGTTAATCGCAGCGCATCACTGTGAAAGCAGCCTTATGCCCCATACACACAAGCGGAATTTCTGTCGGAAAAAAGTTGGATGTGAGCTTTTCATCAGAAATTCTGATCCTGTGTATGCTCCATGAGACTTTTGCTGTCGGAATTTCCACCAGCAAACGTTTGAGAGCAGGCTCTCAATTTTTCGGACGGAAAAAATTCCTATCAGAAAATCCGTTCGTCTGTATGCAATTCCGACGGGAAAAAAAACATGCATGCTCGGAAACAATTTGACGCATGCTCGGAAGCATTGAACTTATTTTTCTCGCCTCGTTGTAGTGTTGTAGGTCACCGCGTTCTTAACGCTCGAAAGTTCAGAGAACTTTTGTGTGACCGTGTGTATGCAAGCCAAGCTTGAGCGGAATTCCGTCGGAAAAACCATCCAACTTTTTTCTGCCGAAAATTCCGCTCGTGTATACAGGGCATTAGGCCCCTTTCTCAATCTGATCAGGCTCCCCTGTTAGTTTTTCAGGTGGACCCATTTGGACCCTTCATTCACCTCTTTGAAGAATTGTGTCCGTTTACACACCTGCCTACCTCCAATCTGAACTTAAAAAAACAAGCAAAAGAGGATCCATCCCCATGCATGTAGGTGGATCAGATTGGAGGTCCCATAGAGTATAGTAGAGTGCTCTGCATATGCAAAGGCGACACTGACCTGTCATCTGCCCGCTCCGCTCAGCGGATAGATTTTTGCTTGTTGTTTAAGATCTTCATCATGCTATTCAAAATATTAAATTTTAAATTCTGAACCATTGCATTTAATTGTAGCCCTCGACTGGTTACCAAACCAATTAAGTGGCCCTCGCTATTCAAAAGGTTGGGCACCCTTGGGGTAGAGCATGGGATACTCCTAGAATGCTTGCACAGTAATCAGCGGACACTCTTCTCTAGGCTCACCTACGTAGATTCTGGGGAAGTAGGGGACTTGCCAGTACCCTGAGACCCTATGATTGCCATCTCAGTCCGTAGCTACCTCTGGCACTCACATCCCCAAAAGCTCACGGTCACCAGGGATCACAATTCGGGGTCATTACTCACAAGTCACCAGGGATCACAATTCGGGGTCATTACTCACAAATAGGAGGCACAAAGCCCAAAATAGGTGGGGAGAGACATATCAAAAAATGTATAGCTAAATCCATTAAAGAAATTACTTAACGTATATACTCGAGTATATGCCGACCCGAATATAAGCCGAGGCACCTAATTTTACCACAAAAAAACTGGGAAAACTTATTGACTCAAGTATAAGCCTAGGGTGTCCATCTGCATGCCTTACTGTGCCTCACTGTGCCCATGCCTCACTGTGCCCATGACTAGACTTGCGTTTAACATGGGAGTCTATGGAAGGGGTGCCCCAGACAGCAAACTATTCATACTTGTAGAGGCGAAATGGGGCTACATGTGTACTAAGTTTCGGGTCCAGGGGACCTACGGCCGGCTGGTACCGGGTCCCCAAATTTACTGGAGAAATTACTGATTAAGATGGGAGTCTATGGAAGGGGTGCCCGGCTTTGAAAAATCGGTTCTCCCCGGCCGTAGGTCCCCCGGACAACAAACTTTGTACGCTTGTAGAGGAAGAGTGGGGCTACATGTGTGCAAAGTTTGGGGTCCAAGAGACCTACGGCCGGCTGGTATCTGGTCCCCAAAGTCCGGGAGATCAGGCGCAAAAAGGTGACTCGAGTATAAGCCGAGGGGGACATTTTCAGCACAAAAAAATGTGCTGAAAAACTCGGCTTATACTCGAGTATATACGGTACTCGTTGATCCATACGGGTCTAAGACCAAAAAACGTCAGGCCCAGAATTTTATTGAGCAGATTGGAGGGAACATCGTACATCCAATGGTCAGGATTCACTAACCATGTATGTTCAAACAGAAGTATCGGGATTTGATTGACCAGCAAAATCATTTGATTTGGCAAAAAAATTTGACTGTTAGTAAACGGAACGAATATGAATTTATCCGAAGTTACGAATTATCCGAAGTAACAAATGCTGCATCTAAACAAATGGAACGTAACAAATTAATAATAAATAACAATAATAATAATAAAAGCGTTTTATTATTATAATTATTTATTATTCATTCATTCCATTCCATCTGTTAAGATGAGGCATTCGTTATTTCGGATAATTCGTAACTCGTTATTCGTTCCGTTTACTAACAGCCAAATTTGAAACGAAATTCCAATACCTATAAATTAATAGTTAGTAATAGTTAAGTTATTATTAGTTATTCTTTCAAATTTTCAGATTTTCTTTCTGATTTTCGAATTTTCAATCCTAACGAATGACCCAAAAAAACAAACAAACAAATGAAACGAAAACAAGCTAATATTTTTTTTTTCCGACAGTGCACATGTCTACTGTGCACACAGACTGGGTCTATAAAACCGTATTGGAAACTGAAATTTAGCAATGTTACAATATCTTCATCAAATTTAACATAATACTATATAAAGCTGTAAAACTGGAAATTAAAGTCTATGCCAACCCTAACAATAAACTTCTCATTTTCTTCCTTTCTGTCTTTTTAAAAAACACACTGGGGTTGATTTACTAAAACTGAAGAATCATTTTTTGTCAATACATATATCCATTGGTTATGAAAATTGTTGTAAATTTACTTCTCTTTTTTTTTTTTTATGACAAATATGGAAAAAATAAAGAATTATAAAAAAAAACTGAAGAGTGCAAAATCTGGTGCAGTTTTTGCATTAAACCAATAGGCTTCCAGGTTTTTTTTTTTTGTCAAAGCTTAATTGAACAAGCTGAAGTTAGAAGCAGATTGGCTACCATGCACAGCTCTATCAGAGTTTGCACTCTCCAGTTTTAGTAAATCAACCCCAGTGCTTCCCTGTGAATTTTGCAGTGTTGCCCAGTTCACAGAACACCTTCCACCATGTTGTGGTGATGCAGGGGGGGGGGGGGTTCTGTGGTCCTGACACTGTCCTTGAGTGACAGCACTGCTCTTCCATAGAGTGAGGGCACTGTCACCCTAGGACAAGAAATGTGTTCCTGGCAAGATCACCCAGTGAAAATAAAGGGAACAAAATAAAAAAATGAACAAATGCAGCCACCTTGGGGAGATCAAGGTCCCTTTTAGGGCTACATGTTGTTCTGAAGAAACAGTCCATTGCAGACTGAGTCTAAATGGGAGGGTCAAATTTATTATAATTATCTGGGACCCTCTCAGTGTTCTGATGAGCAAAGTTGTAGTGTCTGCATCCCTTTTTAGAAGTATTAAATCCTTGGGTAGTATCTCATTAAAACTGAAATTCCTAATGCAGGGGCTTCCTAAAATCTGACTTGTATCTTAGTGCAGACTTCTGGGAAAATCAGTGAGCCAATCACACAAGCAGGAAATTACATTTCTGGAGGCATTCTGTACACTAACTGTTTACAGAACGCCTCCAGGTTGCCATATTGCATAGAAATTTATAGAAAAGTACAGTAGCTGCAGAATAAAAAGGAAAGGTAATTTTTAATAACATTAAGGCCCCTTTCACACTGGGGCGTTTTTCATGCGGTTTAGCGCTAATAATAGCGCTATTATACCGCATGAAAAATTCCTGCCTGTAGCCTTCAATGTGAAAGCCCGAAGGCTTTCACACTGAAGCAGTGCGCTAGCAGGACCGCTCCAAAAGTCCTGCTAGCCACTTCTTTACAGCGGTAAAGGAGCGGTGTGTTCACCGCTCCTTTACCGCGGCTGCCCATTGAAATCAATGGGACACCGCGGTAATACCGCCCGCAAACCGCGGCAATAGCCGCGGTTAGCGGGCGGTATTAACCCTTTTTCGGCCGCTAGCGGGGGTTAAATTCAGTCCCCTAGCGACCGCATACCACGGTAAGAACGACGATATAGCAGCGCTGAAAATCGCGCTGCTATACCGCCACCGCTCCTGCCCGCTCCAGTGTGAAAGGGGCCTAAAGGACAATATGGTTTGTGTAGCAATTGTATATATTATATGTGTGTGTGTGTGTGTGTACGTATGTATGTATGTAAATGTGTGTGTGTGTGTATATGTATGTGTATATATATATATATATATATATATATATATATATATATATATGTGTGTGTGTGTGTGTGTGTGTATGTGTGTGTGTGTGTGTGTGTGTGTGTATATATATATATATATATATATATATATTTATACACATACATATACATATATATATGTATATGTATGTGTGTATATATACATACACACACACACACACACAGTGGAACCTTGGTTTACGAGTAACGCGGCTAATGAGCGTTTTGAATAACGAGCAACTTTTTGTATTAAATTCTGACGAGCAGAATTCAAGCTATAGGGGTGTGCAGTACCGCATTTGGCCAGAGGTGTGTGGGCGCCGGTGACACTTGGAACGGTTCGGAGCTGTTCTGAGTTGTTCGTAAATACTCAAAAATACTCAGTTTCCGAACCTCTCCGAGGGTTTCCGAGATCAGCCAAGCTGTCCCAGAGTATTTCTGAGGCTCTCCGGCGCCCCCCATCTCTGGCCACATGTGGTATTGCATGCCATAGAAGTCAATGCGGAACAAATTATCTTTGTTTCCATTGACTTCTATGGGTAAACTCACTTTGATATGCGAGTGCTTTGGATTACAAGCATTCTCCTGGAACGGATTATGCTCGTAATCCAAGGTTCCACTGTATCTAATATTATATATATATATATATATATATATATATATATATATATATATATTTATATATATAAAAATGTGTGTGTGTGTGTGTGTATAGAGATATGTATGTAGCATTATGATGTAGTAGTCACTCTGAACAAATGTAAGATTTCTAGATAAAAAAAAAAGATCAATGAAAGCACAAGTAAGTGAATACGTTTTAGGATTTAAGCTTCAAAGCTCTTACAACACACAGAGACGTATGAAACCAGAGGAGTGGTTTTCCCAAGCTGTCTTTTCAGTCTCACCCTCAGTTGGAAAGCCATGTGATCTGCTACATAGACATCACAGAAACGTACTGCAGCATTAACGCAAGTAACAAGATTCCAAGCGTCATTCAAAATTCCAATTAAAAGAAAAAAATTAAGCTTCTTGAAAAGACTCCAAGTCATTCATTTCAACTTTGCTACTACTTTACTTCAAAAATGTGCCTTAAATAATCATACACACATTTTCCATATATTTATCTATTGATTGTTCCACGAGTTTAAAAGCACATTGCAAAAACAATTAGTAGTTTGCCATGTAATTTTTTTTTTTTTACATAAATTCATATATTAACAAATTATAATTTTGCTCTGTTTTTTTTATGTATTTTTTTTTTTTTTTTTTACTTTCCATACATTTTTATTAAAGCATTTCAAAATACAGGTGATTGTAAGCTCTAATGAGCAGGGCATCTGATCCCTCCTGTATTGAATTGTATTGTAACTCTACTGCCTGGCAGCCCTCATGCTGTAAAGCGCTGCGCAAACTGTTGCCGCTATATAGAAAGAAAGTATTTATAGAAAATTGTATAAAAAAATCAATCATGTTTTTTAATAATAAAACACGAAGAAGCCTGTAGATATGAACAGTGCACCACTAGTTATATAATCTTAATTCCATTTTTAAGCATAACCAAAGTCTGTAAATATTTGGAGTAGTGAGCCTGTGACACAAAGGTGGTTTATCCTATATATTTTTTTATTTTATTCTTTAAGCCATAATTAACCGCAATATCCAGTGGAAGGAAAAAAAAACCTGTGTATAGGTGGGAACATAAAGTGTGTCATTTTAAATTAACCTACCAGGGTGAATTTTCAACAAACAAAATTTTTTATAAACAATAAAAAATAATTTATTGTGTGTATGAGTGTGTGTGTGTGTATGTATGTGTGTGTGTGTGTGTGTATGTATGTGTAATATATATATATATATATATATATATATATATATATATATATACTGTATATATAAAATTATACACACATTAAAACAATTTACGTCATTAAAACATATGATCATTCGAATTTAATATAAGATAAATTACAACAGTCCACAGTCTTATTATAGATTTCCATAGTGCTCAAAGTTGATGCATCTCACTATAAGGGGTTGCTTCTTCATGATTAGTGATGAGCCGAACACCCCCGGGTTCGGTTCGCACCAGAACCCGCGAACGGACCGGAAGTTCGAACGAACATTAGAACCCTATTAAATACAATGGATGCGAACGTTCGAATTCTAAAGTGCTAATTATAACAACTATTATGCATGTTATTGTCCTAAAAAGGGTTTGGGAACCCGGGTTCTGCACCAGGGGACATGTATCAATGCAAAAAGAAGTTTTAAAAACGGTCGTTTTTCGGGAGCAGTCATTTTAATGATGCATAAAGTGAAAAAAAAAAAGTCAAATATTCCTTTAAATATCGTACCTGGGGGGTGTCTAAAGTATGCCTGTAAAGTGCCACGTGTTTCCCGTGTTTAGAACTGTCCCTGCACAAAATGACACTTCTAAAGGAAAAAAAAGCCATTTAAAACTGCTTGCGGCTTTAATGTAATGTCTGGTCCCGGTAATATGGATGAAATTCTTTAAGAAAAATGGCATAGCTACCCCATGACCCCCCCCCCCCTACCCCAGCCCATTACCAGCCCCTTTGGGTCTTGTATGGATATTAAGGGGAACCCCGCACATAAAATAAAAAAGGCCCTATATACTCTGAACAGCCGTATACAGGCGGTGCATACAAGACAGGGACTGTAGGTTTGTTCTTATGTAGAATCTGTTTGTAATTTTGAACAGGTACATTGTTGAAGTGTAGCTCCAGCCCAAAAATCTATTTTTAAACTTTTTGGAAAACATAGGTAAGGGTTATCACCCCTGTAACATTTGTTTTGCTGTCTGTGCCCCTGTTCAGAACATTTCACCTCACTTTCCGTCCCAATGACAACTGTTTTTGAAATGTGGTGTTTTTCTTGAAACAAGGATTGCTGATAAAGCATCAGTACAGAGGAGACACCTTTCTCCCATATTTATTCTTACAGGAGAGAATTTTCCTTCCTAGTGGTAGATTTCCTCTCACTTCCTGTTGTCTTCTTGCGTTTGCAAGTAGGAGTCGTTTGTAAGTTGGATGTTTGAAAGTAGGGACCTGCCGTATATACTCTGCAGAAATAGGCCCCTTAGTTGTTGGTGTTGGCACAACACTGTAAGCACTCACAGTTACTCTTGGTTGGTGCTGGAACGCCCTGCTGTCAACTATTATATCAGGAATTTTAATTACATATAATTGTTGAACAGTGGTAGTAAAAATTGGGCCTTTGATGGTGGTGCTGGTGCCACAACACTGTAAGCCCTGACAGTTACTCTTGGTGGGTGCAGCAATGGGCCCTGCTGTGAATTATTAGATCAAGAATTGTAATTACATGCCCCTGTTGAACAGGGGCTGAAAAATTGGGCCTTAGGCACTGGTGGCACAACACTGCAACCCCTCACAGATACTGTACTTGGAGCACAGCAATGAGCCCTGTTGCAAAGTATTGCTTCAAAAATTGTAATGACACGCCCCTGTTAAACAGGGGCTGAAAAATTGGGCCTTAGGCACTGGTGGCACAACACTGCAACTCCTCACAGATACTGTACTTGGAGCACAGCAATGAGCCCTGTTGCAAAGTATTGCTTCAAAAATTGTAATTACACGCCCCTGTTAAACAGGGGCTGAAAAATTGGGCGTTAGGCACTGGTGGCGGCACCCATAAACAAAAATGATCTTCCAAGCTATCATCATCAATCGTATCATTGAGGACTCGGAGGAGGAGGATAGCCAGTCAACATAACAGCACAGGCACTCAGCATCAGCATCAGTCTTGAAGGGATGTGACATTTTAAAATCAATTAGTCTGTTATATCAGCATCAGGTGTGTGGTAGCTGGTGGTGATCCAAGACTGGTTCATCTTGATGAAAGTCAGTCGATCAACCGAGTCGGTGGACAGGCGCACCCTGTGATCCGTGACAAATCCTCCAGCAGCACTGAATGTGCGTTCCGAAAGAACGCTGGATGCAGGACAGGCCAGTAGCTCAATTGCATACTGTGCAAGCTCTGGCCAGTGATCCATCCTCAAGACCCAGTAAGCCAGAGGATTTTCGGTGGGGAAGGTGTCCAAGTCTGACCTTGCCCCTAGATATTCCTGCACCATGTTTATCAGACGCTGGCGATGGTTGCTGGAACCAATCATACTTTGGGGCTGCGGACTAAAGAATTGTCTGAACGCATCGGTCAGACGGCCACCTTCCCCACCGCTCCTTCTTTGACTGGCCGAAGCCTCAGCAACTCGTTGTCCAGGACCAGGAGTTTGCAACCTCCCAGTCTCTGGGAACGCGTTGCACAGATCTTTCTGCAAGGCCTCCCGGAGTTGTCTCATCCTCTGCTCCCTCTGCGACGGTAACATAAGGTCCGCAACCTTACCCTTGTACCGTGGATCAAGGAGAGTGGCCAGCCAGTAATGGTCCCTCTCCTTGATCCGAAGAATACGAGGATCCTTCCGCAGACTTTGCAGGATCAGGGAGGCCATGCAGCGTAGGTTTGCTGAGGCATTCGCTCCGGAGTCCTCTGTGTCACTAAGGACGACATGATCCGCAGCCACCTCCTCCCAGCCACGTACAAGTCCACTGGTTTCTTGGGACTGTAAATCATCCCTAAAAGACTGCTGCTGATGATGCTGAGTGCCAGCCTCCACCTCCATGCTGACACAATCCTCCTCCTCCTCCTCCTCCTCCTCCTCCTCTTCCTGTGCGATGGGTGGGACAGAAGGAACACTGTCTGGGTAAAGGGGGCCTTGAGAGGCAAGGAAGTCCTCCTCTTCCTGCCTCTGTTCTGCCTCAAGTGCCCTGTCCATTATTCCACGCAGCGTGTGCTCCAACAGGTGGACAAGAGGTACAGTGTCACTGATGCATGCACTGTCACTGCTCACCATCCTCGTGGCCTCCTCAAATGGTGCCAGGACAGTGCATGCATCCCTGATCATGCCCCACTGGCGTGGAGAAAAAAAACCAAGCTCCCCTGACCCTGTCCTGGTGCCGTAGTCGCACAGGTACTCATTGATGGCCCTCTGCTGCGTGTGCAGCCGCTGCAGCATGGCCAACGTTGAGTTCCACCTGGTGGGCATGTCACATATAAGGCGGTTCTTGGGCAGGTTCAACTCCTTTTGCAGCTCAGCCAGGCGAGCACTGGCATTATAAGATCTGCGGAAATGCACACAGACTTTCCTGGCCTGCCTCAGGACATCCTGTAAGCCCGGGTACCTGCCCAAGAACCGCTGCACCACCAGGTTAAGGACGTGAGCCACACAGGGCACATGGGTCAGTTGTCCCTGTCGGAGGGCGGAGAGGAGGTTGGTGCCATTGTCGCAAACCACCATTCCTGGCTTAAGCTGGCGTGGCGTCAACCACCTCTCGGCCTGGCCCTGCAGAGCAGACAGGACCTCTGCCCCAGTGTGGCTTCTGTCCCCCAAACACACCAGCGCAAGCACGGCATGGCATCTTTTTGCCTGCGTACTTGCGTAGCCCCGTGAACGGCTACGGAGCACCGCTGGTTCATAGGACAAACCACAGGAAGAGGCCATGGAGGAAGAAGAAGAGGAGGGGGTGGAGGAGAGAGGTGTGTCACAACCAGTAGTAGCATTTTGGAGGCGTGGCGGTGGGACAACCTCCAACACTACTGCACCTTGTCCTGAATCCTTCCCAGCTGCCAAAAGAGTGACCCAATGGGCCGTGAAAGAAAGGTAACGTCCCTGTCCATGCCTGCTGGACCATGAGTCAGCGGTAATATGCACCTTACCGCTGACCGCCCTGTCCAGCGAGGCCAAGACATTGCCTTCCACATGCCGGTAGAGAGCCGGAATAGCCTTCCGTGAGAAAAAGTGGCGTTTGGGAACCTGCCACTGAGGAACCGCACATTGCACAAACTCACGGAAGGGGGCCGAGTCTACCAACTGAAAAGGCAGCAGTTGAAGCGCTAGCAATTTAGCCAAGCTAGCATTCAACCGCTGGGCATGTGGATGGCTGGGAGTGAACTTCTTTCGACGGTCCAGCAGCTGGGGCAGGGAAATTTGCCTGCTAGAATCGGACGTCGGTGTACTGCTAGCAGAGTGGGCGCAAGTACTTGGCTGTGACACACCTAATTCTACACCTTCATTCCTCTCAGTGCATGTTTCAGAGAGGACTGAAGTTATAGTGGGGTTGGAGATCCCAGCTGATGCGGTGCAAGGAGAGGTCCGCTTTGTTCTTTGGTGTGGGTCTTTGAGGTAGGCTTGCCAACGAGCTGCATGGCAGGTCAACATATGTCTGGTCAGGCATGTGGTACCCAAGCGGCTGATGTTTTGGCCACGCGATATACGCTTGAGACATATGTTGCAAACAGCAGCTGTGCGATCTGATGCACTAGCCTCAAAAAAGGCCCACACCAAAGAACTTTTTGAATGACGGGCAGAGGCAGCGCCCTGCACAGGCGGAGCTCTGCGGTGTGATTCCGTCGGTGTACTGCCCTTACGCTGGCCACCAAAGGGCATCCTGCCTCGTTGGAGATGTGCCTCCTCCTCATCCTCCTCCTCCTCCTCTCTCCTATTAGGCACCCACGTGGAGTCATTGACCTCATCATCCCCTCCCTCCTCATCACTGGAGCCAATCTGGCAGTATGCTGCAGCTGCTGGAACATGACTGCCAGATTGGTGTCCTTCTTGAGCATCCCCTCTGTCTGCTCTCACGCTACTGCCTTCCTCTAGCTGGGTTTCATCATCAGACCCTTCGAAACGCTGGGCATCCTCCTGGAGCATGTACCCAACACTGTGCTGAAACAGTTCGGGGGACTCCTCAGGAGGAGGACATGGTGGGTCTAGGGAAGGAGTGACTGATGATTTGTCTGACATTGATACCAGGGAAGACGACGCTTTGGCAGCTGCTTTTCCAGTACCCTGAGCCTGGGTGAGAGAGGATGAGGAGGAGGAGGAGGGCTTGGTCATCCACTCTACCAAGTCTTCGGCATGATGTGGCTCAACATGTCCAGCTGCCGAAAAGAAGGACAAGCGTGTCCCATGGCCATGTGCTGATGACAATGCACCGCGTCCACGACCAGCACTGTTGCCCCCAGACACAGAGCCTGCTTGCCCTCTTTTATTGCCTCCTGACTGTCTGCCTCTCCTTGTTTGCCTTCCAGACATTCTAATAGATGGCCTGCAGGGAGATGGGAAAAAAGCAATAAGGGCTACCTTCAGGTGTCCTTCTCTGTCCCTGGAAACAAGGACTTGCAGAGTGAAAGAAAAAAAACACTCTCCCTACCTACAGTTTTCTGTCCCTAGAAAAAATGTTTTTTTTAATCACAATATAGCACAAGGAAAATTAACTCACTGTCCTTACAGGTCCCTGGAAACAAGGACTTGCAGAGTGAAAGAAAAAAAACACTCTCCCTACCTACAGTTTTCTGTCCCTAGAAAAAAATGTTTTTTTTAATCACAATATAGCAAAAGGACAATTCACTCACTGTCCTTCCAGGTCCCTGGAAACAAGGACTTGCAGAGTGAAAGAAACTGACACTGTCCCTACCTAGAGTTTTCTGTCCCTAGAATAAATGTTTTTTTTAATCACAATATAGCAAAAGGACAATTCACTCACTGTCCTTCCAGGTCCCTGGAAACAAGGACTTGCAGAGTGAAAGAAACTGACACTGTCCCTACCTAGAGTTTTCTGTCCCTAGAATAAATGTTTTTTTTAATCACAATATAGCAAAAGGACAATTCACTCACTGTCCTTCCAGGTCCCTGGAAACAAGGACTTGCAGAGTGAAAGAAACTGACACTGTCCCTACCTAGAGTTTTCTGTCCCTAGAATAAATGTTTTTTTTAATCACAATATAGCACAAGGAAAATTAACTCACTGTCCTTACAGGTCCCTGGAAACAAGGACTTGCAGAGTGAAAGAAAAAAAACACTCTCCCTACCTACAGTTTTCTGTCCCTAGAAAAAAATGTTTTTTTTAATCACAATATAGCAAAAGGACAATTCACTCACTGTCCTTCCAGGTCCCTGGAAACAAGGACTTGCAGAGTGAAAGAAACTGACACTGTCCCTACCTAGAGTTTTCTGTCCCTAGAATAAATGTTTTTTTTAATCACAATATAGCAAAAGGACAATTCACTCACTGTCCTTCCAGGTCCCTGGAAACAAGGACTTGCAGAGTGAAAGAAACTGACACTGTCCCTACCTAGAGTTTTCTGTCCCTAGAATAAATGTTTTTTTTAATCACAATATAGCAAAAGGACAATTCACTCACTGTCCTTCCAGGTCCCTGGAAACAAGGACTTGCAGAGTGAAAGAAACTGACACTGTCCCTACCTAGAGTTTTCTGTCCCTAGAATAAATGTTTTTTTTAATCACAATATAGCAAAAGGACAATTCACTCACTGTCCTTCCAGGTCCCTGGAAACAAGGACTTGCAGAGTGAAAGAAACTGACACTGTCCCTACCTAGAGTTTTCTGTCCCTAGAATAAATGTTTTTTTTAATCACAATATAGCAAAAGGACAATTCACTCACTGTCCTTCCAGGTCCCTGGAAACAAGGACTTGCAGAGTGAAAGAAACTGACACTGTCCCTACCTAGAGTTTTCTGTCCCTAGAATAAATGTTTTTTTTAATCACAATATAGCAAAAGGACAATTCACTCACTGTCCTTCCAGGTCCCTGGAAACAAGGACTTGCAGAGTGAAAGAAACTGACACTGTCCCTACCTAGAGTTTTCTGTCCCTAGAATAAATGTTTTTTTTAATCACAATATAGCAAAAGGACAATTCACTCACTGTCCTTCCAGGTCCCTGGAAACAAGGACTTGCAGAGTGAAAGAAACTGACACTGTCCCTACCTAGAGTTTTCTGTCCCTAGAATAAATGTTTTTTTTTATCACAATATAGCAAAAGGACAATTCACTCACTGTCCTTCCAGGTCCCTGGAAACAAGGACTTGCAGAGTGAAAGAAACTGACACTGTCCCTACCTAGAGTTTTCTGTCCCTAGAATAAATGTTTTTTTTAATCACAATATAGCAAAAGGACAATTCACTCACTGTCCTTCCAGGTCCCTGGAAACAAGGACTTGCAGAGTGAAAGAAACTGACACTGTCCCTACCTAGAGTTTTCTGTCCCTAGAATAAATGTTTTTTTTAATCACAATATAGCAAAAGGACAATTCACTCACTGTCCTTCCAGGTCCCTGGAAACAAGGACTTGCAGAGTGAAAGAAACTGACACTGTCCCTACCTAGAGTTTTCTGTCCCTAGAATAAATGTTTTTTTTAATCACAATATAGCAAAAGGACAATTCACTCACTGTCCTTCCAGGTCCCTGGAAACAAGGACTTGCAGAGTGAAAGAAACTGACACTGTCCCTACCTAGAGTTTTCTGTCCCTAGAATAAATGTTTTTTTTAATCACAATATAGCAAAAGGACAATTCACTCACTGTCCTTCCAGGTCCCTGGAAACAAGGACTTGCAGAGTGAAAGAAACTGACACTGTCCCTACCTAGAGTTTTCTGTCCCTAGAATAAATGTTTTTTTTAATCACAATATAGCAAAAGGACAATTCACTCACTGTCCTTCCAGGTCCCTGGAAACAAGGACTTGCAGAGTGAAAGAAACTGACACTGTCCCTACCTAGAGTTTTCTGTCCCTAGAATAAATGTTTTTTTTAATCACAATATAGCAAAAGGACAATTCACTCACTGTCCTTCCAGGTCCCTGGAAACAAGGACTTGCAGAGTGAAAGAAACTGACACTGTCCCTACCTAGAGTTTTCTGTCCCTAGAATAAATGTTTTTTTTAATCACAATATAGCAAAAGGACAATTCACTCACTGTCCTTCCAGGTCCCTGGAAACAAGGACTTGCAGAGTGAAAGAAACTGACACTGTCCCTACCTAGAGTTTTCTGTCCCTAGAATAAATGTTTTTTTTAATCACAATATAGCAAAAGGACAATTCACTCACTGTCCTTCCAGGTCCCTGGAAACAAGGACTTGCAGAGTGAAAGAAACTGACACTGTCCCTACCTAGAGTTTTCTGTCCCTAGAATAAATGTTTTTTTTAATCACAATATAGCAAAAGGACAATTCACTCACTGTCCTTCCAGGTCCCTGGAAACAAGGACTTGCAGAGTGAAAGAAACTGACACTGTCCCTACCTAGAGTTTTCTGTCCCTAGAATAAATGTTTTTTTTAATCACAATATAGCAAAAGGACAATTCACTCACTGTCCTTCCAGGTCCCTGGAAACAAGGACTTGCAGAGTGAAAGAAACTGACACTGTCCCTACCTAGAGTTTTCTGTCCCTAGAATAAATGTTTTTTTTAATCACAATATAGCAAAAGGACAATTCACTCACTGTCCTTCCAGGTCCCTGGAAACAAGGACTTGCAGAGTGAAAGAAACTGACACTGTCCCTACCTAGAGTTTTCTGTCCCTAGAATAAATGTTTTTTTTAATCACAATATAGCAAAAGGACAATTCACTCACTGTCCTTCCAGGTCCCTGGAAACAAGGACTTGCAGAGTGAAAGAAACTGACACTGTCCCTACCTAGAGTTTTCTGTCCCTAGAATAAATGTTTTTTTTAATCACAATATAGCAAAAGGACAATTCACTCACTGTCCTTCCAGGTCCCTGGAAACAAGGACTTGCAGAGTGAAAGAAACTGACACTGTCCCTACCTAGAGTTTTCTGTCCCTAGAATAAATGTTTTTTTTTAAGCACACTATAGCAGAAGCACAAAACACACTGACACTCTCCCTACCTATCCTTCTCTTTCCCTAAACTAAAGGAATCCAGGTTAAGCAAGAAAGAAATAACAGTCACTGTCCCTGCCTATGCTACTCTATCCCTGCTCCGGAACACACTACACTAGGCCGCCGTGCTGGCGGCCTTTTATAGTGTGGGGCGTGTACTAAACACCCTCAGCAATAATTGGCCACAGGCATCCTGCCTGTGGCCAATCATTGCTCTCCTCGCTGCCGGCGCTGTGATTGGCCAAGCATGCGGGGTCACAGTGCATGCTTGGCCAATCACAGCGCCTGGATGACACTGCGATGGCGTAGTGCATTGTGGGCCGTTCGCGTCACTCGAATTTGGCGCGAACGGCCCAAATCGTTCGATCTTCGTCGAACGATCGAACAGCCAATGTTCGAGTCGAACGTATGTTCGACTCGAACACGAAGCTCATCCCTATTCATGATAGGCACTGATATATGGGCCTGTTCACGTCATCTAATCTGAAAATAGTTATATATATATATATATATATATATATATATATATATATATATATATATTCCTTCGGTTTCAGTACAGGATATACTTCTAAAGTCCTACTTGCATCAAGGGCACAATATGATTTTTGCCAGATTTTTAAGGGCCAACTGCCCTGGGCTCCCTGACAGAAGAGCCCCCCCCCCCTCTATATTAAAGATGATGTAAAACAATATAAAATGATGGAAAATAATACAAAAAATATATATATATATAATAAAATAATCTAAAATACACGGTATATTATAATAAAAAATACTCTCTTTTAATAAATGGATCTTGGAAAGTATTATTTTTCCGGCCATCATCTGTAAAAAAAATTAACTCTAGACTGGTATATTGTAACATTTTAAAAAGCAAATCTTGGCAGCTCAAGCGAACCACAAATGGAGCGCTATGATTGTGCGTGTGTATGTGTGTGCACACAAGACCTCAGAGTGATGTTGTGTCATGAATTTAAAAAAAAATGTGTGACTGTCATTGAAAATGTAAACCAACTTTGTGTACGGGGGGGCCCCCAATATCTGAAGGTCTAAATCTGGGTGTGACACAAAAACACGATGAAAGCCAAATGTATGGGTAACAAATAAATGGCCGATTGCTAAGGTTAAATCATTTTTTATTTGTATTTTTTTTATTTATTTTTTCCCCCAATAAATGTTAAAATTTGTAGGGAAAAACAAACAAGGCCATTACAGTAATGTAGTTCAACAACTGGGGTCAGATACCCCTGTTAAGGTCTCAGTTACAAAGACTGTATAGAACAGACAAATACAGAAATAACATTTATCCAAGTTTGCAGGATGAGCTCTGCGATATAAACTTTCAAATTTTACTACTGACATATTGTATATGTAAAGGGATAATAACCATTACATTTTCTAGTCAAAACAAACTGCGGATATGGAAACAGCGTGAATTCGCCAACTAAGGATTAATCCTGTAGAGCAATGGTCTCCAAGCTGCGGCCCTTGGGGCACTATTCCATTCACTGACGCCAACAGTGGGGCATAATTTCTCTTGCTGACACCAACAGTGGGGCACTATTTCTCCCACTGACACCATCAATGGGGCACAATTCCTTTCATCGGAACCAATGATTGGGCACAATTCCTTCCATTGAAACCAATGATGGGGCACCATTCCTTCCATTGACACCAACGATGGGGCATAATCCCTTCCACTGATACCAACGATGGGCCACTATTCCTCCCGCTAATACCATGGGCCCACGGTTTGGGTGTGTGCCACTCAGGCTTGACTTCTGTGGGGAGTAGTGTGGGTGATGTCGCGTCTAATGCAAGCGTGCCAGCGAGGGATGGAGCTTGTCCCATTTCCTGTAAACAATAGAAGGAAGAGAGGAAAAATCCCTGGTGCCATATCCATGGAGTCCTATGGTGCTAATAGGAGAGACAACCTCAGCCTGGGCACCCGCCAGGCCATGCCCCTCCCGCCCCGGAGCTTAGTCATGGGGATCATCAAAAGGGCACAATTTCTCCCACTGGCACCAACGATGGGGCACGATTCCTTCCATTGACACCAATGTTGGGTCACTATTCACTCCACTGACACCAAAGATAGGGCAGTGTTTACTCCCACTGGACGCCAGGACATTTTCTACTCCAACTGGCCCTTGTCTGGTCCCCTTTAAAGTCTGAAGGAAAGTAAAGTGGCCCTTTGGTTAGAAAGTTTGGAGACCCCTGCTGTAGGGTAAACCATATACTATAATTCTTATTTTTTTCTTTGTTTTATTATTACCGCCTGTCAATTTTGCTAATAATCTGTTGACTAGCAACCAAACTGTTTTTAAGTATATATTTTTATATATGCAAGTCAGGCAGAGAGCAAGCATACTTTTTTTATTTTTTTGCCGTGCCATAAATTTAAAAGTCTTCCTAGCGTATAAAAGCATGAGCTCCAGTGTTGATGTCGTTTCCATCTCGGCAACACAAACAAGTGGCGTGAAACGGTTCATTATAGATGTCTAATTTTATCAAAAGCGTATTAGAGTAAATGCCAATCACGTAGGTACGCCAAAACATAAAACATCGCATGATAAATATTAATGAGAGGAAAGGAATTCCCCGGTGACTCATATAATGAATGCTGTTATAATTAGTAGACATTTCAAACTGCTGTAGAAGGTTTGTATGTGAAATGTAGGTGACACATTGGGATGGGGATTACATTACAGTCCTTGGTTTACATGCTTGGTTTTGATGTTGGTAAAGTGAAAGTTTGTAAGCGTAAAGCCTCATACACACGGTCGGACTTCAAACAAACTTTTCCGTGGATTTTTGTCCGAAGGGAGTTGGCTGGGCACACCCATAGCATACACACGGCAGGACTTTTCTGCAAACCTTCCCAAAACTTTCCCAACATCACGTGGTTTTTCTGCTCTTTTCTGCTCTTTACCGCCACCCTTTGGTCAACTTCTGCTATTGTTGGTTGATTTTAACATTGGTTCTGGGCATGCGTATTTGTACTTCGGACAAAAGTCCGATGGATTTCTGTACACACGGTCGGACTATGCACCATCGGACTTTTGTTGCCGATAAGTTTGTCCGTTTGCAGAGCGAACTTTTGTCTGATGAAAACCGAAAAAGTTTGTCCGATGGAGCGTACACACGGTAGTATTTTTTGGAAAACTTGCTCATTTTGAAGTTTGTTGGCAAAAAGTCCGACCGTGTGTGTATGGGCCTTAAGAGAACAAGAGATTTTAATTAATTTGAGACCATGTGTAATGTTTTGTAGCACTGGCCAAAGATATTAGATGATGAGCCAACTGCTGAATGAACATGCAGGCATGAAGGCCCTGCTGTACATGTTTATAAAGTGGTAGGGGCTTTTTGAAGACTCTTCTGATGCTGGCCTTATTCCAGTGTAATAATCAGTGGTGGCCCGTAATGTGGGGCGCAGGAGCACTGCCCCCCTAATCCTTGCATCCGGCCCCCTAATCTACAAACGGGGTGCCGGACGCATGGATTCCAATGTTTTTGTTTTTTTTTAGAAGCACTTGATTAGAGCCAGAGGCTATAATAGGCTTCAAACAAGGGTGGGCTGGGGGCGCAGAGAACTATGCCCCGAGCACACCCACTTGTGTGACAATAGCGATTAAATATTCACTATTGTCTTCCTGATTCTTCTCCCGGCCAATCAGGAAGTGGGTCCTGAGACCCGTCACCCGATTGGCCAAAAGGAGAGGCGATCCTATCCTAGGAGGAGGAGGGAGGAGACGCAGGGGAAGCTGTGAAGCTGAGGAAGGAGGAGATGCCGCCTGGGGAAGGAGGAAGCCCACGACTAGTTGAGGACCGATCGAGCGACCGGGGGGGGTGCAGGAGACCCGAACGGATTGCCTCCCCCCCAAAAAAATATACCACCAGCCGCTACTGGTAATAAAAGTGAGTGATTATTAAACGGGGTTAGTTGAATGTACAGTTCGCAGGAAGTTTGGCAAGTTGTGCTGAACTTCTGAGCGTTAAAATGGAAATAAACAGTCTCAATCAACAGGAACTATTTGTAATCCTTATGATGCAGCTAGATAGTGTAGCGCAGTGGTTCTCAACCTCAGTCCTCAAGTTCCCCCAATGGGCCATGTTTTCAGGTTTTCCTTTACTTTGCACAGCTGTTTTAAATCAATATCAATGACATGGTATTGATAAGAGCCATTTTATCTAAAGGAAGTTCCCAAAACATGGCTGTTGGGGTTACTTGAGGACTGAGGTTGAGAACCACTGGTGAAGCGCACCCCCTTTAGGGCTGCAAGTAACTGGAATCCCCCACCCTGCACAGCCAGGCACACTGAGTTTTCACAGTCACTCTAAGTCAGAGAACAGTCCAGTGCTTGTTTTGTTATTTTTTGCTTTGAGGGATTAGAAACTTGGGTAGGGATTGAGAAATATGGGATATCCACTTGACTTTAAACAACTTTAGGGACAACTTCTCCTATACACAGTCTATATACAGCATCTATATACACTATACACTCCTCTGCTTCCTCCAGCACTTGCTTGCTTGCAGAATTCAACTAGCACATTGTTGTTGGATCTGACACAGCAGTCAGATTAGAGCAAAATAACCTGTTACAGGCAGGAACCCGAGGCCCCTTTTTAAATGTGTAGCAAATGTCATTGTCCAGCATACATCCCTGTGGCTACTAACCCCAGCACCACCTTATCAGGCACTGCCAGCCTGCCTGGCTGCAGCTGCCCCTTTTACTAGCCCACCTGGCTACTTCTCCACAGTCCTCCCAGACTGACAGTCTCCACAGTCCTTTCAGACTGATCACTTACCAGTCCACCCGGCTGACTTCTCAGGAAATCTCCCAGACATGCTGAACTGCTCCTGCTGTCCTCACTTGCTCCCGTGCCTCCAGGAAAGGATTACTCTGTGTGTTGTAGAGGGTCCCTCCAGCACCCGAGCCTCCCCAGGCCCAAGGTTACCCCCCCAGACTAGGGGGCACCTTCAAGGGCCTCCAAAAGCCTCCTTAGCACTCCATCTCCAGCTTCCATCCAACTGCCCCTGCTGGCATGACTCATGCCTATTTACGAGGTGCCTACCCCCTTCCAGCCTCTTTTTGCTGAGAATTGATCAAGAACCTCAAAAATATGCCAAGCAGCTTCTCCTAGCCTCCACCCACTACTTCTGGAAGCTTCTCCAAGGTTCCAGAAAGCAGGAGGAGGCACCAGAGATGCTGCTTGCTGAGTCATCCAGCCTCCCTGAGTCACTGAGCCCTGACCCAGATTCAACCCAGGCCTGGCTCTCAGCCAAGCCAAATTTACCTACATTGCAAAATAAAATCATGGGGTACCCTCCCAAAGTTGATGTCAGAACCCTGTCACGGTCAGGCTTGGAGACCAGTAGCTATAGCAGTAGAGAGGCTCCCACTGACCAGCTGGGTAAGTACATAAGCAGGTGACCCTAGTGGATTACATGGGCTCCCTCCGAGGTGTGGAGTCTGAGCATTAATCCATATTCATCAGAGCTCCTGATGGTGGTGATGGGTTTTGTTCCATGTTAGTACCAGGTCGCAGTGCTCAGGATCACCCCACCAGGAGGTGAGTAAGCTGGGGTCCAGTTGCAGATATAACAGGTAGGGATTGAGCAGAAGCATAGTAAAGGAACAAGCCAAAGGTTGGTAACAAGTGGTAGTGGAGATAAGGACAGCTGCAGGTATACTAAGGAGCAAGATATTGGCTGGAGAGAGCACAATAATCTGGCAAACAGGAAGTGCAAAAGCATAGCCTAAATAGTAAGTTCATGGGAGGAACAAAGAGTTCAAGGTTCACCAGAAACAAGGTAGAAGGCAACAGTAGGAATGGATGGAGACCGTGGTCTCCAAACTTTCTAAGCAAAGGGCCAGTTTATTGTCATTCAGGCTTTAGGAGGGGCGGTTTATGGCTAGTGTGAGTTGAAAACACCTCAGACTTGGTGGTCAGCAGGGGTAAAATAATTACATAACACCTGCAGTAGGAGGTATTAGTATTAGGTGGAAGAATAATCTCCATTGTTATCTCTGGAAGGAATAATGCCCCATAATTGCTGTCAGTGGAAGGAATAGTGCCCCATCATTGCTGTCAGTGGAAGGAATAGTACCCCATCATTGGTGTCAGGGGGAGGAAGAGTGCCCAATTGTTGGTGTCAGTAGGAGGAATAGTGTCCCATCATTTTGCGTCAGGGGAGGAATCGTGCCCTATAATTGGTGTCAGTAGGTGGAATAGTCCCCCATTGTTGGTGAAAGTGGGAGGACTAGTGTCCCATCATTGGTATTAGATGAAAGAATAATCCCCATTATTGGTGTTGGTGGGAGGAATGGTGCCCGATTGTTGATGTCCGTGGGAGGAATAGTGCCGCATTGTTGGTGTTATTGGGAGGAATAGTGCAGTGTATCACTGGGAGCTTTTGTAGGGTTGGATATCGTACTGGACTGACTCAATTGGCTGTGGGTCAATGGCTGGGTGGTGTTGGGGACAGATAGGAAGAGTTCTCTTCCAATGCTTTCTGCCTCACTACACCAGACGAAGGTAGTTAGCCCTTTATTGAGGGCCTGGGCCTTTGGGTACAGCCTTGAGGTTGTTTCCACATGTACAAGTGGAGGTAGAAAAGGAAGGAGCTCCCAATCTTAAATAGAATTCAAGTCAAGAGGTCAATTTATGTTTATTAAAAGTTTTAATAGATCTAGCATACAGGTGATCAGCACCACTTCCAGGGCACCCTCCTCACCCATCAGACATATTCAGCCAATGCAAGAGGGGGGAGAGAGGGGGAGGTAAGAAAGAGAGAGGGGTAATAGAGAGATCCGATGACGCCGACATTAGTATTGATCACAGGCAAATTAGGCGGCCGCGAGGCCCCTGTGAGTGCGAGGCCTTAGGCGACCGCCTAATTTGCCTAATTAGAGAGCCGCCTCTGCAGAGCTATAAATATGCACTGATTTCTGTATAAATGTGACTGGCAGGAAAGGGGAAAACACTAGGGGGCAATCAAGGGGTTAACTGTGTTCCCTGCTAGGTGATTGTTACTGTTCGGGAGGGGACTGACTGGGGGAGGTGACCGATCTGTGTCTCTATGTACAAGGGAAACACCATCGGTCTCCTCTCCCTGACAGTTCGTGGATCTCTGTGTTTACACACAGAGATCCACGTCCCTGGCTCTGTGACAGCCGATCACGGGTACCTGGCGGACATCGCGGCCGCCAGGCACGCGCATCGGCACCCGGGTGACACGGTGGGCACAGATTTTCCCCGATGCGCGCCTGCGCCGGCACGCATCATAGAAGTAAACAGGAGGACATCCATGGACGCCCTCCCGGCAATTGAGCGCCGCAATGCAGGCGTCTTTTGAGCATTGCCCGGGCGCAAAGTGGTTAAGGGGAACCCAACACAGAAAAAAAAAAATTGGCATACCTCCCAAATCAATGACAGACCATTCGGTCCCACTCCCCTCTTTTCCATTAGATTTTTTTTTTGTATATGTAAAACTTGAATAAATAAAGATTGTTGGAAAAAAACAGGAACGCTAAGGAGACAAAAACCTAACAGGAAAACGAATAAACAGCTTGTGTCACGGTGTATTTTTGCTTCCTACACATTATGATCCTGACATCCTTGCGTGCTGTAACATGCCATGAGGTGTGTTACTACACGTGTTTTCACATTTACTTGCGAATGTTAATAAACATTTATAATGCGTGTTGATGGGCATGTTTATGCACTTGTATTACAGCTTTTCATTCAGCATTGTGTAGATTGGAGAAGAACCTCCAAGAATGGAAATCCTTATTGCAAAGATGTGCTAAAAAACAAAAACAAAAAAAAACTAATTTGTAATTCCATAAATGACCACAACAACAAAATCCTCAAGTAAAAAATTTCTGCCATTATCTATGAATTGGAATTGTGTGATATTTATGAATAGAGATTTCTATAAAAACTTCATGTTTTGTACCAACTTAAAGTAATTAACCACTTGCTTACTGGGCATATACACCCCCTTCATGCCCAGGCGAAATTTCAGCTTTCGGCACTGTCACGCTTTAACTGACAATTGCGCAGTCGAGCGACGTGGCTCCCAAACAAAATTGACGTCCTTTTTTTCCCACAAATAGAGCTTTCTTTTGGTGGTATTTGATCACCTCTGCGGTTTTTATTTTTTGCGCTATAAACAAAAATAGAGCGACAATTTTGAAAAAAAAACTATTTTTTGATTTTTGCTATAATAAATATCCCAATTTTTTTTTTTAAATATATTTTTTCCTCAGTTTAGGCCGATACGTATTCTTCTACATATTTTTGGTAAAAAAAAAAAACGCAATCAGCGGCGTTTATTGATTGGTTTGCGCAAAAGTAATAGCGTTTACAAAATAGGGGGTAGTTTTATGGCATTTTTATAAAATGTATTTTTTTTACTAGTAATGGCGGCGATCAGTGATTTTTTTCGTGACTGCGACATTATGGCGGACACATCGGACACTTTTGACACTATTTTGGGACCATTCACATTTATACAGCGAACAGGGCTATAAATATGCACTGATTACTGTATAAATGTGACTGGCAGGGAAGGGGTTAACACTAGGGGGCGAGGAAGGGGTTAAATGTGTGCCCTGGGAGTGATTACTACTGTGGGGGGAGGGGAGTGACTGGGGGAGGTGACCGATCGGTGTCCCTATGTACAAGGGACACAGCATCGGTCTCCTCTCCCTGACAGGACGTGGATCTCTGAGTTTACACACAGAGATCCACGTCCTTGTCTGTGTACCGGCCGACATCGCGGCCGCCAGCACGCGCATCGGCATCACAGTGATGCGCGGGTGCGCGCGGCGCTCGCACGCCCCCCCAGTGGCCGGAGGAGCGGAGGCCGTAAAAAGACGGCCTCCCGGCATTGTAGAGCCACCTTGCGGCCGTACATAGTCGTACGGCGGGCGCGAGGTGGTTAAAAATAGAATAATAGATGTTTTATAAGGCATAACATCACCATTGCATCATTGTAAATATTAAGTAAAATCTTTGGCCAATAAAGACAAATGCCAGAGATTCATAAAACATGAAGAGCCAAAGACGAGTAATAATGTAACATTCATCATTCTCTGGGACTGTCATGTCAGCTTGACAACAACAGAAGAGAAACAAAGAATGTTCATATAAATATGATGATATGGGGTCTCAATACAACTTGGACAAGATTTTTACGTAAAATGAAGCAACAGTAAAATTAAAATTTATTATCACTATATTGCTTCTATTATGTGTACAAATCATTTTAGTTTAGACCTGGAAATCCACAAGGAAAAATCTAACTACACCAAGACATTTTGGACAATTTCATGCTCCCAATATTGTGGGAACAGTTTGGGGATGTCCCCTTTCTGTTCCAACATGACTGCACACCGTAGTTGAGGAAAGCAGCACCCGGTCAGCAACAAGTGAAATGCAATCTGGTCCTCCCACTGACCATATACAGTGCCTTGAAAAAGTATTCATACCCCTTGAAATGTTCCACATTTTGTCATGTTACAACTAAAAACGTAAATGTATTTTATTGGGATTTTATGTGATAGACACAACACAAAGTGGCACATAATTGTGAAGTGGAAGGAAAATGATAAATGGTTTTCCAAATTGTTTACAAATAAATATGTGAAAAGTGTGGCGTGATTTTGTATTCAGCCCCCCGGAGTCAATATTTGTAGAACCCCCTTTTACTGCAATTACAGCTGCAAGTCTTTTTGGGGATGTCTCTACCAGCTTTGCACATCTAGAGAGGGACATTGTTGCCCATTCTTCTTTGCAAAGTATCTCAAGCTCTGTCAGATTGGATGGAGAGTGTCTGTGAACAGCAATTTTCAAGTCTTGCCACAGATTCTCAATTGGATTTAGGTCTGGACTTTGACTGGGAACACATGAATATGCTTTGATCTAAACCATTCCATTGTAGCTCTGGCTGTATATTTAGGGTCGTTGTCCTGCTGGAAGGTGAACCTCCACCCCAGTCTCAAGTCTTTTGCAGACTCTAAAGCCCTGTACACACGATCGGTTTCCCTGATGAAAACAGTCCGATGGACTGTTTTCATCGGACAAACCGATCGTGTATGGGCCCCATCGGTCTTTTTTCCATCGGTGTGAAAAAATAGAACATGTTTTAAATTTTTCCAATGGAAAAAAAAACGATAGCAAATTCCGATCGTCTATGGGCAAGTCCATCGGATAAAAAACCCACGCATGCTCAGACTGAATTATGAGACGGGAGCGCTCGTTCTGGTAAAACTAGCGTACCTAATGGAGATAGAACATTCGTCATGCTGTAACGGACTGAAAAGCACAGAGACTGAAAAGCACGAATCGGCTCTCACCAAACGTTTACTAACACGCGGTAACACGAAATCAGCAAAAGCAGCCCAAAGGGTGGCGCCATAGGATTTGAACTTCCCCTTTATAGTGCCGTCGTACGTGTTGTACGTCACGGCGTTTTGGTGCGGTCGGTTTTTTGACTGATGGTGTGTGGGCAAGACTGATGGAAGACAGTTTCATCGGATTTCCGATGGAAAAATCCATCGGATTAGAATCCATAGGATATCCGATCGTGTGTACAGGACTTAACAGGTTTTCTTCTAAGATTGCCCTGTATTTGGCTCCATCCATCTTTCCATCAACTTTAACCAGCTTCCCTGTCCCTGCTGAAGAAAATCATCCCCACAACATGATGCTGCCACCACCATGTTTCACGGTGGGGATGATGTGTTCAGGGTGATGTGCATTGTTAGTTTTCTGACACACATAACATTTTGCTTTTACGCCAAAAAGTTCAATTTTGGTCTCATCTGACCAGAGCACCTTCTTCCACATGTTTGCTGTGTCCCCCACATGGCTTCTCGCAAACTGCAAATGGGACTTCTTACGGCTTTCTTTCAACAATGGTTTTCATCCATAAAGGCCAGATTTGTGGCGAGCACGACTAATAGTTGTCCTGTGGACAGATTCTCCCACCTGAGCTGTGGATCTCTGCAGCTCCTCCAGAGTTACCATGGGCCTCTTGGCTGCTTCTCTGAATGTTCTCCTTGCCCGGCCTGTCAGTTTAGGTGGACGGCCATGTCTTGGTAGGTTTGCAGTTGTGTCATACTCTTTCCATTTTCGGATGATGGATTGAACAGAGCTCTGTGAGATGTTCAAAGTTTGGGATATTTTTTATAACCTAACCCTGCTGAAACTTCTCTACAACTTTATCCCTGACCTGTCTGGTGTGTTCCTTGGCCTTCGTGATGCGCTTTGCTCACTAATGTTCTCCAACAAACCTCCAAGGGCTTCACAGAACAGCTGTATTTGTACTGAGATTAAATTACACACAGGTGGACTCCATTTACTAACAACTAGGTGACTTATGAAGGCAATTGGTTCCACTAGATTTTAGTTAGGGGTATCAGAGTAAAGGGGGCTGAATACAAATGCCGCCCACACTTTTCACATATATTTCACAAAACTTTGGAAAACCATTTATCATTTTCCCTCCACTTCACAATTATGTGCCACTTTGTGTTGGTCTTTTGCATTAAAAAAAAAAACAAAATCCATTTTTTTTTTTTGGTTGTAACATAACAAAAATGTGGAAAATTTCAAGGGGTATGAATACTTTTTCAAGGCACTGTATAAAGAAAAATCCAGAGGATTGCTGCACATAAAATTTTATTGAACCGACTGTTAAAGTATACACAAAGCGTTACATGATTTCTGTTTCGGGCTTACAAGCTCTAGCCCTTCATCAGATCAGAACAATCGGTTCAATAAAATTTTATGTGCAGAAATCTTCTGGATTTTTCTATATAGTGTGTGTGTGTGTATATATATATATATATAGCGCACCCACCCCAGACTTTACCTGCTTTTCTTTACTTGGCTCCTCCGCAGGAAAGAATGAGGCACACCGCACTACAAGCCCGTACCCTCCTGGATGGGGAGGTTGAGCGGTGTTAGTTTTCTCGGGCCTGCCTGCGGCTGGTGTTAGAATCCTCCCGAGCTGATCTCACCTCTGCATTTAGCCAGAGACAAGTCCTTAATTCTCCCCAGTAAAGTAACTGTCCACACCAACTGAAAGTCCAACCTTCGTATTTATTTCACCACGGATAACAAATAGTCTCTATGAGAGCAGACAGGTTGATACGAGACACAGGTCAGATAAGGTGGGAGGAGGTCCAGGCACAAACTCAATTTAGGTTTCTCTTAAGCCCCGTACACACGATCGGATAACCTATGGATTTTCGTCCGATGGATTTGTCCATCGGAAATCCGATGAAACTGTTTTTCATCAGTCTTGCCCACACACCATCAGTCAAAAAACCGACCGTTCCAAACGCGGTGACGTAAAACACTCCGATGAGCCGAGAAAAATGAAGTTTAATGCTTCTGAGCATGCGTCGACTTGATTCTGAGCATGCGTGGGTTTTTGATCCGATGGACTTGCCCATAGACGATCTGAGTTTTCGATCGTTTTTTTATCCATCGGAAAAATTTAAAACATGTTCTATTTTTTCCAACCGATGGAAAAAAGACCGATGGGTACCATACACGTTCGGTTGGTCTGATGAAAACCATCCATCGGACGGTTTTCATTAGTCAAACCGATCGTGTGTACGGGGCTTTACTGTTCTGCTTTCATGAACAGGCTTGGGCACACGGTCTCTGCCACAGACCGGGTGAATATGAAAAGTCACTGCCACTGACTTGTTGAAGTTGGTCACTGCCACTGACCTGGTGAATAGGGCCTAGCCCTATTTGGTCACTGCCACTGACCTGGTGTGCGTAGAGTCACTGCCACTATGACCTACAGAACATGCACTTCCTTCTTCAAGAAACTTGGCCCTTGTTAAGGAAAAGAACATCCCTCTGGAGAGTTACCAGAGGCCCCCACTGTCACCACAACTCTGCGCTGGGTCTTCAGAAGGGGTCACCTCCCTGGCCTCCTCGATCCTGGATACGGGTCCCCTCGCAAGGCGTCACCCTGGGAGCCCTCAATCCTGGGGGGAACCCAGCCGAAGCCGCTGGGCCCCGGGCATCCAAACTAGTACCTCACCCCAGACTGAAGGTGTCTGGGGTGAAACAGGAACTCGGCCTCCGGGCCTAGGGCACCTGGAGACGACACACCACCACCCAGGCTGAAGGTGCCTGGGCGCGAACCCACCTGGAAGATGGCCATGCCTTTTTATACCCTCTCCCGACAGGCACAGCAGGTTCCCCGCCCCACCGTACTGCTGCCGAGAGGGGACAAGAAAAGGCACAACCTTGTATCAGTGGTTCAACCCTGGCCTACGGCAACAGCGCCACCTGTAGGCCACAGGGAACAGCACACCAACTCTATCTCCCAAGGACAGAAATGGTCCAAGAAACCTAACAATTCGTGTATCTGAGCCATATTACTACTCGGATACTCCCCTTAAATATAGCACCCCGCTACATATATATATATATATATATATATATATATATATATATATATATATATATATATATATTATACACACACTCATGTGTTTGAGGTTTAAGGTGCACACTCTAATGCAATAGGCTGCACACTTCTATGAGCCTAATCCTAACTTATAAAGTTCAAATCCAGTCTAGAGTCTCAGATGCTGATGGAACTCCCTTGACCTTACAATCATTAATAACTGGAACTTACCGGTAACTACATTTTTTCCATTTATTTGCTCTCCCGGTTAAACTGAGTTCACCAAGACAGTGTCACAATCAAGCTATTTTTACGTTGCTAATTGTATACATAAGGAGTAATCGTAATAATAGAATAATTCATTTGATATATGTTAAGAATGTTCAACCTGCTGACATCATGTATGTGAACAAAGTTCAGGATCACACACCTACAGTATGTGTTACACAATTGCAATTGTAATTATATCCCAAGTTATCTTTAACCACTTGCCGACCGCCGCCTGTACTTATAGGTCGGCAGAATGGCACAGCTGCGCAAAGCAACGTACCTGTACGTTGCTTTGAATTTGCCGCCGTGCGCGCGCAATCCGTGAGCGTGCCCGCGGGTCCCGTGGACTCTATGTCGGAGAGGCAGAACGGGGAGATGTAAACAAGGCATTTCCCTGTTCTGCCTAGTGACAGGACAGTGATCTACTGCTCCTTCTCATCGGGAGCAGTGATCTCTGTCATGTCACTGGTAGCCCACCCCCCCCCCCAGTTGGAATCACTCCCTTTGGACACACTTAACCCCTTGATCGCCCCCTAGTGTTAACACCTTCCCTGCCAGTGTCCTTTTTACAGTAATCAGTGCATTTTTATAGCACTGATCGCAGTATAAATGACAATGGTCGCAAAATGGTGTCAAAAGTGTCCGATTTGTCCGCCATAATGTCGCAGTCCCAATAAAAATCGCAGATCGCCGCCATTACTAGTAAAAAAAATAATAATAATAAAAATGCCATAAAACTATCCCCTATTTTGTGCAAACCAATCAATATACACTTATTTTTATTTATTTTTACCAAAAATATGTAGAAAAATACATATCGGCCTAAACTGAGGAAAATTTTTTTTTTGGGGAAAATATAATTGGGTTATTTATTATAGCAAAAAGGAAAAGATAAACTAACTAACTAACTAACTAACTAACTGTTTCCTTTGTGTAAAAGGCTTTCAAACGAGGTTTTGATATAAAGCGCTGCTACAGTGTTATTTTGGACTCTGGGACTATTTAAGAGTTTTGAATATTTCAGTTTTTTTACAAAAAGGAAAAGATATTGTGTTTTTTTGTTTTTCAAAATTTTCGGTCTTTTTTTGTTTATAGCGCAAAAAATAAAAACCGCAAAGGTGACCAAATACCACCAAAAGAAAGCTCTATTTGTGGGGAAAAAATGACATCAATTTTGTTTGGGTGCCAATTGTCAGCTAAAGCGACACAGTGCCGTATCGCAAAAGGTGCTCTGGTCAGGAAGGGGGTAAATTCTTCCGGGGCTGAAGTGGTTAAATTGGTATTATCATGTTGGTAAAATACACGTCCAGGATTGTAAAAATAGTATGATACTGACTGAGGGGGGATGGTTAACAAGAAATGCCTTTTAAGGGTGTTAAATGAACTAATGACAATGGAATATGGAAATGGTAAAATTCGCCACCACCACCATGTATCCCTTTTAGTAAAATAAAATATATTTTGTTATATATAAATGTCTATAAAAAAAAAATCAAACTTTTTTATTATTTTTATACAGGATTTATATAGCAAAACAAACAAATGGCCACTGCCCTCACCTATAACTGGCCTTTGCAGCAAGGAGCACATGGAAGGGCAACGCATGCAAAACAAAAGCAGAGATATTCCCAGCTCAACTTACCGACCAGCCTGCAACCAACCGAATTATCCTGTCTAACAGTTTGCGTTAAAAACAGGGGTTTAGTCTGCACACATTTGCAAATCCATGCGTAAGCTACAGAGACCCTTCAAGGCACCCCAGTTTTATCCGTTGTCCTAACTCTAAATTTTGTGAGCCTTCATAGTAGAAGCACATGCAGCATTATAAGGGTAGTTTCACACTGAAGCGCTGGATGCGCTGGCAATATAGCGGCGCTATTTTAAGCACCGCTATACCATAGTTTTTGCCGCGATTTGCGGGCGCTAGCGGGGTGATTTTAACCCCCGCATAGTGGCCGAAAAAGGGTTAAAAACGCCTCTTTGCAGCGTTTTGCGGGCGTTTTTGGAGGCGCTACCCCATTGATTTCAATGGGCAGGGGCGCTATAGGAGCGGTATTTTTGTTGGAGATACAACAAACTTTCAGCTTAGCTTACTGTATTTGACTGCAGTTTAGAAAAAGGACACAAGATGTCGCTAATGCTCAGTGATATGCTATGCTATGTATTTCTCTATGATGTGTTGTATTTCCTGTATACTGTGATGTACTTGTTGGTTCTTTTTCCTGTCTGTGATTCTTCTTACAATGTGAAGTGACATCTCTACTAGTGTGGTTATGTTCCAATAAAGAAGCCAGTTCCTGTTACTACACAATGTCTGATCTGAACTGACTCCGCTGCACCTATCAATCGTACTTTGCAACAATTTTTACCGGTCCTACCGCGCCTCAAAGATGCAGCTTGCAGGAGTTTTTTTACCCTCCTGCAAGCGCACCGCTCCAGTGTGAAAGCCCTTGGGCTTTCACACTGGATACAAAGGAGTGGCTTTTTTGGGGCGCATTGCAGGCGCTATTTTTAGCGCAATAGCGCCTGCAAAGCGCCTCAGTGTGATAGGGGCCTAATGGATAGGCAGAGGGTAGGTGAGCCTGGAGGGAGCCCACCCCTCAAAAGGTACAGGAGCGCACTGGACACCCAGCATATAGCACAATGGCAGCAAGGGGGTGTCACTGTGCCTTTATCCACTTGCTTACCGCCTAACGTATTTGTACTGCAGCAGGTCGGCTCTATTGCGGGAAATCACGTACCTGTACCTCATTTCATGCAATAGTCACTGAGGGCCTGCGGGCGCACCGCCGGAGGCGCAAACCAATCAATAAACGCTTATTGCGAAAATAATGTAGCAGAATACATATTGGCCTAAAAAGATGAAGAATTTCGTTTTTTTTTTTTTCTTGCTTTTTAAATTTTTTAATTGGATGTGTTTTATAGCAGAAAGTAAGAAAATATTTTTTTTTTTTTTTCAAAATTGACGCTCACTACTTTACATTGTAGTAAAGTGTAATTTATTCAGTGTTGTCACATGAAAAGATATATTAAAATATTTACAAAAAATGTGAGGGTGTACTCACTTTTGTGACATAATGAATGAATATATATATATATATATATAGATATATAGATATATATCTATATATCTATATCTATATCTATATATATATATATATATATATATATATAATATGTATGTATATATATATATATGTATGTGTGTATATATATATATATATATATATATGTAGCGATACCCCCAAACTAAGGGAGCCGCTGGTTCTGTTTCAGGCCCTGTACACAGCACAGCCAACCCCCGGCAATCTACTCAGCCCTTCTCTGGCACAGCTAGTCTAGGGGTGGTACTCTTGTATAGCTCTATACCAATTTATGCACAATTGCCCTTTACCTTCCTTGTAGTGATAAAATATATATTAATGGACTTCAACACCAGATTGATAAACTATAAATGGTTTACTTGTGAATAAAGGGGGTTAACAACCAATATCACATATAACGCATACATGCAGAGCCCTGCAAAAGTACTAACACCAGTTAACTATAGTGCACCAATAGTTTTAACACACACTAGCATATAGCTAAAGTCCCCACTAGCAATAGTATAACTCGATGGGCCAAGGCAGTCAATAGGCCTAACAAAGTACTCAGTTATAGTTGTGAGCAGGTGCTCTCTCACCCCTCCGGACTCGATCCCAGTCCGGAACTCCTACCGCTGTGTCCACACACACAGGATCTGCCTCCGCCTGGTCTCCGTTCCACTCTTGTTCCCGAAGCAGGTAGATGTCTGCAGCCGCTCAGGCTCCGCAGCGAGGTGGAAGGCTCTCTGGAAGTGCGCAAGGCCCAGGCCTCGGGCCTTGCACTCGCAGCAGGTCCGCACAGGAAGTCCTCTTGCCAGCCGCGCGGTGTCCAAAGAGGCCGGGCTTAGCCTCGCCCTCCCCTTTTATACCCCACCCATGAGTCTCTGCGGCAGCCCAATGCACCCTGGGTGCCAAACGGGGTTCTCGGTAACATAGTCCGTGGGGCCTCAACGGAGACCCCGCTACATGTATATATAAGAATATTAAAATTTTTGATTTATATTGTTTATTATTATTATTATTATTATTATTATTAATAATACTAATAATAATATTTTAATATAACCAATTTCCGCCTGGCCTATAGCAAAATCACGGGCGGGCAGGACTTTTGGCAATCCAGGTGGACGTCATATGATGTCCTCCCGGATCGCGGGACTGACTGATCAGTGTACCGGCTCGCTTCCGGTACCATGTGACCGCTGTGATCCATCACAGCAAATCACATGACAATTGTAAACAATGGATGGCTTCCTTTAATGCCATCCATTCTGTACAATTGTGTTGCTAGCTGTGATTGGTCACAGTTATCACATAGTACAGACAGGACCAATCACAGCCCATCTGTACCATGTGATTAGCTGTAGCTAATCACAACAAAACAAACTGAATGAATCAATTTCACTTAGTAAAATGCTTGCTTATGGCAATGAAATTTACTGCTACAGTGGGGCAAAAAAGTATTTAGTCAGCCACCAATTGTGCAAGTTCTCCCACTTAAAAAGATGAGAGAGGCCTGTAATTGTCATCATAGGTATACCTCAACTATGAGAGACAAAATGTGGAAACAAATCCAGACAATAACATTGTCTGATTTGGAAATAATTTTTTTTGCAAATTATGGTGGAAAATAAGTATTTGGTCAATATCAAAAGTTCATCTCAATACTTTGTTATATATCCTTTGTTGGCAATGACAGAGGTCAAACGTTTTCTGTAAGTCTTCACAAGGTTGTCACACACTGTTGCTGGTATGTTGGCCCATTCCTCCATGCAGATCTCCTCTAGAGCAGTGATGTTTTGGGGCTGTCGCTGGGCAACACGGACTTTCAACTCCCTCCAAAGGTTTTCTATGGGGTTGAGATCTGGAGACTGGCTAGGCCACTCCAGGACCTTGAAATGCTTCTTACGAAGCCACTCCTTCGTTGCCCGGGCGGTGTGTTTGGGATCATTGTCATGCTGAAAGACCCAGCCACGTTTCATCTTCAATGCCCTTGCTGATGGGAGGAGGTTTGCACTCAAAATCTCACGATACATGGCCCCATTCATTCTTTCATGTACACGGATCAGTCGCCCTGTTCCCTTTGCAGAGAAACAGCCCCAAAGCATGATGTTGCCACCCCCATGCTTCACAGTAGGAATGGTGTTCTTTGGTTGCAACTCAACATTCTCTATCCTCCAAACATGATGAGTTGTGTTTCTACCAAACAGTTCTACTTTGGTTTCATCTGACATCTGACATAGTGTGTTACTGATGGTAGCCTTTGTTACGTTGGTCCCAGCTCTCTGCAGGTCATTCACTACTAGGTCCCCCCCTGTGGTTCTGGGATTTTTGCTCACCGTTCTTGTGATCATTTTGACCCCACGGGGTGAGATCTTGCGTGGAGCCCCAGATCGAGGGAGATTATCAGTGGTCTTGTATGTCTTCCATTTTCTAATTATTGTTCCCACAGTTGATTTCTTCACACCAAGCTGCTTGCCTATTGCAGATTCAGTCTTCCCAGCCTGGTGCAGGTCTACAATTTTGTTTCTGGTGTCCTTCGACAGCTCTTTGGTCTTCACCATAGTGGAGTTTGGAGTGTGACTGTTTGAGGTTGTGGACAGGTGTCTTTTATACTGATAACAAGTTCAAACAGGTGCCATTAATACATGTAATGAGTGGAGGACAGAGGAGCCTCTTAAAGAAGAAGATACAGGTCTGTGAGAGCCAGAAATCTTGCTTGTTTGTAGGTGACCAAATACTTATTTTCCACCATCATTTGCAAATAAATTCTTTCCAAATCAGACAATGTGATTGTCTGGATTTGTTTCCACATTGTGTCTCTCATAGTTGAGGTATACCTATGATGACAATTACAGGCCTCTCTCATCTTTTTAAGTGGGAGAACTTGCACAATTGGTGGCTGACTAAATACTTTTTTGCCCCACTGTGTATGCAAACAAAATACGTAAAAAAATAAATAAAAAAAAATCCCGATCACTTTCCCAGAGTAGTACAATGTTACTATGGTAAAATTATATTGCTCTGGTCACAGGGGTTTATTTACTAAAGCTGGAGAGTTCAAAATCAATCTCACTTCTGCAAAGAACCCAATCAGCTTCCAGGTTTCATTGCTTAACTGAACAAGCTGAGGTTAGAAGCTAATTTGTTTCTCTGCAGAAGTGAGAGTGAGTGATTTTGTACTCTTCAGCAGTGGCACTAGTAAAAAAAAACAACAGTGTGTTAAAAAATAAAATAAAATCATAAAACAAAAAAAAAGTAAAGATTTTGTTTTTTAAAAAGAGTTATCATTAGTACTTTTTTTGTACTGTCACCAGTCAGTGTTCCTGATCACCACCACACCAGTAATATGATAATGCTGTACTGCACTGGTGACAATATGTAAAAAAAATGGGAAAATATCGAAATTTCCCCCCAAAAAATGACAACGTAAAAAAAACAAAAAAAAACACCATGCCACTTACTAAATACTGTCTACTTTCCATTTGGGGGATATTTGTACTCTCTTGACATTTTTGGTCCTCAAGAAATTAGATTGGCCGTCAGTACATTGATCAATTTTCAGATATATATCATAGTTTGTGGATTCTATATCTTTCCTACAGAATAAACAATATTCACTGATTTGGGTTATTTTCACCAAAGAAATGCAGCAGAATACATTTTGGCCTAAATTTATGAAGAACAATTATTAATTTGCAAAATTTTATAAGACAAAAGAAAAATGTTTTGTTTTTTTTTCAAAAAATTTCAGTCTTTCTTCGTTTATTTTTCCCAAAATAAAAAAACCCAGTGGTGAATACATACCACCAAAAAAAGGTCTATTTGTGTGAACAAAATGATAAAAATTTTGTTTGGGTACAGTGTGGCATTACCGCGCAATAGTCATTCAAAGTGTGAGAGCTCTGAAAGCTGAAAATTGGCCTGGGCAGGAAGGGGGTAAAAGTGTCCAGTATTGAGGAGGTTAAATAGATATTATATTAAATAAATAAATAAAAATTTAGACTGAAGACTACTTTAATTTTGAAAAAATAACATGTAATTCTCACGTTAAAGAGCAAAACACTAATGCAACCACAACATCTATATTATATTAGGTATATTAAATATATAGTATATAAATATTATTATATTATTAAATAGATATTATATTGAATATCGTATATAATATTTTTTGTTTTTAGGTTTAAGACTACTTTCATTTTGAAAATAACATGTATTTCTCATGTTAAAAGGCAAAAAAAACGAATGTAGCTACCACATCTAATATATATAAAAAATATTAAGTATATTAAATGTATATTATAACAATATTAATATATTAAATATAAGTTATATTACATATATAAAAATTTTGTTTTTAAGTTGATGACTACTTTAATTTTGAAAATAACATGTATATATATATTTTAGCAGAGAATCTAAAGAATAAAATGGCGATTGTTGCAATATTTTATGTCACACGGTATTTGTGCAGCAGTGTTTTAAACACAATTTTTTTGGAAAAATTTACTTTCATGAATTAAAAAAAAAAAAAAAGTAAAGTTAGCCCAATTTTTTTGTATAATGTGAAAGATGATAGTACGCCGAGTAAATTGATACCAAACATGTCATGCTTTATAATTGCGCACACTCGTAGAATGGCGACAAACGATGGTACCTAAAAATCTCCATAGGCGACACACAGAGGAGGTCTACAGCTACATATGAGATTTGAACACCGTTTACATATGCGGGCGCGACTTCCGTATGCGTTTTCTTTGCTGAGCGAGCTCGCAGGGACAGGGGCGCTTAAAATTTTTATTTTTTTTTCTTATTTATTTTATTTATTTTTATAATATAAAATTGTTTTTTTAAAAAAAAAATGTTTTATCACTTTTATTGCTGTCACAAGGATTGTAAACATCCCTTGTGACAGTAATAAGTGGTGACAGGTACTCTTTATGGAGGGATCGGGGGTCTAAAAGACCTTCAAAGTATTCAGATCGCCGAAAACGGCGATTCTGAATACTGTGTATTTTTTAAAATCCGGCGCCATTGGCAGCCAAATAACCTGGATGTGACATCATGATGTTGCTTCCGTCACGTCCGGGTCACGTTCCGTCACATTTTTGTTTTTAAGTTGATGACTACTTTAAGTTTGAAAATATTATGTATTTCTCATGTTAAAAAGCAAAAAAAAAATATGTAGCCACCAAACTGAATATGTATACAAATATTAATTTTATATTAAGTATATTAAATATACATTATGCAAATATTAATGTATTAAATATAAATTATATTACATATATAACATTTTTGTTTTTAAACTGATGACTACTTTAATTTTAAAAATAACGTGTATTTCTCATGTTAAAAAGTAAAAGAATTAGTGTAGCCACCACATTGAATATGTATAAAAATATTAATGTTATATTAAGTATATTAAATATATATTAATGTATTAAATATAAATTATATTACATATATAACATTTATGTTTTTAAGTTGATGACTACATTAAGTTTGAAAATAATGTGTATTTCTCATGTTAAAAAGAAAAAAAAAACGAATGTAGCCACCACATCTAATATATATATAAATATTAATATTATATTATTTTATTATAATATATTATTGATATTATTAAATATATATTATATAAATATTAAATTATATTGCATATATAACATTTTTGTTTTTAAGTTGATGACTACTTTAATTTTGAAAATAACATGTATTTCTCATGTTAAAAAGTAAAAGAATTAGTGTAGCCACCACACTGAATATGTATAAAAATATTAATGTTATATTAAGTATATTAAATATATATTAATGTGTTAAATATATTAAATATAAATTATATTGCATATATAACACTTATGTTTTTAAGTTGATGACTACATTAAGTTTGAAAATAACGTGTATTTCTCATGTTAAAAAGCAAAAAAAATGAATGTAGCCACCACATCTAATCTATATATAAAATATTAATATTATATTAAATCTATATTATATAAATATTCATGTATTAAATAGATATTGTATGAAATATGTAAAAAAAATTGTTTTTAGGTTTAAGACTACTTTAATTTAGAAAATAACATGTATTTCTCAAGGTAAAAAAGATGTGTGGACCCCTCCTTGTTTAAAAAAAAAAACGTTTTATTTTGCGGTATGCGGAAGGAGTGAAGAATATAAAGTTCTTATTAATTAAGGCGGTGCAGAGATGTGCAAAGTATATTTCATGCCAGGGAAAGTGAAAGATGATTTTAGGATTAGTTGCTATGGATTTTTTCCCTTTATTTATATATATATATATATATATATATATATATATATATATATATATATATAATTTTCCTTCTGAATCCATCCAGTAGGTAAAGTACTATTTGGTATCTGATGCAATTTGCAGCTGACGGCCGTAGAAGTTTCCTTGGCGATTCACTAAACAGTTTTGATTCTCGCGTTCAAAGCTTTTAATAAGGCCGCACCTGCTTGTCTCCCTTATCTTGTGTCTATGGATCTTCCTTCCTGTGCTCTTCAATATTCCAGCACTTATGTCTTTCATGCTCACTTATCACCAGCACCACCACCCATTGCCTCTTCTACACCATCTCTCCCGTACATCTCTGGAATGTTCTTCCTCTTTTCCCTCAACTTAATCTTCAAAGTTTAAAGAGGTTCCTGAAAACAGATCTAATTGATGGTGCTTGTCACATTCCCTGGCTCTTCTCTCGTCTGTCTCACCTGCTTTTCCATATACAGCTCCACATTTAGCTCCTTTTCTGTGCCAGATGAGGAACATTTCATAAGATCACCCAGATACACTATAGTACCAAAAGTATTGGGACGTCTGCCCTTTACACACGCACGTGAACTTTAATGGCACCCCAGTCTTAGTCCGTAGGGTCCAATATTGAGTTGGCCCACCCTTTGCAGCTATAACAGCTTCAACTCTTCTGGGAAGACTGTCCACAAGGTTTAGGAGTGTCTATGGGAATGTTTGACCATTCTTCCAGAAGCACATTTGTGAGGTCAGGCACTGATGTTGGGCGAGAAGGCCTGACTCGCAGTCTCCACTCTAATTCATCCCAAAGGTGTTCTATCAGGAATCTGTGCAGGCCAGTCAAGTTCCTTCACCCCAAACTCGCTCATCCATGTCTTTATGGACCTTGCTTTGTGCACTGGTCCGAATCATAGACTAAAAAGGGGGAATTGTGGGACTTTACATGAGGCTGTAGACATTGTGGAGGTAAAATGAATGGAGGTACATATTTATTGATCGTATAAAAATTCATGGCACATCTCAAAAACCGAAATCACATTGGAGAAACAACATTGTAATAAATATAATTCCATAATATTCACACACACATAGAATATGTGCACATGTAATATGGGCATCAAGGGTACAACAGTGTATAGCAGTCATGCGCCACATAGTGGTCTGTATTGATTGATTGATTGATTGATTGATTGATACATTCAATGAATTAATATCTGTACATATATCATCCAAGCAGCAATTGCGATGGGAATCAAATATCGTAAAACCATAAAAGGGTTGGGAAATGATGTTCATATTCATGTATTGGTGATTGAATAAGGGCATATATCTGCATCCCTATTGTCCGAAATCATTTGGTGTAGGGGGATTATGGTGTGAGGCTGTTTTTCAGGGCTTGGCCCCTTGGTCCCAGTGAAGGGAACTCTTAAAGCGGAGTTTCACCCAATAATGGAACCTCCGCTTTTCGGAACCCTCACCCCTCCGGTGTCACATTTGGCACCTTTCAGGGGGGAGGGGGGTGCAGATACCTGTTTAAGACAGGTATTTGCAGCACTTCCGGGTATTGACTCCCGCGGGTGTCACGCCCCTTCGCGCCACCCCCCCCCTCGCTGTCTTCTGGGAAACACACTGTTCCCAGGAGAGAGCGGGGACCAGTGACGGCACGCCGCGCTACTCGCGCATGCACAGTAGGGGACCGGGCAGTCAAGGCTTCACTTCCTGATTCCCTCACCGAGAATGTTGGCGGCAGCATCCGAGGACCGAGCGACTGCTCGACCTCGTCTGCCGACATCGCGGGTGTGCTGGACAGGTAAGTGTCCATTTTTTAAAAGTCAGCAGCTGCAGTATTTGTTGCTGCTGGCTTTTAAAAAAAAAAATTTGGCGGAACCTCCGCTTTAAGGCATCAGCATACCAAGATTATTGGACAATTTCATGTTCCCAAGTTTGTGGGAACAGTTTGGGGACGGCCCCTTCCTGTTCCAACATGACTGCGCACCACAAAGCAAGGTCCATAAAGACAAGGTTGAGCGAGGACAGGATCCATGCCTTCTGTACTAACAGAATGGCAATCTGCCTTGTTTACATAGGCAGACCAATGTTCTCCCTCTGTACCGAAGAATCGCGGATGCCGGCAGACATTGAGTCTGACCTGGCGGTCAGCTTCCACTGTGTATAATCACAGCAGGAGCAGGCAACCAGCGTGCCCCAGACCCGCAAAGTGTTGGACCGCATACCAGGTAGGTGATCCAGCGCAGCTGTGCCACTTTGATGCCATATATCCAAGTTATACGGTTGGCAAGTGGATCTTCACCCTCAGAGTAAACTTCCCTCCAATCCACCCTCCTACCCTACTCTACTTATATAGAGCTTTTTTTGTTTTGTAACCTTATTTAACAATTTCACCTCTCACACCTGCTCATCCCCTATAGACCAGAGCAATTACTAAAGATAACAAGGTAATACATACTGTATATTGATTGTTTTTTTACCACCTCAATACCGGGCCTATTCTGGCACTTCTCTCCTACATGTACAAATCATCATTCTTTTGCTAGAAAATTACTCAGAACCCCCAAACATTATATAAGTTTTTTTAGCAGACACCCTAGGGAATAAAATGACGGTCATTGCAACTTTTTTTCTTGCACGGTATTTGCGCAATAATGTTTTAAACGCCTTTTTTTGGGAAAAAAAATGGTTTCATGAATTAAAGAATAACAAGTTAGCCAAATTTTGTAAAATATGAAAGATGATGGTACGCAGAGTAAATAGATACCCAACATGTCACCCTTTTAAAATTGCGCACACTCATGGAATGGTGCCAAACTTCGGTACTTAAAAATCTCCATAGGCGACGCTTTGAATTTTTTTTACAGGTTACCAGTTTAGAGTTACAGAGGAGGTCTAGTGCTAGAATTGTTGCACGCGCTCTAACGCACACGGCGATACCTCACATATGTGGTTTGAACGGCGTTTACATATGTGGGCGGGACTTCTGCGTGCGTTCGCTTCTGAGCGCGAGCTACCGGGGACAAGGGCGTTTTAATTTTTTTTTATTATTATTTTTTTTTTTTTTACTTTTTTTTTTTTTTTTTTACACTTTTTTTTACTTTTTTTTTTTTTTGATCACTTTTATTCCTATTTCAAGGAATGTAAACATCCCTTGTAATAGGAATGGTGTGTGACAGGTCCTCTTTATGGAGAGATGCGGGGTCAATAAGACCCCACATCTCTCCTCCAGGCTGGAAAGCATGAGATCGTAAAAAAAATGTCACCGATCTCATGCTTACTAGCCGCAATTGCGGCTTTGTTTACTTCTGAGAACCCGGGCGTGACGTTATCACATCGCGCCCGGGCCTCCGACAGTCATCTCTATGCTTCCCATCCGGCGCCGAACGATTCATTCTCCGGGCCCCCGATGGCACGGGAGAGCCCGAGAAGCACCAGATAGCGGCTGAAGGGGGGGATGTCCCTTCCCGCCACCTATAAGAACGATCAAGCGTCGGAACTGCCGCTATGATCGTTCTTTTTGTGCGCAGAATCGCCGGCAGAAGAGAAGGATATCTGAATGATGCCTCTAGCTGCACCCATCATTCAGATATCCCCCCACAAAGCCCAGGACGTCATATGACGTCCACCCAGCATGGGAGATCCCATCTGTGGACGTCAAATGACTATGGCTGGGTATTGAAGTGGTTAAAGACAAACAGGGCTTTCTTTTCATGATATTGACTTTTTGTTTGTTTTTTTGCAATCCTTAAACAATAAATCAGCAAACATCAGTGATTACTTATTTACAAAATTTTATAACAGAAACTAAGAAAACGTAGTACCCCATCATTGATGTCAATGGAAGGAATAGTGGCCCATCATTGATGTCAGTGTAAGCAATAGTGCCTCATCATTGGTGTCAGTGGGAGGAATAGTGCTCCATAAATGGTGTCAGTGGGAGAAATAGTGCTCCATCAATGGTGTCAGTGGGAGAAATAGTTCCCCATCATTGGTGTCAGTGGGAGGAATAGTTCCCCATCATTGGTGTCAGTGGGAGGAATAGTTCCCCATCATTGGTGTCAGTGGGAGGAATAGTGCTCCATCATTGGTGTCAGTGGGAGGAATAGTGCCCCATCATTGGTGTCAGTGGGAGGACTAGTGCTCCATCAATGGTGTCAGTGGGAGAAATAGTTCCCCATCATTGGGGTCAGTGGGAGGAATAGTTCCCCATCATTAGTGTCAGTGGGAGGAGTAGTGCTCCATCATTGGTGTCAGTGGGAGGAAAAGTGTCCCATCATTGGTGTCAGTGGGAGGAGTAGTGTTCCATCAATGGTGTCAGTGGGAGGAATAGTGCTCCATCATTGGTGTCAGTGGGAGGAATAGTGCCCCGTCATTGGTGTCAGTGGGAGGAATAGTGCCCCGTCATTGGTGTCAGTGGTAGGACAAATGCCCCATCGTTGGTGTTAGTGGAAGAAATAGTGCTCTATCATTGGTGTCAGTGGGAGGAAAAGTGCTCCATTAATGGCGTCAGTGGGAGGAGTAGTGCTAAATCAATGGTGTCAGTGGGAGGAATAGTTCCCCATCATTGGTGTCAGTGGGAGGAATAGTGCTCCATCAATGGTGTCAGTGGGAGGAATAGTGCTCCATCAATGGTGTCAGTGGGAGGAATAGTTCCCCATCATTGGTGGCAGTGGGAGGAATAGTTCCCCATCATTGGTGGCAGTGGGAGGAATAGTGCTGCATCATTGGTGTCAGTGGGAGGAATAGTTCCCCGCCCATCATTGGAGCACAGGTGTGTCAGGAGGAAGGTGCCTCTGAAGCTGCTCTGTGAGAGGGGAGTGGTGGTGAAATCTCTCCCAGCTCCCTGGCCCCCTTTCTGGGGAGGCCATGGAGGGCAGCGGGGCCTCTCCTGCTGGAGGCTCCCAGCCATCTCCTGGGCCGTCAGGTGAACTGCCTGCCTCTGCACAAGCTGATCTCTCTACCCCTGGTGAGGATGAAGGCTCGGAGGCCATTCGGGAGCGAGTGGTGGCCGGGATTAAGGTCCTGAACAGGGAGAGGGACAAGCTCTACAAGCTGAGAGCGGAGTTGAAGCGCCTGCGAAGGCAACGTGAGGGCTTACATAGCCAGAAACGGGGATCCATGGATCCGGAAATACAGCTGGCCAAGGTCCGTGTGGATCATCAGGAAACCATCGTGGCCATGATGGAAGGCAGAGATGGGCCCTTTAAAGAGAAGTTTTGCAACGACAAGAGGTTTGGAAGGGTGACAAAGATGGAGGTGGAGGAGGAGGAGACCCCCAGTTCTGACCCCCTGCCCCCCCAGGGAGAGGTAAGAAGCCCCAGGCCTTCCCAGGACTCAGGAGGCATGCTAAGGGCCATCCAGGTAATGGAGTCTCCTATGCGGGGGGATCAGATGGTGTTTAACGAGGAAGACATTACTGATGATGTGCCTGATAAAGTAAAGCCTGCTAAGTCCCATGTTGTGGATAAGACTGTTTTTGTACCATCTAGCACCATGACTGATAATGTGCCTAATGACAATGTTGTGCCTGCTGAGGCTGCAATGCAGCAAGACTTGCATTCAAAAAATGTCATTTCTGTAAATGAACTGCAAGTGTCAGAAGAGCCCATTAACCTTTCTTTGGCTGAGTCCAAAGCTGTTTGCCCCACTGCTGCTGAGGGCTCTACAGTGCAGCATCAGGAGACAACTGGTATTGCAGCAACTGTGACTATTGCTGATGGGAATGTGTGTGTGGCTGAAAAAAATCCTCCCAGTTCAGGTGTGATGAACAATGGTCCCAGTACACGTGTGATGAACAATGGTCCCAGTACAAGTGTGATGGACAATCCTACCAACTCTGTTCATGCAGATAATGTGCAGACTAATGTGACTTCAGTGTGGGCCCCTGGCCCTGAGAAACCTACATTTGCAGAGGTGGCACACTCTGCTCCTGGTAGTCCCGCTCCCAAGCAGGGTTTTCCCCTACAAGCTGCCACTTTGAGCGCCCCAGGATCTGGTCTTGGGTCTCTGGCTTCTGCTGGGGGTCCCAGACGGAATGTAGTTATTCTGAAATGGGAAGGTGGTGCCATCCCTCCAGCACGGCGTGCAGTGGTAGATATGATATTGGAGATGGGTTTTGGTGCAAATGACCTGTATGCCTTTATACACGTAGCTGGGACAAGGGACTATACGGTTAGTTTCACCAGGCCAGAGGGTCTTGACCTGTTCTGGGAGCGATATGAGGCTCGGTGCAGGTCAAGACCTGAATGGGAAGGTCTGGTCCCAGTTGCGGTTTCTCAGAGGTCAACAGTAAAAAAAATTACCATTATCCTGACCAATGAGAGTGTTCCTGCTCGGGATCTAGAGGTCTGGTTAAGGAACTATGGGGAGGTTTTGACCAAACCTAATAAAATCCATGATGAGCGTAACATCTGGACTGGGGGATGGTCGGTAACAGTCAGGTTGGCCAGGGATGGGAATGTTGTCCGTCACCTGCCCTCCTCAGCTTTCATAGGGAGGGATAGGATGACTGTTTTCTACCCTGGTCAGCCGAAGCTGTGTCACCGCTGTGGAGAAAAGGGGCACTTGAGCTCCTCCTGTTCAGCCTTGATGTGTTCAGTGTGTCGGGGGCAGGGTCATATGGCTAAGGACTGTACCAGGAAGATCAGGTGCAACCTGTGCCTGCGCCTTGGCCACCCCTACAGCAGGTGTCCTGAAGCCTGGCACAATATGGAGAAGGAGGTAGTAGATGACATGTCAAGGCTGGACGGGATGGAGGGTGAGACCCCTGGTGTACCATCCTCCTCTGCGGTGACCCCCTCCCCCGGTCCTGCTCAGGATCCCTCTCCAGTTCCTGTGGCCACCCCTCCTGTGTCTGTAAGTACTCCTTCTGTTTCTGTCTCTGTGTCCCCCCAGCCTACTGTACCCTCTCCTCTTGTGTCAGAACCTTCCAAGTCTGTGCCCCCCGAGTCAGTTACCCCCCAGGAGTCTACCCCTCCTGAGTCTGACTTAAAGGGATCACCCCCCCCACCAGCGTGTACTAAAAAGGTTGCTTCTTCCTCTGTAAAGAAGTCTTCTAGAAAGACTTTAAAGAAAAAAGTAAGAGATGAGGGCATCTCTGAGGCTGACCTGCAGTACCTGGAAGAGAGAAGGAAGGTTGGGAGGCGGAAGAGGCAGGCGGTGAGGACGGAACGGGGACGGGAAGCTCCGGTTCCTGTCTCCAGCCGTCATAGGTCCTCCAAGTGGGATATTTCTTCATCCGGAGCTTCTTCTGAGAGAAGTTCCGATTCCGAAATGGACTTTGAGGCGGCCTCTAGAAAGAGAGAGGCTTCTGGTGATGAGCAGCAGAGGGGAGCTAAGAAGCAATCCACCCAATAACCCAAATGGCGGTTCCCCCTCCGTTAAAAGTGGTGACAATTAATGTCGCCAGCATTAAGTCAGTAAGAGCTCGTTCTATGGCCTTCTTTTTGTTCAGCCAATTAGATGCTGAAATTTTATTTTTGCAAGAGACTAGGCTCACCTCCTTGGCAGATATTCATATGGCCAAGAGAGAGTGGAGGTATGGTCCATCTTACTGGTCTCTTGCGGCCGAGCCTTACGGCGGTGTGGCGGTGTTGTTTAAAACCGGCATGGTAACTGTCCGGCGGGTTATTGAGGTGGAGATTGGGAGATGTATGGTCTTAGACGTCCTTGTGGGAGGGCAGGACCTGCGCCTAATCAATGTTTATGGGCCGCACACAAAGTGGGACAGGAAATGCCTTTTTACAAGGATCAAGCCATTTCTTTTTACATCCCGGCAAGTGGTCTTTGGAGGTGACTTTAATACAATAACTAGGCCCAAGGACAGGAAGGACTTCAAGGACAGGCTGGGATATGATAGCGTTTTTTTAAATAGTATGGTTAGGGATGCTGGTCTTGTGGATGTGCACATTAAGCACCTCCCAGATGACACCGGGTTCACTTTTCATCGTGGTAATAGTCAGAGTAGGATAGATAGGTTTTTTTTGAAGGAGGCCTCTGCTTTCTCGCCCCCAGTGGTGCAGGCAGTAGAGTTCTCTGATCACTGTATGCTATCTGTGGTACTGAATGCTTCAGACGCCCCTCAGAGGGGCAAGGGCATCTGGAGATTAAATTCGACACTACTCAAGGAAGAACATGTTAGACAATCCTTTGAGGAATTCTTTCAGGCACAGGTGACCATCCTGGACTTTTGTAGCAGCAAGGCTGAGTGGTGGGAGCTGACCAAAAAGAGGATCGCTGGATTCTTCAGGGGCCTAGCCAATAGAAATCAGTTTAATAAATACATGACCTACCAACGTTTACGGAGGAAGCTGGATATTCTTGTCTCGAGAGGAGGAGATCCTGGGGCAATCTCCGAAGTGAAACTCCTTCTCAGGAAGTGTCAATATGACCGGCATGCCTCTTTGGTTCTGGAGAGGGACTATGGGAAGTACCACTCGCCTGACCCTTACCAGAACTGCAAACAAGGTGTAGCTGTTAAAACGGTCGTTGGCCTTAAGGACAGTACAGGTTCCTTGACAAAGTTCAGGTCAGGGATTCTGGAGGTCGTGAGGTCCTTTTATGCCGACCTTCTTGGGAGGAAAGAGCTTGATCGTGACAAGATGGAAAGCTTTTTGGACTCTACTCCAGGTCTAAATGGTGGAGATGTTCCATTGATGAATTTGACAGAGGAGATCACAGTCGAAGAGGTGATGAGGGCAATTGAACAGCTTGCCATCAAAAAGTCGCCTGGACCGGATGGCTTGACGGCTGAGTTTTACAAAGCCTTTAAGTCTATTCTGGCCCCGCATTTGGTAGAGGTTTTTAACAGTTGCCTTGCTGAGGGGGTGCTTTCCCCTTCCATGAGGCACTCGGCTGTGATTCTTCTTTCAAAGGGTAAAGATCCTTCGATGATTGAGAATTGGCGCCCCATCAGCCTTCTTAATGTCGATAGAAAGATACTGGCAAAGATATTTTTCTGGCGCCTATCGTCAGTGGCAGAGTCTTTGCTTTCTCGCCATCAGCACTGTTCGGTCCAGGGTAGGAGCACCTTCACAGCGGTTTTAGCTGTCCGGGAGGCCTTGGAGCGGTGCAGGGCTGCAGGCTGGGGAAAGTATTTGCTGACATTGGATCAGGCAAAGGCTTTTGATCGTGTTAACCATGAGTACCTGTGGTTGCTCCTTAGTAAGTACGGTCTGCCGGGTGGTTTTGTCGATTGGCTGAAAGTCTTGTATAAGGGGGCAGAAAGCTTCCCTCTTGTTAATGGTTGGGTTGGACAGTCCTTTGGGGTTGGCTCCGGGGTGCGCCAGGGTTGTCCCCTGAGTCCCCTGCTCTATGTGTTTGCAATCGACCCCTTCATCAGGAGGCTAGAGAGCGGCATGTTGTGTGGGGTACCAGTGGGGCTCCCGGGTGAGCCGCCATTGAGGGTTGTTGCCTATGCGGATGATGTGTCGGTGATTGTCACTGGGACGGATGAAGCGGAGGAGGTGGTCTCTCTGACATCACGGTATTCTGAAGCATCAGGCTCCAAGATCAATCAGGAAAAGACTGAAGTTTTCTGGATGGGAAAGGATGGTGAGGGTTTTGATCTCCCGGACACCTTTCCAGTGCCCCAGGAAAGAATTAAGATACTAGGCATTGAATTTGGACCCGGCGATTATGGCCTCAAAAACTGGGAAGGCAGACTGGAAATTGCCAATACTAAGGTGGTCAGCTGGAAGAGATGGAAGTTATCTATGAGGGAAAGGGTTGATCTGATTAAGACTTACCTGATTCCGATCTTCTTGTATGTCAGCTTTGTCTGCATCTTGCCAGTGTCTCTCTATGCTAGGGTCAGTAGTGTGTTCTTCCAGATGCTGTGGGGGAACAGACTGAACCCCATCAAGAGGAATGTCACCTACCTATCCAGGAGGGAGGGTGGCTTAGGTATGGTCAACCCAGTTCTTTTCTTTTCACTGCTATTTCTAAAGTTTAACATTGGTAATATGCTTGCAGTGGAACCTCCTGGATGGGTAGGCATATTTAGATCTTGGTTTAGGCCTTTTCTACGACTTTGGGAAGAAGGTGGCCAAGTGAAGAATCGCAGGGGTCATCGTGGTCAGCTACCAGCCTATGTCGCTCCGTGCCTGAAGTTACTGCGGCAGTGGCGATTGTCGGCTGAAGATCTCAGATCGGTTCCAAGGAAAGTCCTTATGAGTCGAGTCTTGAGCGAAGTCTTTCATGACCCACTGGCCTTAAGGGATTGCCCGGGCCCAGTTTTGAGGGCGGGGTTAAGACTGATAAATTTGGATAGAGTACCCCCTAAATTTAGGGATCTGGCCTGGTTGTGCTTCCATGGGAAGCTCTATGTTCGGGGCAATTTGAAATTCCGCAGTGGGATGGATCGTAGCTGTCCTCGGGAGGAGTGTGCAGATGAGGAGGAGACTATGGATCATTTTCTGCTTCATTGCCCTTTTAACATAGAGGTGTATAAACAGGTGGGGCGGGCCCTCGGTGTCCCTTTCCTCTCCAGGCTGGGTTATGCTGAGTGGGTGTACGGAGCATTCAATACCGGTGGAGTTTTTTGTTTGGATACACTTTTTTTAGTTAGCCTAGTAGTCCGTTATTTCACCTGGAACGCACGGTGTCAGGTCAGCATTCGGCAAAAACTCCTTCCTGTTGAGGTGGTGGTGTATGACATTTTGCATGAGGTGGGGAAGATTCGGGAGCTTGAGAGAGACAAGCGGGGTCAGGGGGCTTGGTTGAAGGCGTGGAGGGGTTTCAAGCCTCCCTGACTGCCAGGAGTCTCTTTCCCGGGTGTGGCTGTCTGTCTCTTATCACCCTAGATTATCAGTATTTTTGATGAATTTTTGATAAATGGCTGCGTACATAGGTGATGGGTTGTGCCTCTTAGGCCCTCTCTGCTGCTTTATGTAGATAGTTTTCTAGGGATGTTTTGGTAGTGGATTATGTATATATTCTGAACATGGATGTGTATTCCTTTGTTTTCTGTTGAAGTTTTGTACCATGGTTTTGTTTTTTACTTTTGTATAAAATTGGTTGCTTGATTCTTTTCAATAAAAGATCAATAGTTCCCCATCATTGGTGGCAGTGGGAGGAATAGTTCCCCATCATTGGTGTCAGTGGGAGGAATAGTGCTCCATCATTGGTGGCAGTGGGAGGAGTAGTGCCCCATCATTGGTGTCAGTGGGAAGTATAGTGCTCCATCATTGGTGTCAGTGGGAGGAGTAGTGCTCCATCAATGGTGTCAGTGGGAGGAGTAGTGCTCCATCATTGGTGGCAGTGGGAGGAATAGTGCTCCATCATTGGTGGCAGTGGGAGGAGTAGTGCCCCATCATTGGTGTCAGTGGGAGGAGTAGTGCCTCTTTGTTGGAGTCAGCAGGAGGTATAGTGCCCCCTAGAGCTGGTTAAAAGCAAGCAAAGGGCTGCCCAAATTTCTTGAGGGTATCAGAACTTACACTGGACATAACTTGCACATACGCTACAAATACAATGTTTAGTAAATACAAGAAGTCTCCAATAACGATATCTTCCCTACCCTTCAATCTCTATTTATTCTGGTATAAAGGAACAAGTTATGTTGCACAGAGTATATAGTACATTTTACTTTCATCTCCAAACTCAGGGAAAAAAAAAAAAAAACTTTGGCTGGGCTTGGTATATTTTTGAGTGCGTTGCCATGGCAGCCGGGGGAGGCAGGAATGTAAATGATACCCCTGTCACTAGCTATTTTCTTCAAGCCAAGACTGGAACATCCTCTGTCAGCACTGTCACTATTTATCACTCACCATTACTTTTACTGACACTTTACAGACTGAAACCTCTGGCGATCAGACATGACATAAATGGTAGTAGCCTTGGCACGGCCTGCACAATTTAATGTCCCTACTCTTAATTACGCATTGGCATGACAACCGGGGGAGTTTTACTTATTAAAAAAGCTATGGCACATCATTTTTTACGGGTCCATCTTAAAGATCTCACTGTCATTTTGGTTCACCTAGTAAATGCGCGGATTAGCAGCGGAAAATTTGTCACTGTTGCAGAAAGTAAAAAGACCTGCTATAAATTCCACCGCCATTAGGTATCATTAACCTGTTTACCACTGAAGATTTTCCTTTTTATTATTGCTCTCGGGCACAGCTGGTCAATTACCGCCAAATGAAGTGTCACTCCACCCAATGGTGGACTCCAGTTGGCCAAATCATACATTTGCATGTCATTGGTCTTTATGCTGGTTATACGTGTTGCAATTTACAGCGCCTTGAAAAAGTATTCCTACCCCCTTGAAATCTTCCACATTTTGTCATGTTACAACCAGAAACGTAAGAGCCGGTTCACACCGGGGCGGCACGACTTTGGGGGCGACTTGGCAAGGCGATCTCAAGATGACTTGAGAGGCGACTTGCAAAATGTCTTCTGTATTGAAGTCAATGCAAGTCGCCCCCAAAGTCGTACAAGAACCTTTTTCTAAGTCGGAGCGACTTGGGTCGCTCCTATTAGAACGGTTCCATTGAACAGAGCGGAGCGCGACTTGTCAGGCGGCTGAGTCGCCCCTGTGTGAACCGGCTCTAAATGTATTTTATTGGGGTTTTAGGTGATAGACCAACACAAAGTGGCACATAATTGTGAAGTGGAAGGAAAATGATACAGTAAATGGTTTTCTAATTTTTTTTTTACAAATAAATATGTGAAAAGTGTGGGGGGCATTTGTATGGCGCCCCCCTAAATCAATACTTTGTAGAACCGCCTTTCTCTGCAATTACAGCTGCAAGTCATTTTGGGGATGTCTCTAACAGCTTTGCACATCTACAGAGTGAAATTTTTTCCCATTCCCATTCTTCTTTGCAAAATATCTCAATCTCTGTCAGATTGGATGGAGAGTGTCTGTGAACAGCAATTTTCAAGTCTTGCCACAGATTCTCAGTTGGATTTAGGTCTGGACTTTGACTGGGCCATTCTAACACATGAATATGCTTTGATCTAAACCAGGGGTCGCCAAACTACGGCCCTTCAGCTCTTGCAGAACTACACGTCTCATGAGGCATTGTAAAACTGACATTCACAGACATGACTAGGCATGATGGGAATTGTAGTTTCTGAACAACTGGAAGGCCATAGTTTGAAGATCCCTGATCTAAACCATTCCATTGTAGCTCTGGCTGTATGTTTCTGGTCGTTGTCCTGCTGGAAGGTGAACCTCCTCCCCAGTCTCAAGTCTTTTGCAGACTCTGAAGCCCCGTACACACATCCGGTTTTCCTGCCAGGAAAACTGCCAAGAGAGCTTTTGGCCGGGAAAACCGGACGTGTGTATGCTTCTTCGCAGTTTTCCCGACAGGAAAACAGCCGGGAATCCCGGCGGGAAAATATAGAACCTGCTCTTTATTTTCCCATCGGGATTCCCAGCGTTTTTTTTTCTGCCAGATTTACTACTACTCTCCTATGGGAAACACTGCGAGGCAGTGCCGATTGAGCATACACATGGCCGGGATTCCCGGCCAAAGCTCTCATGGCTGTTTTCCTGCCGGGAAACCCGGCCATGTGTAGGGGGAAAAAGCTACCGAGCAGGTTCTCGGTTTTCCTGGCGGACTTTTTACCACCGGGAAAACCGAGCGTGTGTATAGGGCTTAACAGGTTTTATTCTAAGATTACCCTGTAAACAAACAGATCCCCGTCCTGACAGGAAAGTACAGAGTGATCGTCTGTTCCTAGTGATCAGTGACCTAGTTCCTCAGTCAGTCCCCCCCCCATAGTTAGAAACACCTCCCAGGGAACACATTTAACCCCTTGTTCACCCCCTATTGTTAACCCCTTCCTTGCCAGTGACATTTATACAGTAATCAGTAATCAGTGGCTATTTTTAGCTCTGATCACTGTAGTAATGTCACTGGTCCCAAAAAAGTGTCAAAAGTGTCCGATCTGTCGGCCGCAATGTCGCAGTCCCGCTAAAAAAACACTGATCACCTCCATTACTAGTAAAAAAAAAAATGAATAATGAAAATGCCATAAATATATCCCCTATTTTTTAGACGCTATAACTTTTGCGCAAACCAATCAATATACACTTATTATAGAAACAAAAAATTTTTACCAAAAATATGTAGAAGAATACGTATCGGCCTAAACTGAGGAAGAAATGTGTTTGTTTTTTTTTATATATATATTTGAAGGGGTATTTATTATAGCAAAAAGAAAAAAAATATTTTTTTTTTTTTCAAAATTGTTGGTCTTTTTTTGCTTATAAGAAAAACCGCAGAGGTGATCAAATAACTCCAAAAGAAAGCTCTATTTGTGGGGAAAAAAAAGACATCAATTTTATTTGGGTACAGCGTCGCACGACTGCGCAATTGTCAGTTAAAGCGGCGCAGTGCCGCATCGCAAAAAAATGTCCTGTCATTAAGGGGGTAAATCCTTCCGGGGCTGAAGTGGTTAAGGGGGCGTGTCCTATGCTTACATACTTTTGCTAATAGGTGTCCCTCGTTCCCATCTCAAAAAGTTGAGAGGTATGCCAGAGGTGATCAAATACCACCAAACGAAAGCTCTATTTGTGTGAAAAAAAAATGATATCAATTTTATTTGGGTACAGTGTAGCATGACCGCGCAATTACCAGGTAAAATAACGCAGTGCTAAATAGCAAAAGATGTCCTGGTCGTGAAGGGGGGTAAAATATTCCGGAGCTCAAGTGGTTAAAGTATTGAAGGCAATGGATCAGTATTACAGTCAGGCAACTAACATTTTTCAAAAAGAGGTCAGCGATGGCAGACAGCCTCCATAAGTCTCCCTGTAAAGGACGGTGCATTTGCTGATGAATGTAAAGTCTACGAACATGATGATGCAATTAAAGCGATTTTCTTTATGAGCTTTTCTTCCACAGGAGGGGAAGGAGCCTTGCCAAGAACAATTAAAAGACAATAATTCTAATCTTGTTGGATGAACATGTATTATCATTCACAACAAGCGTATCTCTTGTCCTGGCCTCTTAAACACTATTTATTATTCCAGAATGTTAGAATCACTTTGTAATTAAGTATTTTATGGATCGGTCGTGTCTCTTTCCTTCTGGCTGGAGATTTATATTTTTCCTGCCTCTTCCATATCTGGATGATTATAAATCTCTCTCGAGTCGTCTTCTTTTTTTTTTTTTTCATAAACAAATTTGCCAATTACATTATTTGTTTCCTTCTGTTCCAAAGCCAGGATTTCCAGATTTTTTTTTTTTTTTTTATTAAATGATGACAAGTAGATCAAAGCAGATTTTATGTTTCTTGGATATGCAGTTTACTTTAGACATCAGTGGCTTAATATTTGGTAGAATGCAACCAATTCAACAGGAAACGACTTTGTATTCCATGTTCGTTTTTTTTTTTTTTTTATGGGGAGGGGGTGGCCATATTCTTAGAATATTGGCTAGCTGTATTGAAAATTGGCAACATATTAACTACTTACCTACCAGGCACTTTTACCTGCCCAGGCAAATTTTCAGCTTTCAGCGCTGTCATACTTTAAATGACAATTGCGCGGTCATACAACACTTCACCCAAATTTAATTTTCTAATTTTTTTTGAGACAGTTTGAGCTTTCTCTTGTTGGTGTTTAATAATCACCACTGGGTTTTTCATTTTTTGCTAAACACAATGAAAAAAGACTGAAAATTTAGAGAAAAAAAGGTTTTCTTTTCAATTCTAAAACTTTGTAAATAAGTAATTTTTCTCCTTCATTGATGTGCGCTGATGAGGCTGCAGTGATGGGCACTGGTAGGCTGCAGTGATGGGCACTGGTAGGCTGCAGTTATGGGCACTGATAGGCTGCAGTGATGGGCACGGCTAGGCTGCACTGATAGGCACTGCTAGGCTGCAGTGATGGGCACTGATAGGCTGCACTGATGGGCATTGATGAGGAGACACTGATAAGGCTGCACTAATATGATGCACTGATGGGCCCTGATAGGCAGCATTGATGGGCGGCACTGATTGGCAGCACTGATGGGCGGCACTGATTGGCAGCACTGATGGGCGGCACTGATTGGCAGCACTGATGGGCACTGATTGGCAGCAATGATAGGTGGCACTGATAGGCATCACTGATGGGTACTGATTTGCAGCACTGATGGGCACTGATAGGCTGCACTGATGGGTACTAATAGGCTGCACTGATGGGCACTGACGAGGTGGCGCTGATGGGCATTGATGAAGAGACACTGATGAGGCTGCACTGATATGCAACACTGATGGACACTGATTGGCGGCAATAATGAGCACTGATAGGCAGCAATGATGGGCGGCACTGATGGGCATTGCTTGGCAGCACTGGTGGGCACTGATTGACAGCACTGGTGGGCACTGTTGGGGCTGCACTGATCATCAGGACACTCCTCTCCTCTCCTTATGCGCTGTCACCGTGAGGAGCGGAATGCCGGTAACCAACAAATCCTGTTAACATTGTGGTCAGCTGTGATTGGACACAGCTGGTCACATGTTAAGGAGCTGCTGTGATTGGCTCTTTACCCTGATCTGTGAAAATTGTGAAAAAGGTCTCAGCATTCGCACAGCTGTCGCAAATAATCCCCGTAATGTTTCTAACATGTTTATTTCTTATGGACATTATCTCTATCTAGTGGCTATAATGTGGTATTTTCCTGAAATACCTAATTTAGAAAAATACTGCTCTATGACCACTAGAGGTGGAAATAAACATATTTAAAAAACAACGTGGATTATTTGCAATGATGGTTTTTTTTTTTTTAAATAAGTAGACCCCTAACAGTCTACAGGATTGCTTTGCTAAAATTGGAGAGTGAAAAATCTGGTGCAGCTCTTTCACAACATCAATCCGACTGGTCTATTGGAACCCAGAGTATATATGGCGGTGACATTCCAATCAATTGAGATTCTATATAACTAAATCAGCCAGGAGGTGATTGGGTAACTATGGGGTTGATTTATTAAAACTGGGGAGTGCAAAATCTGCATAGAAACCAATCAGCTTTTCGTTTTTTTTTTTCTTGTCAAAGCTTAAAGTGATACAAAAGTCTAATTTTTTTTTCTTTAAAAATACCAAACATGTTATACTTACCTGCTCTGTGTAGTGGTTTTGCACAAGGCAGCCCAGATCCTCCTCTTCTCGGGTCCTTTGCTGACGTTTCTGGCACCTCTCCCCCTGCCGAGTGCCCCACAGCAAACACCTTGCAATAGGGGCACCCGAGCCAAGCCACTGCTCTGTGTCCATTCAGACACAGAGCCACGGTTCGGTCCCACCCCCACTCTCTCCTCATTGGCTCACTGACTTTGATTGATATTAGTGGGAGCCAATGGCGCCACGTTGCTGTCTCACTCTCAGCCAATGAGGAGGGAGCGTCTCGGACAGCCGAGACACTCCTGCAACATCGCTGGATCGAGATAGGGTTCAGGTAAGTATTAGGGGGGCTGCTGTACACAGAAGTTTTTTTAGCTTATTGCATAGAATGCATTAAGATAAAAAACCATCTGACTTTACAACCACTTTAATTGAACAAGCTGACGTTAGAAGCTGATTGGCTACCATGCTGCACTGGATTTTGAACTCTCTAGTTTTAGTAAATCTCCCCCAGTGTGTTCTCTTATCCAAAGCATATATAAATACATGCATAGACTGTAATATATACATAGTGCAAAGGTCTGTCCACCATATGTGTGTTCCAATTTAAAAACCTATATAAAAACTGACTATGGTCAGTTTATAAAACTGTATGACCTTACATCAAAATTCCAGCCCCTCCATAAAAAAGAAAGCAGATTAAATTACCTTTAAAGTGTTACTAAACCCCGGACCCCCGGCATTCACTATATCTGGTCTCTCCACAGTACACAGAACATGGAAATGCAATTATTTTATATAAACTGCTAAATAACTTTTCTCATCAGCAGTATATAGAAGTCTTGTGACTTCTATCAGTGTCTGATTTAAGCTTGTAGGAGGAGATTTATTTCTCCTCTGACTGTCTTATGAGGCTGCATGACCCCTGAACCTCTGTCTAGACCAGTGGTTCTCAACTCCAGTCCTCAGGGCCCACCAACAGGCCAGGTTTGCAAGATAACTGAAATGCATCACAGGTGATATAATTTGCTGCTCAGGGATTGCAGTATTCTAGTCTGCATCTCACCAAGGTAATACTTAAAATCTGGCCTGTTAGTGGGTCCTGAGGACAGGAGTTGAGAACCACTGGTCTAGACAGTGCTGATTGGCCCTGTGCTGATTACATGCACCCTCCCAAGAAAAAAAAAAAAAACTCTCTAGCAATACACACCAAACTGAGCATTTGCCCCCAAGACTCTGTTCTATCAGGAAATGTATTGGGGATAGTGGAAGAAGGGGAGGATCAGAGAAGGCAGGATCAAACAGCCTTTTTACATCATGCTGAGGATTACCCCCTTGTGTTCCATGGTGAGTATAACAAGCATACTTTACTGCATATACAGACTGATTTTACTGTTGTGGGTTTAGTAACACCTTAACATAAAAATGGCTTCATCAAGCCAATAAACTCAAATGCCTCATCCCAAAATTATTACACAAATTTGGAAACCGGTAAAGGACTTTTTAGGCATCAAAGTTAACCCCTTAACGACCACTCACGGTATATATACGTCGGCAGAATGGCTCGTACAGGCACGATCACGTACCTGTACGTCCCCTTTAACTACCTGCCGTGTGGTCGCGTGCGCTTGCGGCCCTGCAGTCATCCCCGTGAGTCAGACCGAGGGGTCCCATGGACTCGATCGCCGCGGGGATCCCCGCGATCGTCTCATGGAGGCATGGAGCGGGGAGATGTTAGTGTAAACACAACATCTCCCCACTCCCCTACTGACAATGTCCCCGATCTCCGCTCTGTGTAATTAGAGCGGAGATCGGTGATGTGTCACTCGTAGCCACGCCCCCTAACAGTGAGAATCACACCCCTAGGCACACTTAACCCCTTCAGCGCCATAGTGGTTAACCCCTTCACTGCCAGTGTCATTCTTACAGTAACCGGTGCATTTTTATAGCACTTATCGCTGTAAAAATGACAATGGTCCAAAAAAAATCGTCAAAAGTGTCCGATGTGTCCGCCATAATGTCGCAGTCTGAAAAAAAATCGCTGATCGCCGCCATTACTAGTAAAAAAAATAATTAATAAAAATGCCATAAAACTATCCCCTATTTTGTAAACGGTATAACTTTTGCGCAAACCAATCAATAAACGCCGATTCTGATTTTTTTTACCAAAAATATGTAGAAGAATACGTATCGGCCTAAACTGAGGAAAAAAAAAAGTTTTTTTATATATTTTTTGGGGATATTTATTATAGCAAAAAGTAAAAAAATATTGAATTTTTTTCAAAATTGTTGCTCTATTTTTGTTTATAGCGCAAAAAATAAAAACCGCAGAGGTGATCAAATACCACCAAAAGAAAGCTCTATTTGTAGGAAAAAAAGGACGTCAATTTTGTTTGGGAGCCACGTCGCACGACCGCGCAATTGTCAGTTAAAGCGACACAGTGCCGAATCGCAAAAAGGGGCCTGGTCTTTATGCTGCGTATTGGTCCGGGGCTTAAGTGGTTAAATCACAATAAGAATTGTTTTAAAAGCATTCCGATTTTATGGATACATAATCTATTCTAAAAACAGATGCATAGAAAATCTAGTCATCATATTACAGCATGACGGATATAGTATATGGCACGTGGATCAAAAGACAAAACCTCCACAAAGTACAAATCTTCATCACATGACAAGTGCATATCTTGTAAGAATGAGCTCTAACGTGTTTCAACTCTCGGAGTATGAGTCTTCTTCAGGGATTTAATACAGTGCTGTATTCTGTAATGTAAATATATACGAATAATGATGATAAAATGGTGGAAATGGAAATCATGGATAAACAATAAAACCAATATTATAACACATTTATTCCTGTTTCCTGTGTAATTTGTGACTTTTCTTTAGCAATTCAAAAGAGACCCACCATCTTCAGTGAATTACATGTTTGCAGTCCTGCAGGTACAGGGCTCACCATCCAGACACGCATCGCTTTTGGGCAGAACAGTTCAAACCTTTCTCCCTGGGATTGAGCAGTTGCAAACAGATCTCACCTTCTTGCGCAATTTTGTTCCTGGACTCTGAGAACCTCCTACAAAACCTCCTACAAAAATCCCCCATGGCCCATTGTCCCACCTTGGTCCTTAAAAACCAATTGTTTATGTTAAGGGTGGTCTACTTTCCATCCAGAACCCAGCCTATCTATACCCAGTCCTGTTCAAGGTCTAGAATTGTAGAGCTGATTGTATATTGAGGAACATTTTCCTCCACATCCACCGTTTTTGTTTTTTGCAGTATCTTATTGCCAATTTTAAGACCAAAATGAAAAGTCAAGATAAGCACAGAATTTAGCTTATTGAGGAACTTTACTCTCCCTCCCCTCCCCCCTTTAGGTTTCTTTCTTTCCCACTTACATTGCTGATTGTCCTTATAGTCTCATCCAGCGTTGTCTTGTGCAACCTGCAGCTCCACTGTCGCACATCAGGTCCCGCGCCACCATCTACTATCATGATGTCATCAGGGTTCCGATTGTCTCTTCTGGCCCCCTGATGACGCACAGCTGCGTAAGTGTCCTGAGATTGCCCAGTTCATGCTCAGTGTGCTGGACATTGCCAGGAAGCCTCCTAAGATGGGTGACTTGAGTATCCCAGGTGGTTTTGAGAAGGGGAGGGAATGTTATTGTTTGTTTAATGCTGCAGATTTTAAAATACTGAAATCAATGGGGAAGGACCTATCCCTCCATACTGCCATTGGATCCACAGAGATTTTGAATAAAGTGCTGACATCTGGGTAGGCGAATTGGCATACTCTGCTGCTCGGACCATGCTACAGTCATAATAAGAGGGGGACAGACCACTGACCACAGGGTAAATTGTAAAGCCTTCCACGGCCTGGGATATGGCCACTTGTGGAGGGATATTTCCTTCTGGATTTGTAGTTGAATGGGGTATAATATTCCTAAGGATGAAACTAGATAAGGGTTGTACACTGTATATAAAAGAAGAATGTGACTGTTGGCTGGGGTTGCCTCAATTTTGAATGAGACCCTATTAAAGAGTGAGCACAAGTTGGAATACCATTTGATTCAACAGAACGCAATCCCATTTTTCCCCTGAAGAAGCTCCTTTGGGCAAAACGTGTTGGTAACTTTTGTCACTTACTACAATTAACACTTTATAAGTTTAAACTCGGATAGTCATGTATTTGGCACTATGTTTTAAAGCCTCATACACACAATTAGATTTTCTGCAGATTTTTGTCTTCAGATTTACCAAAACCATGTAGTGGAAGGGCCTGCCTGATTGCATACAAATTGAAACTCTTAAGGTTTGACCTCATATTATATGGTTTTGGTAAATCTGAAGACAAAAATCTGCAGAAAATCTAATAGTGAGTATGGGATCAAAGTCCTGACTTCAAATATTGTTATCTATTTCTATTGGCGATGATGTTCTGTATTATTATCCAAGTGATGTGGTGATGCATTTTTATAATGGGGTGGTTGTACCCTTAATACTTTTAATATTTGTGTAATAAAAGCTGATTGTTTTTAAGTTTGTCACAATCATTTTCTGAGAGACCACCCAGCTTTAAAATCCTCCATCATTGATTTAGGTGGTTTATCCGCCAGAAGTACATTTATGGGAACTGGCAGTAAATTCAGCAGCCTTAAGACTTCTTGAATGGGACGTATAGATACCCAATCGCCTCCTGGCTGATTTAGTTATGTAGAATCTCAATTACTGATTTGAATTTCACTGCCATATCTACTCCGGGTTCCAATAGACCTGTTGGATTGATGTAGTGAAAGATGACGTCTCTGTTGGTAGGGCACTATCCATCTGCCATTTTTACGTTCTTTAAAATCCCACTGGGTGCATTTAATACAATAGTCTTAATGACAGGACTGTGGTGTCCAAGTAAAAAAAAGAAAAAGGGACACTATATACTATATTGCCAAAAGTGTTGGCATCCCAGTCTTCGTCCGTAGGGTTCAATATTGAGTTGGCCCACCCTTTGCAGCTATAATAGGTTCAAATCTTCTGGGAAGGCTGTCCACGAGGTTTAGGAGAATGTCTATGGGAATGTTTGACCATTCTTCCAGAAGTGCATTTGTGTGGTCAGGCACTGATGTTGAACGAGAAGGCCTGGCTCTCAGTCTCCACTCTAATTCATCCCAAAGATGTTCTATCGGGTTGAGGTCAGGATTCTGTGCAAGCCAGTAAAGTTCCTCCACCCCAAACTCGCTCATCCATGTCTGTATGGACCTTGCTTTGTGCACTGGTGCGCAGTCATATTGGAACAGGAAGGGGCCACCCCCAAACTGTTCCCACAAAGTTGGGAGCACGAAATTGTCCTAAAATGTCTTGGTATGCTGACACCTTAGGAGTTCCTTTTACTGGAACTAAAGGGCCAAGCCCAACCCGTGAAAAACAACCCCACAACATAATCCCCCCTCCACCAAATGATTTGGACCAGTGCACAAAGCAAGGTCCATAAAGACATGGATGAGCGAGTTTGGGGTGGAGGCACTTGACTGACCTCAACCCGATAGAACACCTTTGGGATGATTTAGAGTGGAGCCTGCGAGCCAGGCCTTCTCATCCAATGTCATTGCCTGACCTCACAAATGTGCTTCTGGAAGAATGGTCAAACATTCCCATAGACACACTCCTAAACCTTGTGGACAGCCTTCCCAGAAGAGTTGAAGCTGTTATAGCTGCAAAGGGTGGACCAGCTCAATATTGAACCCTGCGGACTAAGACTGGGATGCCATTAAAGTTAATGTGCGTGTAAAGGCAGGTGTCCCAATACTTTTGTCAAAATAGTGTATTTTCAAGACTGAAAATTACTTTTTGGAATTACACTGAAATTGTAAAACCTATATTATATACTTGAATATCTCCTGGTATATGACCTTAAACCTCTATGCATAGGTGCTGCAACTCATACTAAGTGTAGACCTAAATTGATAATGTATTAGTTTCTTGAATTTTTCTTTAATTATTCCAAGAAGAGGTACCATGGTCTGTCCACCTGTTCATTTTTCACAATTTAGTAAACTCTATTCAGTCCAAACCAACTGGTAATCATGACTACTGCACGGGTCTAAGTGGAGTTTTTAATAATATGCCAAAATAAATCTAGGTTATAGCGTTTGACTGATTAACGTGATGAACGGCTGGCCTGTTTTGTTTTTTTTATTATTTTTTTTTCTCAGGTTGGGTGTGTCGTAATGACGGCAAATTTAACCTTTAAATTTGGTTATTTATTCTTCATTTCAACTATTTCTATAGCAATGAATAATTCAAAGGATCCCTCGAGAGTCTGCTAGAAGACGGTTACTACTTTATAAATCAAAAATAAAAAGTAAAATATGATACAACTATAGCATAAATGAGGGGAATAAGAAATGGAAAAAGTATCATTATTTTCCAGCTACTTATGTGAAATAATAACGCGAATGGCAAGCTTATGAAAAACTTACTTAACAAATCTACCCTTAGGGGATTTGAAAACTCGGAGCGTGCTCCCTCTTGTGGAGGACACCAAAGAAAAATGAGTTTAATATTTATTTTGAAAAAACATTATTTTACAGAAATTGATTTTAATTGACTTGCTTCATTTCCTTCACTGGCTACCTACAGGGAACTGTTCACCCAAAAAAATTATATATTATTTTATTTTTTTTGCAAGGTTATTCAGTAAGCCAATTGATATCTGTCCTAAAGTTTCTCCAATAAATTTCCAAAAAACAGGAATTTATAAGGTGTCAGTCTAACAATTCATACACCTAAATACACCTAAATATATAAAAAATACCAAATTTTTAATATTTACAATTCAAACAAATTGTTTCAAGACATATCAACCACATACAAATCAATTATTGGATGTTACAATCATTAGAAATACCACAAACGTGACTTAATATTTCCAGAGGTTTCCTTTACCCTTAAAGTGGATGTAAACCCACTCTCATACTTTCTAAACTACTGCCATAGTGCTGATCTATAAGGATATAGATGCCTCCTGCATGCATCTGTAGCGGGTGGTTACATTTAGGGGAGGCATCTAAATGGTATCAGGCTCAGATGCAGCAATTGTTAGGGTTCATGGACCAATTTATGCCAGTGGAGGATATCAGTGGTGTCCGGTTCCCTGCGGCCTATAGGTGACGCTGTCGCCATAGGCCGGGGTTGAACCACCATTGGAGGTCTGTGCCTTTTTTGTCCTCTCGCGGAAGCGGGGCGGGGAACCCGCTGTGCATGCTGGGAGAGGGGATAAAAGGGGCAGGCATCTTCCGCTCGGGGTGCACGCCCAGGCACCTTCAGCCTGGGGGTGAGTGCTGGTGGTCTTCGGGCGCCCTCGGCCCGGAGACGGAGCTGCGATTCCACCCCAGACACCTTTGGTCTGGGGTGAGGTACTTTCCGGAGGCCTAGGGCCCAGTACCTTCGACTGGGTCCCGCATGGGATGGAGGATTCCTAGGAGCCCACCAAGTGAAGGGACCTGAATCCAGGGCGAGGGGGACCAGAGAGGTGACCTTCCCGAAGACCCAGCGCAGCATTGGCTGGTGACGGTGGAGGCCTCTGGTGTCTCTCCCTGACAGGGGCCGCATCTCAAGAAGGTAGTCCACGTTCTCATGGTCGGTGGCAGCGACCCAACTGAAACCCAGGTCGTGGCAGAGACCTCAAGTCTAATTCACCCGGTCGGTGGCAGCGACCACCCTCACGGTCGGTGGCAGCCACCGTGCGCCAAGCCTGTTTGTGCACACCGAGACAGGAAAGTAACAACTTCATGTTTGTGCTTGGACATTCCTCTTCACCTTGTCTGTTCTATGTCTAACCAGTCTGCTCTAAAAGGACTATTTATTGCTCTGAAGAATAAATAAGTGTTGGACTTTCAATGGTGTGGAACTTGGCTTTCTGGGAGTTAAAAGGTCATTCTCAAGGGAAGTTTTTGGCTCTGGACAGGGGCACAGGCCCGAAAGTAAATGGTTATAGCTCACACCTCTACACAAGAGGATTCAAGCTGGTGGTGCATCACACTCTCCTCCCTGGTCCCCTAGACCAGAGCCATTGACATTGACAGAGAAGGAGGGAGTGAGAGGTGAGGTCGCTACATATCCTTATCTGTCAAATGTCTCCCCTCTGTCTGTTATAAGAACTGAAAAACTGCAGATTCTGTGGGTGGATCTGTTGTCTGGAGCTCGGTGGGTGGAGTCGTGATGTCAGTAGACTCCCCGCCCACCTCTACACTCCCCTTGTCAACATGCATTTTCTCCTGTGTATTCCTTCTGCTATGATCACTAACATCCAGTTAAAATCCAGAAAAGTAACCACATGACTTCAGAAAAGGAGTCTAAAGCTAGTGCACGAGATATGTAAATAACCTGTCACTCAAAGCAAGGGGGCCGTTTTATCTCACTAAACAATAAAATAGGATTGCTCAGAGCTGGATTAACTCGTTGTGGCAAGACCTGGCACAAATTATAGGAAATATTATACTCTATATTGTGACAGCATAAAAAAAAAAAAAATGGGGTTTACATCCACTTTAAGGGTTTAAATTATACCATTATGACCACTTGCCGAACGGCCCACAGTAAATACGGTATATGTCATTATTTTGACATTTAATACCAGTGTTAGGGCATAGCCCTGGTATTGTTTTTTTACTATGGGCGATTGTGTGTAAGATAAAAGAGGTCCCGGGGGGCAGATTTGCTGCAGGATCATTTTTAGAAGTGTCGGAAGGGTGAAGGGTGGGCCCCCCTCCCGCTGCTTCCTGGCTGTTTCCCGGGCTTACATGGCCCATCGGTAAAGCCCAAGAACGATCCGATGCAGCAGTTAGCTGGGCAGGGAGACAAGTGAAGCCAAGATGGCCGCCACTCGTCTCTATGCCCTTGAAGGTCCGGAGCGACGTCTGATGTCACTTCCGACTCCTGGGCCATAATTAACAAAAAAAGGTAAATGAGAGATCTGGGGTCTTTTTGACCCCAGATCTCTCAATAAAAAGTATCTGTCATCCTCATTTCTATTAGAAGGGATGTTTACATTCCTTGTAATAGGAATAAACGTGATTAAAATAAATAAATGGAGGGACAGTGTAGAAATAAAAAGTAAAATAAATAAGAAAACATTTTTTTTTAAAGCCCCCCCCCCCATCCCTCTGTGCTCGTGCGCAAAAATGAACGCATGCGTAAGTCGCACAAGCATATGCGAGCTGTGTTCAAACCACACATGTGAGGTATCACCGCGATCGTTAGAGCAAAAATTCTAGCACAAGACCTTGACTGTAACTCTAAACTGGTAACCTGTAAAAAAAAAAATCAGTGTCACCTATGGAGATTTTTAAGTACCGTAGTTTGTTACCATTCCACATGCGTGCGCAATTTTAAAGCATGACATATTGGGTATCTATTTACTTGGCGTATAAAATTATGTTTCACATTATACAAAAAATGGGGTAAAAATTGTGTTTTCTTTTTTTTTTTTTTATTCATTAAAGTGTATTTTTTTTCCAAAACATTGCATTTGAAAGACAGCTGCGCAAATACTGTGTGACATAAAATATTTCAATGATCACCATTTTATTCTCTAGGGTCTCTGCTAAAATATGTATATGTAATGTTTGGGGGTTCTAAGTAATTTTCTAGCAAAAAAATATACTAATTTAAACTTTTAAACAAACAAAAAGTTCCAGAAAAGGCCTGGTCTTCAAGTGGTTAAACCAAATACAGCAGAATTTTGATTGTGGGTTGAAAGGGATATTACAACAAGTGCTAAGGGGGAGTACAAGTGTCTAAAATCCCATATCGAACAGTTGCAAAGACCAAACATATTCTGTTCTACTGTTTTGTTTTGTTTTATGTATTTTTTCTTTATGTATTTTTTAAATATTTTAAATATTAAATATTGGCAATAAGAGGCATACTTACTTGCCAAAATCCTTGACTTTTTGCATTTAACTTCACAGCCTGGAACTCTTAAGCCCTGTACACACGGGCGGGAATACCGTCAAAAAAAAACGTCGGTTTTCTTGACGGGATTCCTGGCAAGCTTGTCTTGCCAAGCCCTGTGTACACACACAACCATTCAAAAGAACCGCCGTTCTTTTGAATGGCAAGAACGCGGTGACGTCATCATCTACTACGAGCCGGCGCTCGTCACATTCAATGCCGTCGCCGCCATCTTGCTACACCCCACACTAACCTTGTATGCTACCGCGCATGTGTCAAAGTTTTTTTGAGCGTGCGCGGTTTTACTTGGACAGGTAAGCATACAGATGACCGGGTTTCTCGGCAGGAAACACTCTGCCGAGAATCCAGACGAGAAAAATAGAGAGCAGGTTCTCTATTTTTCTCGTCGAGATTCCCGGTAGTTTTCCAGCCGAGAAACCATACACACGAACGGTTTTCTCGTCAAAAATCTCTCCCAGCATTTTTCTTGCCAAGAAAACAGGTCGTGTGTACAAGGCTTTACTTTAAAGAGAACCTGTCACCAATTTAGAAAAAAAATCCAGATGAAAGCACAGGAAAATAAAGTATTTAGATGCTTATTGTAGCTTTTTTCTTTTCATATTTTTTTTTTTTTTCCATATGCAATATGCCTTTATACTTGCTAGACAATTCCCAAGCACAGATCCCTCCCTCCTTGCACATTATAGCCCTCTTCTCTTTTGAGAGTGTCGAAATACTGTCTGTGCTAGCCCAGCTCCTCCACTCCTGCATACACCTCCCTACTTAACCTTTTATTTAGCTGCTGGGGGAGGAGGGAAGGAAAATACTGTACAGTGCCACTTGAGTGACAGCTCTGAGTCTACTAGGATTGCTGACATAACACACAAGATGGAGGCACCCAACAGCACTCATGGGGCTTTTGGGGTATCTACACAAGGGAAGCTTTTACAGATAAATAACATGCATGGAATGCATTTAATGCACATGAAACAATAAGTTTTTTGTTGACATCCTTTAAAGCAAGTGAAGGCATTTTGCACTGCAGAGTATGAACTGGGTAGAGAGGAATCATTTTGACCCAACTTGAACATGTATTGTAATATATGTGAACCAAGAGCACCTGTTTTCATGCAAAAGTTTGCTAGAAATACGTAAGGGTGTATAGCAGTGTGCAGAGGATTAATTCAGAATTTTCCAGGATTAACATAGGTGTCAATAAACAACATTTACCTTGCTCTGAAGTGTGTTCCAGGCTGCTGTTCCATCTCTTCTCCTCTCTTTGCTGCCAGGAATATACAGATTCTGTTTGGCAGGAGCTCACCATGAGCTACGCGCTGACGTCACTATTACCACGTGACCCCGGAAGCACGGGCGAACGCTAGGATTTTTATGCCGGCAATTTTAAACTACTTTTAGGAACTTTGCATTCCTGTTTTTACCTTGACGATTGGAATAAAGCTGCTTTGAGGTAATACACTATCCGAGTCCCTCCCTCTTCTTTTTTGGTATCTACATTGGAGGTCTGTTGGTTCTTTTTAAACAATTGGAGCACACCAGCCACCAGTGGAGGAGACAGAGCAACGAGAGGTAGAGGGAACATAAGGACTCTGGAGCCGTGACACCCCCAGGACCAGTACTAATACCCCGCAGAGGGTGATATCTGCAGGCTCTTCTGACCTTGCCACAGTGGAGGTCCAACTTTTGCGGTAAGGTACCCATCTTGATTCCCTACACACCGTGGTGGATGTAATTCTCCTGTGACTTCTGTGGATTTACCCTGGGTTCTACCTTTTTCCAGCATTTCCTCACAACCCCTTGCCCTTTCATTTGAAGCAACTTTTTGCCGTATGGGAACTGTGTGTTACATTGGACCTCTTTTGAACTAATAAGGAATAGACTCTTTCTATCTCCACCTTTTAATTAGGGATGAGCTTCGTGTTCGAGTCGAACATACGTTCGACTCGAACATCGGCTGTTCGATCGTTCGACGAAGATCGAACGATTTGGGCCGTTCGCGCCAAATTCGAGTGACGCGAACGGCCCACAATGCACTACGCCATCGCAGTGTCATCCAGGCGCTGTGATTGGCCAAGCATGCACTGTGACCCCGCATGCTTGGCCAATCACAGCGCCGGCAGCGAGGAGAGCAATGATTGGACACAGGCAGGATGCCTGTGGCCAATTATTGCTGATGGGGTTTAGTACACGCCCCACATTATAAAAGGCCGCCAGCGCGGCGGCCTTGTGTAGTGTGTTCCGGAGCAGGGAAAGAGAAGCATAGGCAGGGACAGTGTCATTTTTTTTCCTTTATTAATCCTGGATTCCTTGTGTTTAGGGACAGAGAAGGATAGGTAGGGAGAGTGTCAGTGACAGTGTGCTATTCTGTGCTAATCCTTGTTTGTAGGGACAGAGAGGTACAGTGAGGGAAACTGACAGTGTGCTATTCTGTTCTAAAACTATTTTGCTGAACCATATTTTCAATCCTTGAGTTGAGGGACAGAGAGCTACAGTGAGGGAAAGTGTCAGTGTGCTATTGTGTTCTAAAACTATTTTGCTGAACCATATTTTCAATCCTTGAGTTGAGGGACAGAGAGCTACAGTGAGGGAAAGTGTCAGTGTGCTATTGTGTTCTAAAACTATTTTGCTGAACCATATTTTCAATCCTTGAGTTGAGGGACAGAGAGCTACAGTGAGGGAAAGTGTCAGTGTGCTATTGTGTTCTAAAACTATTTTGCTGAACCATATTTTCAATCCTTGAGTTGAGGGACAGAGAGCTACAGTGAGTGAAACTGACAGTGTGCTATTCTGTTCTAAAACTATTTTGCTGTTCCATATTTTCAATTCTTGAGTTGAGGGACAGAGAGCTACAGTGAGGGAAAGTGTCAGTGTGCTATTGTGTTCTAAAACTATTTTGCTGAACCATATTTTCAATCCTTGAGTTGAGGGACAGAGAGCTACAGTGAGGGAAAGTGTCAGTGTGCTATTGTGTTCTAAAACTATTTTGCTGAACCATATTTTCAATCCTTGAGTTGAGGGACAGAGAGCTACAGTGAGGGAAAGTGTCAGTGTGCTATTGTGTTCTAAAACTATTTTGCTGAACCATATTTTCAATCCTTGAGTTGAGGGACAGAGAGGTACAGTGAGTGAAACGGACAGTGTGCTATTCTGTTCTAAATCAATTTTGCTGTTCCATATTTTCAATCCTTGAGTTGAGGGACAGAGAGGTACAGTGAGGGAAACTGACAGTGTGCTATTCTGTTCTAAAACTATTTTGCTGAACCATATTTTCAATCCTTGAGTTGAGGGACAGAGAGGTACAGTGAGTGAAACTGACAGTGTGCTATTCTGTTCTAAAACTATTTTGCTGTTCCATATTTTCAATCCTTGAGTTGAGGGACAGAGAGCTACAGTGAGGGAAAGTGTCAGTGTGCTATTGTGTTCTAAAACTATTTTGCTGAACCATATTTTCAATCCTTGAGTTGAGGGACAGAGAGCTACAGTGAGGGAAAGTGTCAGTGTGCTATTGTGTTCTAAAACTATTTTGCTGAACCATATTTTCAATCCTTGAGTTGAGGGACAGAGAGCTACAGTGAGGGAAAGTGTCAGTGTGCTATTGTGTTCTAAAACTATTTTGCTGAACCATATTTTCAATCCTTGAGTTGAGGGACAGAGAGGTACAGTGAGTGAAACTGACAGTGTGCTATTCTGTTCTAAATCAATTTTGCTGTTCCATATTTTCAATCCTTGAGTTGAGGGACAGAGAGCTACAGTGAGGGAAAGTGTCAGTGTGCTATTGTGTTCTAAAACTATTTTGCTGAACCATATTTTCAATCCTTGAGTTGAGGGACAGAGAGCTACAGTGAGGGAAAGTGTCAGTGCGCTATTGTGTTCTAAAACTATTTTGCTGAACCATATTTTCAATCCTTGAGTTGAGGGACAGAGAGGTACAGTGAGTGAAACTGACAGTGTGCTATTCTGTTCTAAATCAATTTTGCTGTTCCATATTTTCAATCCTTGAGTTGAGGGACAGAGAGGTACAGTGAGTGAAACTGACAGTGTGCTATTCTGTTCTAAATCAATTTTGCTGTTCCATATTTTCAATCCTTGAGTTGAGGGACAGAGGGGTACAGTGAGGGAAACTGACAGTGTGCTATTCTGTTCTAAAACTATTTTGCTGAACCATATTTTCAATCCTTGAGTTGAGGGACAGAGAGGTACAGTGAGTGAAACTGACAGTGTGCTATTCTGTTCTAAAACTATTTTGCTGTTCCATATTTTCAATCCTTGAGTTGAGGGACAGAGAGCTACAGTGAGGGAAAGTGTCAGTGTGCTATTGTGTTCTAAAACTATTTTGCTGAACCATATTTTCAATCCTTGAGTTGAGGGACAGAGAGGTACAGTGAGTGAAACTGGCAGTGTGCTATTCTGTTCTAAATCAAATTTGCTGTTCCATATTTTCAATCCTTGAGTTTAGGGACAGAGAAGGACACTCGTAGAAATTATCAGTGTGCTATTCTGTGCTAAATCTTGTTTGTAGGGAGGGACAGAGTAGGACAGTGAGGGAAAGTGTCAGTGTGCTATTCTGTTCTAAAACTTTTTTGCTGAACCATATTTTCAATCCTTGTGTTTAGGGACAGAGAAGGATAGGCAGGGGACAGTGTCAGTGTCATTGTTGCTAAGCCTCCTGCACAATATACACCTGAAGGTAGCCCTTATTGCTGTTTTTCCCATCTCCCTGCAGGCCATCCATTAAAATGTCTGGAAGGCAACCAAGGAGAGGCAGACAGTCAGGAGGCAAAAAAAGAGGGCAAGCAGGCTCTGTGTCTGGGGGCAACAGTGCTGGTCGTGTACGCGGTGCATTGTCATCAGCACATGGCCATGGGACACGCTTGTCCTTGTTTTCGGCAGCTGGACATGTTGATCCACATCATGCCGAAGACTTGGTAGAGTGGATGACCAAGCCCACCTCATCCTCCTCATCCTCTCTCACCCAGGCTCAGGGTAGTGGCAAAGCAGCTGCCAAAGCGTCCTCTTCTCTGGTATCATTATCTTCATTAGTCAATCCTTCCCTAGACCCACCATGCCCTCCTCCTGAGGAGTCCCCCGAACTGTTTGAGCACAGTGTTGGGTACATGCTCCAGGAGGATGCCCAGCGTTTGGAAGGATCTGATGATGATACCCAGCTAGAGGAAGGCAGCAGCGTGAGAGCAGAGAGAGGGGATGCTCAAGAAGGACACCAATCTGGCAGTCATGTTCCAGCAGCTGCAGCATACTGCCAGATTGGCTCCAGTGATGAGGAGGGAGGGGATGATGAGGTCACTGACTCCACGTGGGTGCCTAATAGGAGAGAGGAGGAGGAGGAGGATGAGGAGGAGGCACATCTCCAACGAGGCAGGATGCCCTTGAGTGGCCAGCGTATGGGCAGCACACCGACGGAATCACACCGCAGAGCTCCGCCTGTGCAGGGCGCTGCCTCTGCCCGTCATTCAAAAAGTTCTTTGGTGTGGGCCTTTTTTGAGGCGAGTGCATCAGATCGCACAACTGCTGTTTGCAACATATGTCTCAAGCGTATATCGCGTGGCCAAAACATCAGCCGCTTGGGCACCACATGCTTGATCAGACATATGTTCACCTGCCATGCAGTTCGTTGGCAAGCCTACCTTAAAGACCCACACCAAAGAACAAAGCTGACCTCTTCTTGCACCGCATCAGCTGGGATCTCCAACCCCACTATACATTCACTCCTCTCTGAAACCTGCTCTGAGAGGAATGAAGGTGTAGAATTAGGTGTGTCACAGGCAAGTACTTGCGGGCACTCTGCTAGCAGTACACCAACGTCCGATTCTAGCAGGCAAATTTCCCTGCCCCAGCTGCTGGACCGTCGAAAGAAGTTCACTCCCAGCCATCCACATGCCCAGCGGTTGAATGCTAGCTTGGCTAAATTGCTAGCGCTTCAACTGCTGCCTTTTCAGTTGGTAGACTCGGCCCCCTTCCGTGAGTTTGTGCAATGTGCGGTTCCTCAGTGGCAGGTTCCCAAACGACACTTTTTCGCACGGAAGGCTATTCCGGCTCTCTACAGGCATGTGGAAGCCAATGTCTTGGCCTCGCTGGACAGGGCGGTCAGCGGTAAGGTGCATATTACCGCTGACTCATGGTCCAGCAGGCATGGACAGGGACGTTACCTTTCTTTCACGGCCCATTGGGTCACTCTTTTGGCAGCTGGGAAGGATGCAGGACAAGGTGCAGTAGTGTTGGAGGTTGTTCCACCCCCACGCCTCCAAAATGCTACTACTGGTTGTGACACACCTCTCTCCTCCACCCCCTCCTCTTCTTCTTCCTCCATGGCCTCTTCCTGTGGTTTGTCCTCGGAACCAGCGGTGCTCCGTAGGCGTTCAAGGGGCTACGCAAGTACGCAGGCAAAAAGATGCCATGCCGTGCTTGCGCTGTTGTGTTTGGGGGACAGGAGCCACACTGGGGCAGAGGTCCTGTCTGCTCTGCAGGGGCAGGCCGAGAGGTGGTTGACGCCACGCCAGCTTAAGCCAGGAATGGTGGTTTGCGACAATGGCACCAACCTCCTCTCCGCCCTCCGACAGGGACAACTGACCCATGTGCCCTGTATGGCTCACGTCCTTAACCTGGTGGTGCAGCGGTTCTTGGGCAGGTACCCGGGCTTCCAGGATGTCCTGAGGCAGGCCAGGAAAGTCTGTGTGCATTTCCGCAGATCTTATAATGCCAGTGCTCGCCTGGCTGAGCTTCAAAAGGAGTTGAACCTGCCCAAGAACCGCCTTATATGTGACATGCCCACCAGGTGGAACTCAACGTTGGCCATGCTGCAGCGGCTGCACACGCAGCAGAGGGCCATCAATGAGTACCTGTGCGACTACGGCACCAGGACAGGGTCAGGGGAGCTCGTTTTTTTTTCACCACGCCAGTGGGGCATGATCAGGGATGCATGCACTGTCCTGGCACCATTTGAGGAGGCCACGAGGATGGTGAGCAGTGACAGTGCATGCATCAGTGACACTGTACCTCTTGTCCACCTGTTGGAGCACACGCTGCGTGGAATAATGGACAGGGCACTTGAGGCAGAACAGAGGCAGGAAGAGGAGGACTTCCTTGCCTCTCAAGGCCCCCTTTACCCAGACAGTGTTCCTTCTGTCCCACCCATCGCACAGGAAGAGGAGGAGGAGGATTGTGTCAGCATGGAGGTGGAGGCTGGCACTCAGCATCATCAGCAGCAGTCTTTTAGGGATGATTTACAGTCCCAAGAAACCAGTGGACTTGTACGTGGCTGGGAGGAGGTGGCTGCGGAATCATGTCGTCCTTAGTGACCCAGAGGACTCCGGACTGAATGCCTCAGCTAACCTACGCTGCATGGCCTCCCTGATCCTGCAAAGTCTGCGGAAGGATCCTCGTATTCTTCGGATCAAGGAGAGGGACCATTACTGGCTGGCCACTCTCCTTGATCCACGGTACAAGGGTAAGGTTGCGGACCTTATCGTACCGTCGCAGAGGGAGCAGAGGATGAGACAACTCCGGGAGGCCTTGCAGAAAGGTCTGTGCAACGCGTTCCCAGAGACTGGGAGGTTACAAACTCCTGGTCCTGGACAACGAGTTGCTGAGGCTTCGGGCAGTCAAAGAAGGAGCGGTGGGGAAGGTGGCCGTCTGACCGATGCGTTCAGACAATTCTTTAGTCCGCAGCCCCAAAGTATGATCGGTTCCAGCAACCATCGCCAGCGTCTGATATACATGGTGCAGGAATACCTAGGGGCAAGGTCAGACTTGGACACCTTCCCCACCGAAAATCCTCTGGCTTACTGGGTCTTGAGGATGGATCACTGGTCAGAGCTTGCACAGTATGCAATTGAGCTACTGGCCTGTCCTGCATCCAGCGTTCTTTCAGAACGCACATTCAGTGCTGCTGGAGGATTTGTCACGGATCACAGGGTGCGCCTGTCCACCGACTCGGTTGATCGACTGACTTTCATCAAGATGAACCAGTCTTGGATCACCACCAGCTACCACACACCAGATGCTGATATAACAGACTAATTGATTTTAAAATGTCACATCCCTTCAAGACTGATGCTGATGCTGAGTGCCTGTGCTGTTATGTTGTCTGGCTATCCTCCTCCTCCTCCTCAATGATACGATTAACGATGATAGCTTGGAAGATCATTTTGGTTTATGGGTGACGCCACCAGTGGCTAAGGCCCAATTTTTCAGCCCCTGTTTAACAGGGGCGTGTAATTAAAATTTTTGATGCAATACTTTGCAACAGGCCTCATTGCTGTGCTCCAAGTACAGTATCTGTGAGGGGTTGCAGTGTTGTGCCACCAGTGCCTAAGGCCCAATTTTTCAGCCCCTGTTCAACAGGGCATGCAATTATAATTATTGATCTAATAATTCACAGCAGGGCCCATTGCTGCGCCCACCAAGAGTAACTGTCAGGCCTTACAGTGTTGTGGCACCAGCAACACCATTACCACCACCACCACCACCAAAGGCCCAATTTTTCAGCCCCTGTTCAACAGGGGCATGCAATTATAATTATTGATCTAATAATTCACAGTAGGGCCCATTGCTGCGCCCACCAAGAGTAACTGTCAGGCCTTACAGTGTTGTGGCACCAGCACCACCATCAAAGGCCCAATTTTTACTACCACTGATCAACAATTATATGTTATTACAATTCCTGATATTATACTTGACAGCAGGGCGTTCCAGCACCCACCAAGAATAACTGTGAGTGCTTTCAGTGTTGTGCCAACACCAACACCTAAGGGGCCAATTTCTGCAGAGTATATACGGAAGGTCCCTACTTTCAAACATCCAACTTACAAACTACTACTACTTGCAAACGGAAGAAGACAACAGGAAGTGAGAGGAAATCTACCCCTTGGAAGGAAAATTCTCTCCTGTAAGAATTAATATGGGAGAAAGGTGTCTCCTCTCTACTGATGCTTTATCACCAATCCTTGTTTCAATACAAACACCACATTTCAAAAACAGTTGTCATTGGGACGCAAAGTGAGGTGAAATGTTCTGAACAGGGGCACAGACAGCAAAAAAAATGTGACAGGGGTGATAACCGTTCCCTATGTTTTCCAAAAAGCTAAAAAAAAGGAATTTGGCATGGAGCTACACTTAAACAATGCAGCTGTTCAAAATTACAAACAGATTCTACATAAGAACAAACCTACAGTCCCTGTCTTGTATGCACCGCCTGTATACGGCTGTTCAGAGTATATAGGGGCTTTTTTATTTTGTGTGCGGGGTTCCCCTTAATATCCATACAAGACCCAAAGGGGCTGGTAATGGGCTGGGGTAGGGGGGGGGGTTGATGGGGTAGCTATGCCATTTTTCCTAAAGATTTTCATCCATATTACCGGGACCAGACATTGCATTAAAGCCGCAAGCAGTTTTAAATGGCTTTTTTTCCTTTAGAAATGTTATTTTGTGCAAGGACAGTTCTAAACACGGGAAACACGTGGCACTTCACAGGCATACTTTAGACACCCCCCAGGTACAATATTTAAAGGAATATTTGACTTTTTTTTTTTCACTTTATGCATCATTAAAATGACTGCTCCCGGAAAACGTCCGTTTTTAAAACTTCTTTTTGCATTGATACATGTCCCCTGGTGCAGAACCCGGGTTCCCAAACTCTGTTTCGGACAATAACATGGATAATAGTCGTTATAATTAGCACTTTAGAATCCGAACGTTCGCATCCATTGTATTTAATAGGGTTCTAATGTTCGCGCGAACTTTCGGTCCGTTCGCGGGTTCTGGTGCGAACCGAACCCGGGGGTGTTCGGCTCATCACTACTTTTAATATTTAGAGCATTACTGCAGTTACTATTAATAATAGCATCGAGCTGTATATGTTTTATTTAATATTACCTTATCAGCTTCATATGCTGTCAATAACTGGCGTGTTTTAATATCACAGATTGGTTTAGTATACTGTTTAGATATACTTATGAATATTTAAATTCTCATTTTTTGAACACTGTCTCAGTATTTTGAGGAGGGGTTGATTTCCCGTTATTTACACGTTTTGGTGTTTATGTATACATATATATACATCACTGTATTTATATTTTTTCACTAATTTGAGTAATTTTCACCAGTATTCTACTTTTTTCACTTACCTGTGCGCGACATTTTTTAATTTACTACTCTAACAATCAAGTCCGGGACACATCATGTCCCAGGGAAGGTTGGAAGGTTGGGGGCCATGGCATAAGGGGACAGTCCTGGGGAAGCCACGAATGTTGGGAGAGGGTGACTAAGGGGACAGACCCAGGGAGGCCAGGAAGGTTGGGGGGTATGCTCTAGGAGTACAGTACTATGGAAGCCGGGAAGGTTAGGGGACATGGTCTAAGGGGAGTCTTGTCAAAGCCAGTAAGGTTGGATGGGCATGGTTTAAGGGGACAGTCCTGGGGAAGTTTTGAGGGGCATGGTCCTTAAGAGGACAGTCCCAGGGAAGCCAGGAAGGTTGGGGGGCATGGTCTAAGGCATGGTTGCTCAAACTGTGACCCTCCAGCTGTTACGGAATTGCCTCTGCCTTTTGGGAGTCATGCTTGTAACTGTCAGCCTTGCAATGACTCATGGGACTTGTAGTTCTGCAACAGCTGGCGGGCCACAGGTTGAGCATCCATGGTCTAAAACAGTGGTCTCCAAACTTTCTAAGCAAAGGGCTAATTAACGGTCTTTCAGGTATTAGGGGGTTTGTATTGTGGCCAGTGGGATTAGAACACTCCCTGGCATCAGTGGGAGTAAACAATGCCCCATCATTGGCCTTAGTGGTAGAAATTGTGCTTTATTAGTAGGAGAAATGGTGCCTCATTGTTGGTATTAAGGGGAGGAATAGTGCCCCATTGCTGGTACTTAGTGGTGGAATGGTGCCCAATTGTTGGAATTTAGGGGAGGAATAGTGCCCCATCAGTGGTGTCTGCGGGAGAAATGGTGCCCCAACACTGGTGTCAGTGGAAGAAATATTGCCTCAAAGGGCTGGATAAAGGCAAATCACTGGTCTAAGTGGACAGTTACAGGCAAGCTGGGAAGGTTGGGAGGTATGGTCTACGGGGACAGTCCCAGGGAAACTGGGAAGATTGGTGGGGCATTGTGGAAGAAGACAGTCCCGGGGAAGTCAGGATTTCCAATAGTTTTGAGATATTTGCTGATACTTGCTGTTGTGTCTGCAGGACAGGAAATTTAAGGGAAGTTGTCTCACTGGGACACAGATTATAGAGTAGGAAATGTTAAAACCCATGGGAGCCCCTTTGCATGGGTTTTACCTATTTCCTACTCTATTCAAAATGGAAAAAAAAAGTATTGACTTCACACCTATGCATGTTCACAGGTTAGCCATGGTTGTAAATGACGCTAATGCACATCTGTTCAGTAGAGTTGAATTACTAAAGGCAAATAGACTCCTCCCATTGAAGGAGAATTAGCCCCAGAGCTTAGTAATTGAAGTGAAGCTCTGCTGGTTCCATCATCCAATCATCCATAACCAAAAATAAAGTTTATTTTTGTTTTTCTTCCATGTGATTGGGTATCTATTGCAAAGTGAAACTTCACCACATTGACTAAGCTCTGGGGCAAATTTCAATCTGTTCACCTTGCAAGTTTCAATCTATTTGCCTTTAGTAAATCAACCCCAGTTATGACTTCAATGGGTGTATAGTTGTTTGAATCACTAGGATTGGCGTTATAGGCTGTATACTTTTCAAGGGAAGTTGCACTTTGCAAGGGAAGTTGCCCCAGAGGCTCAACCCCCAATGTGTTTGATGTATCCAAAAATGAATGATATACATAATGTGCATTATAGGGCCTATTGATAATAATAGCGGCTTGTAAAAACACATGAAAATGTACATGGATATGTGAGAAGCGAAGGGTGTCTAACTCTAGTGAGGCGAGATAAGAAATATTAGGTGCAAAAATGCAAAATTCTCAAACCCACAAAAAATGTATCAACATGGTGCGTGATGGAAGGTGGCTGCTTCAACTGAATATTGAGTTATAGATTTTGGATGAACTGACCTTTTTTAATGTTGTAATGGAATTTTGTAGCAATTGCCCTGATCCTTCACAGCTTAATAGAGAGCATTTATATTGTTAAAGAGACTTAAGCCCTGTACACACGATCGGTTTTACCGATGAAAACCATCCGATGGATTGTTTTCATTAGACAAACCGATCGTGTATGGGACCCATCGGTCTTTTTTCCATCGGTTTTAAAAAATAGAACATGTTTTAAATTTTTCCGATGGATAAAAACCCGATCGAAAACTCTGATCGTCTATGGGCAAGTCCATCGGATAAAAAACCCACGCATGCTCAGAATCAAGTCGACGCATGCTCAGAAGCATTGAACTTCATTTTTCTCGGCTCATCGGAGTGTTTTACGTCACTGTGTTTGGAACGGTCAGTTTTTTGACTGATGGTGTGTAGGCAAGACTGATGGAAGTCAGCTTCATCGGATTTCCGATGGACAAAACCATCGGATTAGAATCCATAGGATATCCGATCGTGTGTACGAGGCTTTAGATTCCGATCTGTTTTTATTAATAATCCCCAGAATGAGGCCGAGTTCAACTATAATTTCATGACTCCACAGTTACCAGAATGCACCCCCCCAGTGAATTAGGAAAATCTCATCTACACTTATTTATCCAAATATTTTGACTGCGGCTTATCTGGTAGACGTCTGGTGTCACATTCATTCATTCATGCCTAGGAGAGAGGGATCAGTGAAGTGCGTAATTTGTAAGATATCAGAGTTTAATACAATAGAAGCTATTGCAATAAAGCCAGATCAAATGCTTTAATCTAAAATCCTCTTTCTGCTTGGAGTGCCATGTCCTAGTTCAGAAAAAGTCTAACTGTGGCCACATTCCTTAACAAAATCATGCGCTTCTTTTACGTAATTAATGGGCATTCTTCTCTCTCTTTTTTTTTTTTTTATTCCACTTTCAAAGGGATGCCCATTCTGAGTTTCCAGTTCTTCATGGGCAATAATTCATGAAAAGCCTTCCTTTGTAAGTTCAGACATTACCCAAATATCCCTCTGGGAATGGTCATCTCCTAGAATATGGTTGACTATACATTACAGAATATATGTGCATGTATGTGTGTGTGTGTGTATGTGCATGTGTGTGTATATATATATATATTACAGTCAGGTCCATAAATATTGGGACAGCGACACAATTCTAATCTTTTTGGCTCTATACACCACCACAATGGATTTGAAATGAAAGGAACAAGATGTGCTTTAACTGCAGACTTTCAGCTTTGATTTGAGGGTATTTACACCCAAATCAGGTGAACGGTGTAGGAATTACAACAGTTTGTATATGTGCCTCCCACTATTTAACCACTTAAGCCCTGGACCATTTGGTAGCTAAAGGACCAGAGGTGAATTCAGAATTTTGCACTGCGCTGCTTTAACTGTAAATTGTGCGGACATGCAATGTTGTACTTAAACGAAATTTGCGTCCTTTTCTTCCCACAAATAGAGCTTTCTTTTAATGGTATTTGATTGCCTCTGCGATTTTTATTTTTTGCGATATAAACGGAAAAAGACCGAAAATTTTGAAAAAAAATGATATTTTCTAATTTTTGTTATAAGAAAAATCGAATAAACTCAATTGTAGTCATACATTTAGGCCAAAATGTATTCAGCCACATGTCTTTAGTAAAAAAAATGTCAATAAGCGTATATTTATTGGTTTGCGCAAAAGTTATAGCGTCTACAAACTAGGGTACATTTTCTGGAATTTACACAGCTTTTAATTTATGACTGCCTATCTCATTTCTTGAGGTGCTAAAATGGCAGGGCAGTACAAAACCCCCCCAAATGACCCCATTTTGCAAAGTAGACACCCCAAGGAAATTGCTGAGAGGCATGTTGAGCCCATTGAATCTTTTTTTTTTGTCCCAAGTGATTGAATAATGACAAAAAAAAAAAAAATTACAAAAAGTTGTCACTAAATGATATATTGCTCACACATGCCATAGTTATATGTGGAATTGCACCCCAAAATACATTTGGCTGCTTCTCCTGAGTACGGGGATACCACATGTGTGGGACTTTTTAGGAGCCTAGCCACGTACGGGACCCCGGAAACCAAGCACCACCTTCAGGATTTCTAACAGCGCAAATTTATTGATTTCACTCCTCACTACCTATCACAGTTTCGAAGGCCATAAAATGCCAAAATAGCACAAAACCCCCCCAAATGACCCCATTTTGGAAAGTAGACACCCCAAGCTATTTACTGAGAGGCATGTTCAGTCCATGGAATATTTTATATTTTGCCACAAGTTGCGGGAATATGACAAACTTTATTTTTTTTGCACAAAGTTGTCACTAAATGATATATTGCTCACACATGCCATGGGCATATGTGAAATTACACCCCAAAATACATTCTGCTGCTTCTCCTGAGTACGGGGATACCACATGTGTGGGACTTTTTGGGAGCCTAGTCGCATACGGGACCCCAAAAACCAAGCACCGCCTTCAAGGTTTCTAAGGGCATAAATTTTTGATTTCACTCCTCACTACCTATCACTACCTATCACAGTTTTGAAGGCCATAAAATGCCAAGATGGCACAAAACCCCCCAAAATGACCCCATTTTGGAAAGTAGACACCCCAAGCTATTTGCTGAGAGGCATGTTGAGCCCATTGAATATTTTTTTTTTTGTCCCAAATGATTGAATAATGATAAAAAGAAAAAAAAAAAGAAAAAATGTACAAAAAGTTGTCACTAAATGATATATTGCTCACACATGCCATGATTATATGTGGAATTGCACCCCAAAATACATTCTGCTGCTTCTCCTGAGTACGGGGATACCACATGTGTGGGACTTTTTTGGGAGCCTAGCCACGTACAGGGCCCCAAAAACCAATCACCGCCTTCAGGATTTCTAAGGGCGTAAATTTTTAATTTCACTCCTCACTACCTATCACAGTTTCGAAGGCCATAAAATGCCAAAATAGCACAAAACCCCCCCAAATGACCCCATTTTGGAAAGTAGACACCCCAAGCTATTTACTGAGAGGCATGTTCAGTCCATGGAATATTTTATATTTTGCCACAAGTTGCGGGGAATATGACAAACTTTGTTTTTTTTGCACAAAGTTGTCACTAAATGATATATTGCTCACACATGCCATGGGCATATGTGAAATTACACCCCAAAATACATTCTGCTGCTTCTCCTGAGTACGGGGATACCACATGTGTGGGACTTTTTGGGAGCCTAGCCGCGTACGGGACCCCAAAAATCAAGCACCGCCTTCAAGGTTTCTAAGGGCATAAATTTTTGATTTCACTCCTCACTACCTATCACAGTTTTGAAGGCCATAAAATGCCAAGATAGCCCAAAACCCCCACAAATGACCCCATTTTGGAAAGTAGACACCCCAAGCTATTTGCCGAGAGGCATGGTGAGTATTTTACAGCTCTCATTTGTTTTTGAAAATGAAGAAAGACATATATTTTTTATTTTTTTTATTTTTTCAATTTTTAAAACTTTGTGACAAAAAGCGAGATCTGCAAAATACTCAACATACCTCTCAGCAAATAGCTTGGGGTGTCTACTTTCCAAAATGGGGTCATTTGGGGGGGTTTTGTGCCATCTCGGCATTCCATGGCCTCCGAAACTGTGATAGGCAGTGAGGAGTGAAATCAAAAATTTACACCCATAGAAATCCTGAAGGCGGTGCTTGGATTTCGGGGTCCTGTACGCGGCTAGGCTCCCAAAATGTCTCACACATGTGGTATCCCCGTACTCAGGAGAAGCAACAGAATGTATTTTGGGGTGTAATTCCACATATAACCATGGCATGTTTGAGCAATATATCATTTAGTGACAACTTTTTGTACATTTTTTTTTTTCTTTTTGTCATTATTCAATCACTTGGGACAAAAAAAAAAATATTCAATGGGCTCAACAGGCCTCTCAGCAAATAGCTTGAGGTGTCTACTTTCCAAAATGGGGTCATTTGGGGGGTTTTGAACTGTCCTGGCATTTTATGCACAACATTAGGAAGCTTATGTCACACATCATCCACTCTTCTAACCACTTGAAGACAAAGCCCTTTCTGACACTTTTTGTTTACATGAAAACATTTTTTTTTTTGCAAGAAAATTATGTTGAACCCCCAAACATTATATATTTTTTTAAAGCAGAAGCCCTACAGATTAAAATAGTGGGTGTTGCATTTTTTTTTCCCACACAGTATTTGTGCAGCGATTTTTCAAACGCATTTTTTGGGGGAAAAACACACTTTTTTTTATTTTTAATGCACTAAAAAACACTATATTGCCCAAATGTTTGATGAAATAAAAAAGATGATCTTAGGCCGAGTACATGGATACCAAACACGACATGCTTTAAAATTGCGCACAAACGCGCAGCGGCGAGAAACTACATTCATTTTTAAAAGCATTTAAAAGCCTTTACAGGTTACCACGTTAGATTTACAGAGGAGGTCTACTGCTAAAATTACTGCCCTCAATTTGACCTTCGTGGTGATACCTCACATGCATGATGCAATTGCTGTTTACATATGACGCTAGACCGACGCTTGCGTTCGCCTTTGCGCAAGAGCAGGGGGGGACAGCGGTGCTTTTTTTTTTTTTTTTTTTTTTTTTTTTATTATTTATTTTGCTTTTTTTATTTTATTTTTAAACTGTTCCTTCCATATTTTTTTTTTTTTTTATCATTTTTATTGTTATCTCAGGGAATGTAAATATCCCCTATGATAGCAATAAGTAGTGACAGGTACTCTTTTTTTGAAAAAAAATGGGGGGTTAGACCCTAGATCTTTCCTCTGCCCTCAAAGCATCTGACCACACCAAGATCGGTGTGATAAAATGCTTTCCCAATTTCCCAATGGCGCTGTTTATATCCAGGGGGGGGGCATTCCCTCCCACTGCTTGTAAAAGCAGTCTAGAGGCTAATTATCTGCTAGAATTGCTTTTACATGAAAGCCGGCTGCTGGCTGAAAAGAATGATACCAAGATGATACCTAAACCTGCAGGCATCATTCTGGTATAAACATTCAAAGTCCAGCAACATACCAGTACGTTGCTGGTCCTTGTTGGACATGTATTGTAATCTTTTTTTTCATGCAGCCTGTTGGCTGAACGAAAAAAAGAGATTGATCGGTGGGTATGCCCACCATTAGAATACCTCCCTTCATCCACCCACTTCTAATGATGGGCATATATGCCGAAGCATGGGGGCATCCTCCCGCAAAAAAGTTATGCCGCGTACACACGGTCGGACTTTTCCACGGGCAAGCCTTCGTCGGAATTTCGACCGTATGTACGCGGCATAAAAGGTTATGCCGCGTACACACGGTCGAACTTTTCCACGGGCAAGCCTCCGTCGGAATTTCGACCGTATATACGCGGCATTAGGAGCAAAATAGCTCCTCCGCCCCTGCTGCCCCCATGCTTCGGCATATATGCTCTTTTTTTAACTGTGGTGGTGAAATCACCTCCTACAGCGTTGGAGTCACGGCTTTATGTATCGTGGGAGCAAACGCTGTTGCTGTCAAGATAAATAAATCCGCGATGCAACTGAATGGCGTACCTGCTAAGCAAATGATGGTTAACATTAAAACAAAGTAACATTACAGTACAACAGTAAGACCTTACCATACCATACCTGCAAAGCAAATACCAAAACAAAACCTAGTAAAAAATAAAACATTTTTTTAACGCAACCTGTGCCTAAAATATATATATGCTGAAGCATGGGGGCATCCTCCCGCAAAAAAGTTATGCCGCGTACACACGGTCGGACTTTTCCACGGGCAAGCCTCCGTCGGAATTTCGACCGTATATACGCGGCATTAGGAGCAAAATCGCTCCCCCGCCCCTGCTGCCCCCATGCTTCGGCATATATGCTCTTTTTTTTTAACTGTGGTGGTGAAATCACCTCCTACAGCACTGGAGTCACGGCTTTATGTATCGTGGGAGCAAACGCTGTTGCTGTCAAGATAAATAATTCCGCGCTGCAGTTGAATGGCGCACCTGAAAACAAAAAATTACATACCTGAAAAGCAAGCATGATAAAACATTGCAGAATAGAATACAGTAAAAAAGAGCAGAACAATAGAGAGAAAATAGAGAGAGAGAGAGAACAATAAAACGACAACTATTTTTGGTTTTTTTATTTTATATTTTTTTGTGTTTTTGTTTTTTACGTTTTTTTTTTCTTTTTTACACTTTTTTTTTTAAACTTTAACAACTGTAATGGTTCGGGTCTCTCAAAATGTAATGGCATCTTGGGAGACCCTGTGTAAGTGTGTCCTAGTCTGTGAAATGCTGTACCCTACGCTAAAACTTCACTTTTGAGTGGTAGCGTTCAAAACATTCACCAAGGCAAAGACCAGGTTTGTCAGGACAGAGTGGACAATAATGACGAGTGTCACGCCTAAATCCGCGCTTGCTACAGACACGACATCTTTTTTGGGGGGCTCGTTGGGTAGGGGTACTCGGGAGGGCATACGGATAATGCCTCTCATGCAGCCGGCTTACTGCATTTGGTTGGGGATGGTGAGGTGCAGAACCGCCTGGCTACAGGAGTTCTGTGACTATCTCATTCTGGAATTTTAGAAGAGATAAAGTCCCGCCTGAAGCTCTGTATAGCACATGAGCGTTCAGCAAAGCCAATTGGAATAAGGATAGAGACACTTTTTTGTACCAGCGTCTCGCCTTACGGTCAATTAGATACGGCGCCATCAACTGGTCGTTGAGGTCCACCCCTCCCATATTTTTGTTATATTCGTGGACACAGAGGGGTTTCTCCACAACACCAGTCGCCGTACGAATTTGGACTGTCGTGTCTGCATGAAGGGAGGTAAGAAGGAAAACATTCTTATTGTCCCTCCACTTCATAGCGAGCAAGTTATTACACTTTACGCAGGCTCTCTCCCCCAGCCTAAGACGGGCATCTACAAGCCGCTGGGGAAAGCCCCGGCGATTAGGTCGCACGGTGCCACATGCTCCAATCTGATGATCAAACAAGTGACTAAACAGTGGCACGCTCGTGTAATAATTGTCCACATACAAGTGGTACCCCTTTCCGAATAAGGGTGACACCAAGTTCCACACTATCTTGCCAGCGCTCCCTATGTAATCCGGGCAGTTGACCGGCTCAACCTGACTATCTTTTCCCTCATAAACCATAAAGCTCCATACATAGCCTGTTGCCCTGTCACAGCACTTATAGAGCTTGACCCCGTATCTGGCACGCTTGCTGGGAAGGTACTGCTTGAAAGCCAAGCGGCCAAAAAATTTAATCAGGGACTCATCAACGCAGACAGCTTGATCGGGAATAAACAAGGCTGCAAAACGTTCGTTGAAGTGGTTTATGAGGGGCCGAATTTTATAGAGCCGGTCGTATTCAGGGTCCCCACGTGGACGACAAAGTTCATTGTCGTTGAAGTGCATGAACCGCAAAATCTGCTCGTATCATTTCCTGGGCATGGAGGCAGAGAACACGGGCATGTGGTCAATTGGGTGCGTGGACCAATAAGCACGCAATGATGGGAATTTATGTGTGCCCATGTTGAGGGAAAGGCCCAGAAAGGTCTTAAATTCGGAAACCGTAATTGGTTTCCAATCTTTGGCAATGGAAGGCAACTGGGGATTAGCGGCGATGAATTGACCAGCATATAAATTACTCTGGTCCACAATAGATCTATAGAGATCTTCCGTGAAAAACAGCGAATAATAATCGATTGGCATAAAATCAGCTGTTTCCACCTGAATACTGCGTTGGGCAGTGAATGGGGGAAGTACGGGTTCTGCAGAAGTGGTGGGGACCCAATCAGGATAGGCAAATTCTGCAGGAAGAGCACTATGGGTACGACGGGCCTGCCTTTGTCTTCTTATTGGTGGCAGCGGGACACTAATTGTGCTTGCCACCTCGCCAGCTTGAAGTGCACTTATGGGACTCGCCACGTCACCACGTGATACTGCAGTGCTGGATGTACGCCCAGGCTGTACTAGGCCGCTGGTGCTTGCCAATTCCCCAGAAGGAATAGCGGCGCTAGTACTCCACTGCTCCATGATACGAGAGCCCTGCGGTTCTTGCTCCTCAAAAACCTCAGAAGATCGGGATCGGGTACGCCTGACCTTAGCAGGGACCTCAACTTCGTCGTCAGAGCTATCTGACGTGGGGCCGCTGACGTCACTGTCTTCTACGGGAAGATATTCTGAGCCTGAATCTGACAGATACGTGACCTCCTCTTCACTATCTGTCATGCTCAGAATCTCGTAGGCCTCTTTACTAGTGTACCTTCGACTTGCCATTTTGGGCTCTAAATTTAGGGGTACACTAGTAAGATTCACAGGAAAAAAAGCACCCGACTGTCGTCAGCAAATATATCAAACGCTACAAAAAAAACTGTTAGCGGTCGCAGGGATCAGGGCTGTCTCTGCGAACGCTGCAGTTATGTGTTTTGTGTTTGGTAAGTGACAGTGATCGATCGATACTGCACTTGGGTGGGCTGGGCTGGGCTGGGCTGGGCGGAGGGGCTAAACGCAGGTGCTAGCAGGTATCTGGGCTGATCCCGCTAACACTGCATTTTTGGGAACCCTAAACCGCTGGGGACGCTAGTATAGATCTGATCAGATACTATACCACTAAGGGAGGTGTATGCTTTGCGCGTGGGTGTTAGCGTTACTGGCACTAACCTAACGTTGCCTGGGGCGACGCAGACCCTCTCTGGCGCTAAAACCTAATTGATCTCACCCGCCGGGCGATCAGGGGGTTAAACCTTTATTGGGTTATATACGGCGGGTGCCCTGATGCTATAAAAAGCAAACTAACCAACCAGTGTCACCCGTAACCTTTATATGGTGATGACTGGTGAAAGGGTTAACTAGGGGCAATCAGGGGGTTAAAACCTTTATTAGGTTAAATATGGGGGTACCCGACGCTATATAAAAACCTGACGGGTTACCTAAATAACTAAATAACTAACTGGGTAACCAGTGTCACCAGTGACGCTTATACGGTGATCACTGGTGAAAGGGTTAACTCTAGGGGCAATCAGGGGGTTAAAATAATATATGGGGGTACCTGACGCTCTAAAAACCTGTGGCGAAACTAAAAATAAATAACTGGCTATCTAGGGCACCACCGGCACTAAATACAGCGATCGAAAATACGATCGCTTAGTGACGCTGGCGTTAGGGGGTGAAAGGGTTACCTGGGGGGCGATCAAGGGGTTAAACCTTTATTAGGGGGGGTTAGGGGGCTACCCTGGACCTAAAGGGGCCTAAACCTAACTGCCCTGCAACTTTTTACTATCACAGATGACACTAAATGCAGTGATCAGTAAAATAAATGATCACTGCAATCAGTGACACTGTGATTGGGGGCTGGGGGGTGACCTGGGGGGTGATCTGGGGGTGACTGGGGGGTGAAATGTGTGCCTATGTGTACCTAAGTGTCAGTGGACTGTTGGTGCACTAACCTGCTTCCTCTCTCCTCAGCGCCGGAATCGAAAAGACCGCCGCGAGGGAGATGACATCACTTCCTCCTGCCTGTGTTTACCTGTGGTCACCCCCTCATCTCTGATCGCTCCCCAACGATTAACGGCCGCTCACTGTACAAAGGCGATCACGTACACTCTACGTGATTGTGCCTGTTGGTGCCATTCTGCCGACGTATATATACAGTGAGCGGTCGTTAAGTGGTTAAGGGACCAAAAGTAATGGGACAGATTAACAATCATAAATCAAACTTTCACTTTTTAATACTTGGTTGCAAATCCTTTGCAGTCAATTACAGCCTGAAGTCTGGAACGCGATGACATCACCAGACGCTGGGTTTCATCCCTGGTGATCCTCTGCCAGGCCTCTACTGCAACTGTCTTTAGTTCCTGCTTGTTCTTGGGGCATTTTCCCTTCAGTTTTGTCTTCAGCAAGTGAAATGCATGATCAATCGGATTCAGGTCAGGTGATTGACTTGGCCATTGCATAACATTCCACTTCTTTCCCTTAAAAAACTCTTTGGTTGCTTTCACAGTATGCTTCGGGTCATTGTCCATCTGCACTGTGAAGCGCCGTCCAATGAGTTCTGAAGCATTTAGCTGAATATGAGCAGATAATATTGCCCGAAACACTTCAGAATTCATCCTGCTGCTTTTGTCAGCAGTCACATCATCAATAAATACAAGAGAACCAGTTCCATTGGCAGCCATACATGCCCATGCCATGACACTACCACCACCATGCTTCACTGATGAGGTGGTATGCTTTGGATCATGAGCAGTTCCTTTCCTTCCCATCACTCTGGTACAAGTTGATCTTGGTCTTATCTGTCCATAGGGTGTTGTTCCAGAACTGTGAAGGCTTTTTTAGATGTTGTTTGGCAAACTCTAATCTGGTCTTCCTGTTTTTGAGGCTCACCAACGGTTTCCATCTTGTGGTGAACCTTCTGTATTCACTCTGGTGAAGTCTTCTCTTGATTGTTGACTTTGACACACATACACCTACCTCCTGGAGAGTGTTCTTGATCTGGCCAACTGTTGTGAAAGGTGTTTTCTTCACCAGGGAAAGAATTCTTTGGTCATCCACCACAGTTGTTTTCCGTGGTCTTCCGGGGCTTTTGGTGTTGCTGAGCTCACCGGTGCGTTCTTTCTTTTTAAGGATGTTCCAAACAGTTGATTTGGCCACACCTAATGTTTTTGCTATCTCTCTGATGGGTTTGTTTTGTTTTTTCAGCCTAATGATGGCTTGCTTCACTGATAGTGACAGCTCTTTGGATCTCATATTGAGAGTTGACAGAAACAGATTCCAAATGCAAATAGCACACTTGAAATTAACTCTGGACCTTTTATCTGCTCCTTGTAAATGGGATAATGAGGGAATAACACACAACTGGCCATGGAACAGCTGAGCAGCCAATTGTCCCATTACTTTTGGTCCCTTAAAAAGTGGGAGGCACATATACAAACTGTTGTAATTCCTACACCGTTCACCTGATTTGGATGTAAATATCCTCAAATTAAAGCTGAAAGTCTGCAGTTAAAGCACATCTTGTATGTTTCATTTCAAATCCATTGTGGTGGTGTATAGAGCCAAAAAGATTAGAACTGTGTTGATGTCCCAATATTTATGGACCTGACTGTGTGTGTATGTATGTATATATATCTATATATATATAATGTATGTAGCGGGGTTCTACTGTTATGGACTGTTGTAATATGTATATACTCCAAAACCCTCCTCCGGAGTTCTGGTTACTACGTTACAGACTATTGGTTTGATATTTAATAATGCGGGTGGAACTTAGAGTACAGGGAGAGAGAGACTCCGTTGCCGTGGATACCTTGTGGACTACAGTACCCACAGTGCAGCTGTACTCCCATAATGCATCACAACCCCCGCACTGCCTGTTGGGGGAGGCTACTTAAAGGAGAGGCGGGGCTGCGCTCGCTCTCTCTGGACTCCGCGCTCAACCAAGCAGGAAGCGTGTGAGGCCTGCTGCCAGAGGGACTAGGCCCAAAGCCTGGGCCTACAACCTTGCGGAGGATCATCGAGCCAGAGAGGGACCTCTTCCAGTGTGACCAGTCCGCGCTATCTTTGGATCAGAGTCGTTCTGTCAAACCGGCATCTACAGCTGCTGTGAGAGGAACCAGAGATTGTGTATCGCGGAAAGGTCGGAGATCGAGGTACCGACCGCAGAGCGTGTCAGGCGGACTAGGCCTGTCCGGGTGAGCGGGCACCTGCCCAGAATCGACAACCTTCTGTTAGGCCTGTGACTTTAGAAGGCCCACCGCCACCCTCAGTAGTGAGATACACATATTTCGTGACATAACGCAGTGTGGGTTAACTGCGTAGTTAGGACTGGTGTTACACTGACTGTCAGTTTCACTCCCGAAAGCATTCCAGGAGTTTAGTTCATATACTCTTCTCCTTTGGATTACAATTAACAAGTGCACCAACGTTTTGCTAGCGAAGAATCCCACCCTCAAGGAACTATTAGTATAATCTGTGTCAGGCCTGACTGGGACTACTTCAAAGGGACCTGGGGAGGTATTGCCCGCTAGGGGGAGCTCGCGAGTTTAGACTTGTTTAATCATAAGGAGCAGGGATTAGTGTTGTTGGAATCTATATTCAAATAATATTGCTGACTCCTACAGGGCCCTGTAGAGTCATTAGAAATTATTAGCTCACATATAACTGTTATTTGTCCATTAATTTTTGATACAGTAAACAATATATTTGTTTAAGTATACATTTGCTTGCAGTATTCTTTATTACCCTGAAGGATCTCTATTGGAGAAAGGTAACATTTCCATTATCTGTGCAATTACTGTGATATATTTACATGCAGAATTGTGTTCCTCCATAACCATTGGGTTTCTCAATTCTTCTGCTACCAGCTGTGCTAAGGGAGGGGTCGGGCCAGTTAAGGGGTTGAGCATCAGAGGACAGACCCAAAATTAAACCAGCAGCTCCTCCGGGGGTAGTGCTACATATATACAGTATCTCACAAAAGTGAGTACACCCCTCACATTTTTGTAAATATTTTATTATAACTTTTCACGTGACAACACTGAAGAAATGACACTTTGCTACAATGTAAAGTAGTGAGTGTACAGCTTGTATAACAGTGTAAATTTGCTGTCCCCTCAAATCATCTCAACCCCATTATTGTCTAAACCCCCGGCAACAAAGGTGAGTACACCCCTAAGTGAAAATGTCCAAATTGGGCCCAATTAGACATTTTTCCACCCTGGTGTCATGTGACTCGTTGTTGTTACAAGGTCTCAGGTGTGAATGGGGAGCAGGTGTGCTAAATTTGGTGTTATCGCTCTCACTCTCTGATACTGGTCACTGGAAGTTCAACATGGCACCTTATGGCAAAGAACTCTCTGAGGATCTGAATTTTTTTTTGTTGCTCTACATAAAGATGGCCTAGGCTATAAGAAGATTGCCAAGACCCTGAAACTGAGCTGCAGCACGGTGGCCAAGACCATACAGCGGTTTAACAAGACAGGTTCCACTCAGAACAGGCCTTGCCATGGTCAACCAAAGAAGTTGAGTGCACGTGCTCAGCGTCATATCCAGAGGTTGTCTTTGGGAAATAGACGTATGAGTGCTGCCAGCATTGCTGCAGAGGTTGAAGGGGTGGGGGGTCAGCCTGTCAGTAGTCAGACCATACACCGCACACTGCATCAAATTGGTCTGCATGGCTGTCATCCCAGAAGGAAGCCTCTTCTAAAGATGATGCACAAGAAAGCCTGCAAACAGTTTGCTGAAGACAAGCAGACTAAGGACATGGATTACTGGAACCATGTCCTGTGATCTGATGAGACCAAGATAAACTTATTCGGTTCAGATGGTGTCAGGCGTCTGTGGCGACAACCAGGTGAGGAGTACAAAGACAAGTGTGTCTTGCCTACAGTCAAGCATGGTGGTGGGAGTGTCATGGTCTGGGGCTGCCCTTCGGAGACTGGGCCACAGGGCAGTATTCCAACATGATAACGACCCCAAACACACCTCCAAGATGACCACTGCCTTATTAAAGAAGCTGAGGGTAAAAGTGATGGACTGGCCAAGCATGTCTCCAGACCTAAACCCTATTGAGCATCTGTGGGACATCCTCAAACGGAAGGTGGAGGAGCGCAAGGTCTCTAACATCCACCTGCTCCGTGATGTCATCATGGAGGAGGGGAAGAGGACTCCAGTGGCATCCTGTGAAGCTCTGGTGAACTCCATGCCCAAGAGGGTTAAGGCAGTGCTGGAAAATAATGGTGGCCACACAAAAAATTTATACTTTGGGCCCAATTTGGACATTTTCTTTTTGGTGGTGTACTCACCTTTGTTGCCAGTGGTTTAGACATTAATGGCTGTGTGTTGAGTTATTTTGAGGGGACAGAAATTTTACACTGTTATACAAGCTGCACACTCACTACTTTACATTGTAGCAAAGTGTCATTTCTTCAGTGTTGTCACATGAAAACATAGAATAAAATATTTACAAACATGTGAGGGGTGTACTCACTTTTGTGAGATACTATATATATATATATATATATATATATATATATATATGTGTGTGTGTGTGTAGTATTATATTCAGCATAGTACATATATACAAAATGTTCATGTACACTATAATATATAGTTTTATATATAATCCAAAAGAGAGGGCAGTACTCACGGGTCTTGAGAGGTGAACGCACAGTGAAGATTTTGTTTTGACGAGGCACAACTCATCAATGAGCTTGTGCCTCGTTGAAATGCCAAAATAAAATGTTCACTGTTCGTTCAAGACCCGTGAGTGCTGCCCTCTCTTTTGGTTTACATGTACTACAGTCTTTGCTGTGCACCCCAGGCCCATTTTTTCTCTGACATGTGTGCAGTGGCAGCCAGCCACTGGATTTTATAGTTACCGTATTTATTGGCGTATAACACGCACCTTTTTCCCCTTAAAATCAGGGGAAAATCATGGGTGCGTGTTATACGCCGATCCCCGCTGATCCCCCGCTGATCTGAGCGAGCGGAGCCGAGAAGTACACGCGGCTTTACTCGGCTCTCGCAGTCACGCCCACCTCCACTGATTGCGAGCGCCGCTGACATACAGAAAGCCGAGTGTACTTCGGCTAGTCTCGGCTCCTCTCGCAGTCCCACCCCTGACTGTGAGCAGAGCCGAGTTTAGCCGAACTACACTCGGCTTTCTGTATGTCTGAGGCGTAATCAGTGGAGATGGGCGGGACTGCGAGAGGAGCCGAGTCTAGCCGAAGTACCCTTGGCTCCGCTCGCTCCTCTCCACAGCGGAAATCGGCGCCAATTTCAAATATCGAAAGGGACTGGCAAGGCTGCAAGGACACTGGGCAAGGCTGCAAGGACACTAGGCAAAGCTGCAGATGGACACTGGGCAAGGCTGCAGATGGACACTGGGCAAGGCTGCAGATGGACACTGGGCAAGGCTGCAGATGGACACTGGGCAAGGCTGCAATGATGGATGGACAAGGCTGCATTTAAATGTACGTTTTTTTTCCTTGAACTTCCCTTCTAAAAGTTTTTTTCCTTAAAATTCCCTCCTAAACTTGTTGTGCTTGTTATACGCCGGCGCGTGTTATACGCCGATAAATACGGTATATATAAATATCAGTTTATCGTATATTATAATATACTGTAGAATATATATAATTTATAGAGTATATGTATGTAGCGGGACCCCCAAAATTGGGGTCGCTATGCTCTAAATTTAAGGGTAGTCTGAGCAATAGTTTGGCTCAGGTTCTCCAATTTTGTTAATTTGGACTCTGCTCTGCTGTAGTGTTGCCTGAAGTATAGTTCCCCTTGACCTGTAGGTGGCGCTGTTGCCCAGGTCTCAGGTTGAACCACAGGTGGCGTTGTGGTGTGATTGGGTGTCTTCTCTCGGCTGCCGTGCGGTGGGCGGGGTTTTGCCTGCTGTGCATGCCAGGAGAGGGTACATAAGGGGCAGACGCCGTGATCTGGGGTGGTGTGCCGGGGGAATTCCAAGGAGGACCCCTGGTGGGGAAGTCACGCCCTTTGGCCCTGCTGGCCGGGGGGTGCGTGAACTGGTCGAGGAGTCTCGGGCACCTTTTGCCTTCAGAAGTCACCTAATTAGTAAATAGAGTCCACCAGTGTGTAATTTAATCTCAGTATAAATACAGCTGTCCTGTAAAGTCGTCAGAGGTTTGTTACAGAACCTTTGCGAACAAACAGCATCATGAAGGCCAAGTTGTGGAGAAGTTTAAAGCAGGGTTAGATTATAAAGAAATATCCCAAGCTTTGAACTTCTCACTGTTCAATCCATCATCCGAAAATGGGAAGAGTATGGCACAACTGCAAACCTACCAAGACATGGCCGTCCACCTAAACTGACAGGCTGGGAAGGAGAGCATTCATCAGAGAAGAAGCCAAGAGGTCCATGGTAACTCTGGAGGAGCTGCAGAGATCCACAGCTTAGGGGGGAGAATCTGTCCACAGGACAACTATTAGTCGTGCTTCTCCACAAATCTGACCTTTATGGAAGAGTGACAAGAAGAAAGCCATAAGAAGTCCAGTTGGCAGTTTGTGAGAAGCCATGTGGGGGACACAGCAAACGTGTGGAAGAAGGTGCTCTAGTCAGATGAGACCAACATTTTTGGCCTAAAAGCAAAACGCTATGTGTGGTGGAAAACTAACACTGCACATCACTCTGAACACACCAACCCCACCGTGAAATGTGGTGGCAGCATCATGTTGTGGGGATGCTTTCCTTCAGCAGGGACAGGGAAGCTGGTCAGAGTTGATGGGAAAATGGATGAAGCCAAATACAGGGCAATCTTAGAAGAAAACATGTTAGAGTCTGCAGAAGACTTGAGACTGGGGCGGAGGTTCACCTTCCAGCAGGACAACGACCCTACAGCCAGAGCTACAATGGAATGGTTTAGATCAGTGGTCTCTAAACTGTGGCCCGGGGGCCAGATATGGCCCTTTGCTTACCTGTATCCGGCCCTTGAGGCTCTTTCTACTGACACCAACAATAAGGCATAAATTCTCCCACTGTCACCAACAATGGGGCCTAGATACTCCTTGTAACGGCACCCCAAGTATGAAAGGGGTTAACGCCGTTTAGGATATTCCCTCTCTGGACACACATCCACTGCCGATCCTCCACAGTCAGGCGACCGCTTCCCATAGGATTAATCCTTCCAAACATACGAGACAAACACTCTGTATGAAGTTTCCAACTGGACCGACAATCTTTAATGAGAGCAGGCTCTTTTTATACACCAAAATAATACTGCATTAATCTAAATGAACAATGGTCCAACTCCACCCACAACATCACACAATGGTTACATAACGAGCTCCCAATACACATATTCTGACATCTCTTAGCTAATCCCTTTACATCTTAAATGACTATGCATGACCATTATATTCACCAGACTGTCTGTCTGCTTTACAATACACACAAGTACAGAGTTAATTATCACTATTCACAATGAAAGGATCTGTAGCATAGTTGAGATTCATTACCATTACACAAGCAGACAGGTGACACATCAGCATCTCTTAATTAACTTGTTGAGTTCAGAATCAAACAACCAGTACATTTTGTGGATTAATATTACTATCCCAATTTAAAGCAATCCAAGACATTCTTAATGTCCATTATTTCCTGGCTCACCCTGTGCCCAAAGTTACCCCTGTCACACTCCTACTGTCACCAAAAATGGGGCATAGATCCTCCTACTGTCACCAACAATGGGGCCTAGAGCCTCCCACTGTCACCAACAATGAGGCATAGTTCCTTCCAATGACACCAACAATGGGGCCTAGATCCTCCCACTGTCACCAACAATGGGGCATAATTCCTCCCACTGACACCAACGGTGGGGCACTATTCCCCCCACTGACACCAACTGTTTCTCCCCCTAATACCAAAGATGGGGCACAGTCCGGCCCCCTTAAAGTCTGAAGGACAGTGAACTGGCCCTTTGCTAAGAAAGTTTGGAGACCCCTGGTTTAGATCAAAGCATATTCATGTGTTAGAATGGACCAGTCAAAGTGCAGACCTAAATCCAATTGAGAATCTGTGGCTAGACTTGAAAATTGCTGTTCAGACGCTGTCCATCCAATCTGACAGAGCTTGAGCTATTTTGCAAAGAAGAATGGGCAAAAATGTCCCTCTCTAGATGTGCAAAGCTGGTAGTTATTTTATGTATTTTCGACTTTATACAACTCTCAGATTGTTATCGGCCAGGATACTCCAACATATTAGGATTTACTGAGTTTGATTTACTAAAGGCAAATAGATAGTTCATTGTGCAAGGGAATTTTTCCCAGCGCTTAGTAAATGAGGTGAAGCTCTGCTGACTTCCATCATCTAATCATGTGCAAGAAAATATCCTGTTTTTTTTTTTCCTTGCATTCCATTCTTTGCTAAGTGAATTTCACCACATTTGGGGAAAATTTGCTTGCAAATTGCAACTTCCCTTGCAAACAGAACAGCCTATTTTCCTTTAGTAAATCAACCCCATTGTGTGCTTTACCTTTGTCTAAATTCACAGGTCTAAATTCTAATGCCGCGTACACACGGCCGTTTTTAATGTCATTGAAAAAAATGTTTTTCTCAACGTGATTCTTCTCAAGCCTGCCTTGCCTACACACTATTGTGAAAAAAAACGCACGAGCCTATTAGATGCTTCAATATAAAAAAACAGCCCCTCTGCATTGGAATTCATGCGCTGTTGTCCTGAAAGGGGCCAGACACATTGACAGGGGGGGTGGCGCCCGTGCACCCTTAATGGACGGGCCGCTGCCCCTGGAGGCCACTGTGCTCATTGGGACCTTCAATGCTGCAGAACTTGTTCTGTACCCTTCCCCAGATCTGTGCCTCCATACAATCCTGTCTCGGAGGTCTACAGACAACTCTTTGGACTTCATGGCTTGGTTTGTGCTCTGACATGCACTGTTAACTGTGGGACCTTATCTAGATAGGTGTGCGCCTTTCCAAATCATGTCCAATCAACTGAACTTACTACAGGTGGACTCCAATCAAGTTGTAGAAACATCTCAAGGATGATCAGTGGAAACAGGATGCACCTGAGCTCAATTTTGAGTGTCATGGCAAAGGCTGGGAATACTTCTGTACATGGGATTTTTTTGTTTATTTTTAATAAATTTGCAAAGATTTCAAACAAACTTATTTTATGTTGTCATTATGGGGTATTGTTTGCGGAATTTTAAGGAAAAAAAATTAATTAACCACTTGAGATCCGCGCTGCAGACATCTTTCGTCTATAGCGCGGATCTCAAGTGCCGGGTGGACGTCCTGCTGTTACATCCCGCCGCGTCACGTGATTCCGATGCACGATGTCCGCCAGGTACATGCGATCGGCTGTTACAGAGCCAGGGACGTGTAAACACAGAGATCCATGTCCTGTCAGGGAGAGGAGACCGATGGTGTGTCCCTTGTACATAGGGACACAGATCGGTCACCTCCCCCAGTCAGTTCCCTCCCCCCCAAAGTAAGAAACACTAATAGGGAACATATTTAACCCCTTGATCGCCCCTAGTGTTAACCCCTTCCCTGCCAGTCACATTTATACAGTAATCAATGCATTTTTATAGCACTAATCGCTGTATAAATGTGAATGGTTCCAAAATAGTGTCAAAAGTGTCCGATGTGTCCACCGCAATATCGCAGGCCTGACAAAAATCGCAGATTGCCGCTATTACTAGTAAAAAAAATATATATATAATAAAAATGTCATAAATCTATCCCCTATTTTGTAGGCGCTATAACTTTTGTGCAAACCAATCACTATACGCTTATTGCAATTTTTTTTAACAAAAATATATAGAAGAATATGTATAGGCCTAAACTGAGAAAAAAAATGTTTTTTTAAAAAAAAATTGGGATATTATTATAACAAAAAGTTAAAAAAATTTGTGTTTTTTTATTTTTTTTCTGTCTTTTTTTGTTTATAGCGCAAAAAATAAAAACCACAGAGGTGATCAAATACCACAAAAGGAAAGCTCTATTTGTGGGAAAAAAATGATAAAAATATCATTTGGGTACAGTGTTGTATGACCGCGCAATTGTCATTCAAAGTGTGTCAGCGCTGAAAGCTGAAAATTTGTCTGGGTACGAAGGGGGTTTAAGTGCCCAGTAAGCAAGTGGTTAAATCCATTTTGGAATAAGGCTGTAACATAACAAAATGTGGAGAAAGTGAAGTGCTGTGAATACTTTCCAGATGCATTGTAGATAACCATTAGGCCCCTTTCACAGTGAGGTGCTTTGCAGGCGGTATTGCACTAAAAATAGCGCCTGCAATGCGCCCCAAAAAAAGCCGCTCAATTGTATCCAATGTGAAAGCCTGAGGGCTTTCACACTGGAGCGTTGCGCTTGCAGGAGGGTAAAAAAACTCATGCAAGCCGCATCTTTGAGGCGCGATAGGAGCAGTAAAAATACCGCTCCTATAGCGCCCCTGCCCATTGAAATCAATGGGGTAGCGCCTCCAAAACGCCCGCAAAACGCCGCAAAGAGGCGTTATTGCGGGCGTTTTTAACCCATTTCCGGCCGCTATCGGGGGTTAAAATCCCCCCCCCCCAGCGTCCGCAAATCGTGGCAAAAAATACGGTATAGCGGCGCTAAAAATAGCGCCACTATACCGCCAGCGCATCCAGCGCATCAGTGTGAAAGTAGCCTTACTGTCTACTCCTGGCCTAAGCCTGAGCCTGCCAGTCCCTTCCGCCCCCTAAGACCCCTTTCACACTGGGGCGTTTTGCAGGCGCTATAACGCTAAAAATAGCGCCTGCAAAGCGCCCTGAAAGAGCCGCTGCTGTCTCTCCAATGTGAATGCCCCGAGGGCTTTCACACTGGAGCGGTGCGCTAGCAGGACGGTGAAAAAAGGCCTGCTAGCCGCATCTTTTGGAGCAGTGAATTATACCGCTCCTCCACTGCTCCTGCCCATTGAAATCAATGGGCACCGCGGCTATACCTCCGCCAAAGCACTGCTGCAGCAGCACTTTGCGGGTGGTTTTAACCCTTTTTCGGCCGCTAGCGGGGGTTAAAAGCGCCCCGCTAGCGGCCGAATACCCCCGCAAATACGACGGTAAAAATATCGGCGCTTTACCGCCGATGCCACGGATGCCCCAGTGTGAAAGGGGCCTAATGGTTCGGTCACCTTTAGGCTTTCATAGGAAGGTTGGGAAATGGAGATCATTATCTCTAGCGAATGTCACTTATCAGTCCGGGAATGTTTCACTTTCAGCTATTGCTACAACAGACGTTTTCTGTTTACACTACAGATAAGTCATTAGTAAAAGATACTAATTCCAATGATACACCACTCATCTGCTCCCTACTGATAATGCTATCAGCCATTTACTGCTGGACAAAGCAGAGGCTATGAAAACTGACATAAACAGATGGCTGGAGGAGTAATCTGCTAATCATTCATTATTTTCCCTCCATCTGTCACTGGCTTGCAAGAAATTTTCCAATCAGTTACTGAACATTCCAGAAGAATGAACGGTCACAGCCAAATCTATTGTATTTCATCGTCTGCTGTATAGTAGACATGTGCGATTTGTTCCGTTAACCACTTCAGCCCCAGAAGAATTGGCTGCCCAATGACTGGGCCACTTTTTGCGATTCGGCACTGCGTCGCTTTAACTCACAATTGCGCGGTCGTGCGACGTTTAACCCAAACAAAATTGACGTCCTTTTTTTCCCCATAAATAGAGCTTTCTTTTGGTGGTATTTGATCACCTTTGCGGTTTTTTCTGTTTTTTTTGCGCTATAAACATAAAAGGAGCGACAATTTTGAAAAAAATGCAATATTCTTAACTTTTTGCTATAATAAATATCCCCAAAAATATATATAATTTTTTTTCCACAGTTTAGGCCGATACGTATTCTTCTACATATTTTTGGTTAAAAAAAATCACAATAAGCGTTTATTGTGTAGCGGGGTCCTAAATTTAGGGGAAGTGTTTGAGTGGTAGTTATGCTCAAACACCCCAATTGTCAGGATTCTATCAACCATTTTTGTCTGCAGGGAGAGTATCGGTGTATGGTTCCCTGGGGCCTGCAGGTGGCGCTGCCATGGTAGGCCAGGGTTGAACCGCTGATACAGTGCTGTGCCTTGTGTGTCCCCTATCAGCAGCCATACGGTGGGTGTGGCAGGCCTGCTGTGTATGCTGGGAGAGGATATAAAAGGGGCAGACGCTGCCTGTTCGTTCGTTCTGTCGTGGTCGGGGGTCCTACCTCAGGGAGTGTGTTCCTGTCCGCCCTGGGCACCTTCGGCCCAGGGGCGGAGGTCGGTGATTCAGTCCAAGGCACCTTTAGCCCTGGGACTGCAGCAAAGGCCTTGGGCCCAGCACCTCAAGGATCGAGGAATCCCAGGGTGCCGCCTTGCGAGGGGACCCGCATCTTAGACGAGGAGGCCGGGGGAGGAACCGTTCCGAGGGACTGGTGAGAAGTCACGTTGAAGGAAGGGGCCCGATAACTCTCTGGAGGGATGTCTTCTCCTTACAAAGAGGCCAAGCTTAAGAAGGAACCAAGTTCACCCAGTCTGTGGCAGAGACCAAGTTCACCCAGTCTGTGGCAGAGACCAAGAGACTGTGCGGTTAAGTTAGAGCACCATTCTGGCTGCTAGTCCCTATCTGGGGAGACTATCCAAATGGGCTGAGTCTGCTTGAGAAGCCGAGCAGTGAAGTGATTACGTTTGTGCCTGGACCTCCTCCACACCTTATGCTGTCCTGTTCTGTCTCCAACCTTTCCTTTTATTTAGAGACTGTGCTTTAAGAAGAAAAATAAACTCTACGCTGGAGTTACAGCTGGTGTGGAACTTGAAGTTATTGGGGGAATGTAAAGACTGATCTTTATTAACAATAGAGGTGAGAATCATTCTCTGGAGGATTCTGGCTTTCTGGCTGTGGAGACCCGCCAACAACACCGCTCAACCTGTTCACACAGGAGGGTACGGGCTTGTGGCGTGGTGTGCCCTCTCTTCCTGCGAGGAGCCAAAGGCAGGTGAAGGGGGGGTGAGTGCGCTACAATTGATTGGTTTGCGCAAAAGTTATAGCTTCTAAAAAATAGGGCATTTTTATTAATGTTTTATGGCATTTTTATTAATATTTTTTTTTTTTTACTAGTTATGGCGGCGATCAGCGATTTTTTTTATTGTGACTGCGACATTATGGCGGACACATCGGACACTTTTGACACTGTTTTGGGACCATTGTCATTTTTACAGCGATCAGTGCTATAAAAATGCACTGATTACTGTGAAAATGACACTGGCAGTGAATGGGTTAACCACTAGGTGGCGCTGCAGGGGTTAAGTGTGACCTAGTGAGGGATTCTTACTGTTAGGGGGGCGTGGCTATAGGCAGCATTTCTCCTTCTCTTGAGTTGATGCCAAAGAGCTTGATTTTGGTATTTTCTGACCCACAACACTTTCACCCAGTTCTCCTCTGAATCATTCAAATGTTCATTAAAAAGCTTCAGATGGTCCTGTACATGTGCTTTCTTGAGCAGGGAGACCTTGTCAGCACTGCAGGGTTTTAGTTCTTCCAGGTGTAGTGTGTTACCAATTGTTTTCTTGGTGACTACGGTCCCAGCTGCCTTGAGATCATTGACAAGATTCCCCCGTGTAGTTCTGGGCTCATTCCTCACCATTCTCATGATCATTGAAACTCCCCGAGGTGAGATCTTCAATGGAGCCCCAGACCGAGGGAGAGTGACAGTTATTTTGTTTCTTCCATTTGCGAATAATCCCACCAACTGTTGTCACCCTCTCACCAAGCTGCCTGGCGATGGTCTTGTAGCCCATTCCAGCCTTGTGTAGGTCTACAATCTTTTCCCCGACATCCTTGGATGGCTCTTTGGTCTTGGCCATTGTGGAGAGATTGGAATCTGATTGATTGATTGCTTCTGTGGACAGGAGTCTTTTATACAGGTAACAAGCTGAGATCAGGAGCACTCCCTTTAAGAGAGTGCTCCTAATCTCAGCTCGTTACCTGTATAGCAGACACCTGAGAGCCAGAAATCTTGCTGATTGATAGGGGATCAAATACTTATTTCACTCATTAAAATGCAAATCAATTTATAATTTATTTTTTTTAAATGCGTTTTTCTGTATATTTTTGTTAGACCTACCATTAAATTTATAGAATGATCATTTCTTTGTCAATGGACAAACGTACAAAATCAGCAGGGGATCAAATACTTTTTTTCCCTCACTGTTAGACCCCTTTAACACTGAGGCGCCCATAGCGTTGGCGGTAAAACGCCGCTATTTTTACCGCCGACGCTATGGGCGGATTTGCGGCACATTTTGGCCGCTAGCGGGGCGGTTTTACCCCCGCTAGCGGCCGAGAAAGTGTTAGAACTGCCCGCAATGCGCTGCTGAAGCAGCGCATTGCGGGCAGTATAGCCGCGGTGTACCATTAATTTCAATGGGCAGCAGCGGTGGAGGAGCGGTAAACACACCGCTCCAAAGATGCGGCTAGCAGGACTTTTTTTACCGTCCTGCTAGCGCAGCGCTCCAGTGTAAAAGCCATCGGGTTTTCACACTGGGGTGAATGTAACAGCTATTTGAGGGCGGATTGCAAGCGCTATTTTTAACACTATAGCGCCTGCAATATGCTCCAGTGTGAAAGGGGTCTAAATAATGGAAACAGGAATCTCTGCATTTATTGAACTTGTAATCTGAGGGGAGAAATTGAAGCCAAGAGCAAAAATCTCACTAGTTGTAGCTAGCTTGTGTATTTGTGATGTGCCGTTTTTATAAAACGATAAATATGATAAAAATCTTTTTTTTTTTTTTTTCAGCTGTTTTATTCATAGTTATCCATGGTACAGTAAAGTCAAGCTATTGACATATTTTGAAGTCATAAAGATACCTAGTAGGATTGGTGATGATGATGTTTTCAAGAGTTAAGTGAAGAAGTTTTGGGAACATACTGGGCAATCCAGTGGAGACCTATAATTGTAAAAAAATAAAAAATAAAAATGTGATGGTGCCTATTCCGTGAACATTCCTTTTGAATTATTTTTACTTTCACTTTCATTTTGTTTGTACTTTTTCCACATATTTGTTTTCTTGCTGTTTGATACTTTTAGGATCCTGCAGTACTGCTTAGCAGGAATCACACCCTGCATACATAGGAAGCAACTATGGCTGGCCCCATGTCCAATGCTGTATACAAATAAATCAATTATTTTTTTCAATGAATGAAAAATATTGACTGGGCAAGGTGAAGATTGTGACATTACAGCCCGGTTCACACAGGGGCGACTCGTCAGGCGACTCGGTCGCCTGACGAGTCGCTTCCCACGCTGTTCAATGGAATCGTTCTAAGTAGGAGCGACTCAGGTCGCTCCGACTTAGAAAAAGGTTCCTGTACTACTTTTGGGGGCGACCCAAGGCGACCTGCATTGACTTCTATACAGAAGTCTTTATGCAAATCGCCTCGGCGGGCGTCTCAAGTCGTCTTGAGATCGCACCGCCGAGGTCGCCCCCAGAAGTCGTGCCGCGTCGTGCCGCCCCTGTGTGAATGGGGCCTACCACCCCGCTTCTCCACCTCTTCCAGTCAGAGAACAATTTTCAATTATTGAGAAAATGCAAAGCGTTCTCTGAATTGTACCTGTGCTGAGCAGGCAACCTTCTGTGTTCACAATGCAGCATTGCAGTTGCTCGGCCCAGGACCTGGAAGCAAGCAAAGATCACTGGAGTAGCAGTGTCTACTACAGTGATTTTCATCTTCTACAGGTATCCCACATAGATGGTATATACTGTACATAGTGTGACAGCAGGAAGGTAAAGTCACCTGGTTGCATCCAGGGGGGTAGATATATTTCTCCCAGATTCAGGCTTTATGCCGACTTATACAACTAGGGAGAGAGTTGATGAAGCCCAGCTGAGGCTAGTGGGCTCATGGATGATTCATACCTCTAGGGAGAGTGCTGGGCTTCGTGCAGGCAGGGAGTTGATGAGACCAGCTGAAGCTTGTCAGCTCGTTTAAGGCCTCTATAAAAACTCCCAGCTTCATTAGGTGTTTGCTCATGCCTGGAACCAGACCTGTGTGGACTGTCTAGGGAGAGTGAACCCCTGTGTGGCTATTTGTTTGGACATTTACTAAACCAGGGACTTAGGGACTAGGACAGCACCAGGCTGATCCCAGTTGTTAGTTAGGGAAACCTGCATGTTTAGTCAGAGGTCAAGCTGACCAGGATTTATTTTGTTTATGTTTCTTTTTGCTTTGCTGTGTTTTTGTCACTGTAAATAGAGAAATAAACCGCACCTTTTGACCTTGAAAACCACAACCTCCGTCTGCTGGGCCTGTTTTTGTGTGGGGAGCCCATCCAGGGGGTCACACACACCCGCTACCGAGCTAACCCCCTCACAGTTGGTGGAGAACCAGTGGCAGTTTTTTTAAGCCAGCATGGAGGAGATACTGAAACAGCTGGCTCTAGCAAATGCCAATCAACAGCAGACAAATGCAGGTTTGCAAAAGAGCCTTGCAGCCCAGCAACAAGCCCAGCAGCAATCTGAGGCCCGCTTCATAGACCTGTTGCAGAAGCAAGAGCAGAGACTACAACAACAGATGGAAGCAGTAATGCAGCAACGTCCGCAGACCAGTGAGGAAAGCCGTCCCACTAATACCGCGTCATTTGGGGTGAGTCGTTTATTGACAAAAATGACTGGAGAAGATGATCCAGAGGTGTTTTTGACCACATTTGAAAGGACTGCTGAAAGGGAAAAGTGGCCTAAGGATCAGTGGGCTGGACTGCTGGCTCCTCTGTTAACTGGTGAATCGCAGAAAGCTTACTATGACCTAGAGCCTGACCAAGCAAAAGACTATGTGATGCTAAAAGCTGAAATATTGGCAAGGCTGGGTGTCACCCTGGCTGTCCGGGCTCAGCGTGTGCATAACTGGACTTTCCAGCTTGGAAAACCCCCCAGGTCTCAAATGTATGATCTCATTCACCTGAGCAGGAAGTGGCTACAGCCAGAGACTTTGTCCGCACCGGAGATTGTGGAACGTGTTGTGATGGATCGTTTCTTGAGAGCTCTTCCTACCGCCATTCAAAAGTGGGTAAGCCATGGAGACCCAGAAACGGCCGGTAAACTTGTGGATCGTGTAGAGAGATACTTGTCTGCAGAGAACCTGACGGCCTCTTCCAGAGACTCTCGGACTTTCCACCCTAAGACCAGACCATCCCCAGGGGCGGATAAGATGATTCCAAGGGGTGAGGGTGGAGAGAGTGAGAGGGTGGGAGCTCTGCCCAGGGTTTGGCGAGAACAGCCTGGGAAGTCGGGGGCTCAAGAGGCAGCCAAAAGGATTGTTTGCTACCGCTGCCGGCAAGCGGGACATATTGCAGCAAATTGCCCGGTTGTGGAGGAACCCATGCAATGTGACTTTCTGACGGACAGACGTCAGTCGCTGTGTGCGACAGTCGCATGCACTGCCATTCGGGGAACTGAGAAACATTTATGCAAAATGTGTATTAATGGTAGAAATGTTGTGGTATTACTGGATTCAGGTAGCCTTGTGACCCTGATAAAGGCTGAATTAGTTAAAACAGAGGTCTCTGGGAATAGCAAGGTAGCTGTTATTTGTGTGCATGGGGACACCCGAGAGTATCCAGTGACTACAGTGTGTTTCAAGACCCCCAAAGGTACCCTCTCTCATCCAGTGGGGTTAGTATCTCAATTACCGCATGATGCCATTGTGGGAAGGGATTTTCCGAAGTTCTGGGAACTGTGGGATGATCCTGAGCCCCCCACTGGTGCCCCTATGTACCAGGAAGGTGATAGCCAGAACTCCTCTGAGAGTGGTGAGGACTCTCCAGAATTTCCCTTGTCAGTATTGGCAGGCGAGACTCAAGAAACTGGAGAGGAGCCCACCTCCTCAGACGAAAACCTACCGTCTGTGGAGTTTTCTGATCTTGAGGTTCACAGGGAAAATTTTGCCACAGAACAGTTAAAAGACCCCGCCCTAATAAAGGCACGGGAAAACGTAGTGGAAATAGATGGCGAGTTAGTGAACCCAGATAATACCTGCACTTACCCATACTTCAGCGTAGAGAAGGACCTACTGTATCGGGTGGCAAAAAGGGCAGAAGAAACCGTTGAGCAGCTTGTGGTGCCCAAACCTTACAGGAAGTTGGTGTTGGAGTTGGCCCATGGGCACATTCTTGGAGGTCATCTGGGGACAGAGAAAACCCGAGAGAGGGTATTACAGAGATTCTATTGGCCTGGGGTGATGAAGGACATAGAAAATTATTGTTCCTCCTGCCCTGTGTGTCAGAGGTCGGCCCCGATGCCACATTTCCGTAGCCCGCTGGTCCCTCTACCCATCATTGAGGTCCCGTTTGAGAGGATCGCAATGGATTTGGTAGGTCCTATAATCAAGTCCGCTAGGGGGCACCAGTACATATTAGTTATAATGGACTATGCCACCCGTTATCCAGAAGCGATCCCTCTCCGAAATACCTCGGCCAAAACCATAGCCAAAGAGCTATCTCTTGTTTTTAGCCGGGTGGGTATTTGTAAAGAACTGCTTACGGACCAAGGTACACCCTTTATGTCCCGGGTTATGAAAGAGCTGTGTAAATTGTTCAAAGTGACGCAATTGTGTACGTCTGTGTATCACCCCCAAACCGATGGGCTGGTTGAAAGATTCAACAAAACCCTAAAACAAATGTTGAAGAAAGTGGTGGATAGAGATGGAAAGGATTGGGACTGTCTACTTCCTTATTTGATGTTTGCTATTAGGGAGGTGCCCCAATCCTCTACGGGATTCTCCCCCTTTGAGTTACTGTATGGGAGACACCCAAGAGGGCTGTTGGATATTGCCAAGGAAACTTGGGAAAGTGAGAGATCTCCCCACAGGAGTGTGATTGAGCATGTCGCCCTGATGCAAGATCGAATTGCACAGGTAATGCCCATCGTGAAGGAACATTTGGCCCAAGCGCAGTTGGCACAGCAGAGAGTGTACAACCGTGGAGCCAAGACCCGTACCTTTTCCCCGGGGGATAGGATATTGGTACTTGTCCCTACGGTTGAAAGTAAATTCCTTGCCAAATGGCAAGGCCCCTACGAGATAATGGAAAAAGTGAGCGAAGTGAATTACAAGGTCAGACAACCAGGAAGGTGAAAGCCCGAACAGATCTATCACGTTAATCTGTTGAAAGCCTGGAGGGATAGAGAGTCCCTAGTCGCAGAAACTTGGTCACCAGCTCAAACTGGTTGTGTGATTCCGGAGGTTGGAATAGCAGCCACCTTGTCACAACCCCAACAACAGGAGGTTAAGGAGTTTGTGCTTCGCAACAAGGAGGTGTTCTCTGAGCTGCCGGGACAAACATCTGGGGTAGAGCATGATATTATTACCCCGCCCGGTGAAAGGGTGAAGTTAAAACCCTATCGGATCCCAGAGGCCCGACGGGAGGCAATACGGGAGGAAGTACAGAAAATGCTGAACTTAGGGGTGATAGAGGAGTCCCAAAGTGATTGGTCTAGTCCCATTGTGTTGGTGCCTAAACCGGATGGGAGCTGGCGATTTTGTAACGATTTTCGTCAGTTGAACAAAGTTACAAAATTTGACACCTACCCCATGCCACGTATAGATGAGTTGATCGACCGGCTGGGAACAGCCCGATACATGACGACTCTTGACCTCACAAAAGGGTATTGGCAAATTCCCCTGGCCAAGTCGGCCAAAGAGAAAACCGCATTTGTAACCCCAGACGGGGCGTTCCAATATAAGAGAATGCCGTTCGGGTTACAGAATGCGCCGGCCACATTCCAGCGGAAAATGGACCAGATACTGAGGCCCCATCGGAAGTATGCTGCGGCTTACCTGGATGACGTAATTGTCCATAGCAGAGATTGGGCCTCACATCTGCCAAAAGTGCAAGCAGTCCTAGACTCTATCCGGGAAGCGGGGTTTACGGCTAACCCCAAGAAGTGTACCATTGGGCAGGAGGAGGCCAAATATCTTGGGTACACCATTGGCAGGGGAGTAATAAAACCCCAACTCAACAAAGTCGAGGCCATCCAGAGTTGGCCACGTCCCAACAGCAAGAAGCAGGTACGAGCCTTTCTGGGAATCGCGGGTTATTATCGGCGCTTCATTCCCCACTTTGCTTCTAAGGCTGTGCCCCTAACCAACCTGACGAAAGGGAAAGGGTCGGTCATGATTAAATGGACCCCCGAGGCTGAGGCAGCATTCCAATTCTTGAAACAAGCCTTATGTAGCCAGCCAGTGTTGTACTCACCCGACTTCTCTAAAGACTTTGTCGTACAAAGTGATGCGTCAGATGTGGGGTTAGGAGCAGTATTGTCCCAGGTCTGGAACGGGGAAGAGCACCCAGTCATTTACCTCAGCAGGAAGTTGAAGTCCCATGAGGTAAATTACGCCACGGTTGAAAAGGAGTGTTTAGCGGTGAAGTGGGCTCTAGATTCCCTTCGGTACTATCTGCTAGGTAGGCACTTTGACATGGTTACGGATCACGCTCCGTTAAAGTGGATGGCTCAAAACAAGGAGACAAATAGAAGAGTAAATAGGTGGTTCCTGGCCCTACAGGAATTCAACTTCACAGTAAAGCATCGCCCTGGCGTTCAAATGGGGAATGTGGATGCTTTGTCTCGAGTACATGAATGCCTGATTGCTGGTGTTCCAACCCCAAGGTTAAAACAAGAGGGGGGGTATGTGACAGCAGGAAGGTAAAGTCACCTGGTTGCATCCAGGGGGGTAGATATATTTCTCCCAGATTCAGGCTTTATGCCGACTTATACAACTAGGGAGGGAGTTGATGAAGCCCAGCTGAGGCTAGTGGGCTCATGGATGATTCATACCTCTAGGGAGAGTGCTGGGCGTCGTGCAGGCAGGGAGTTGATGAGACCAGCTGAAGCTTGTCAGCTCGTTTAAGGCCTCTATAAAAACTCCCAGCTTCATTAGGTGTTTGCTCATGCCTGGAACCAGACCTGTGTGGACTGTCTAGGGAGAGTGAACCCCTGTGCGGTGAGACAAAGCCTGTGTGGCTATTTGTTTGGACATTTACTAAACCAGGGACTTAGGGACTAGGACAGCACCAGGCTGATCCCAGTTGTTAGTTAGGGAAACCTGCATGTTTAGTCAGAGGTCAAGCTGACCAGGATTTATTTTGTTTATGTTTCTTTTTGCTTTGCTGTGTTTTTGTCACTGTAAATAGAGAAATAAACCGCACCTTTTGACCTTGAAAACCACAACCTCCGTCTGCTGGGCCTGTTTTTGTGTGGGGAGCCCATCCAGGGGGTCACACACACCCGCTACCGAGCTAACCCCCTCACAATAGTTATGTAGTACTACCCCCTTAGGGGCTGCTGGTAATAGCTGGTTCTTCGATAATAGTACAGACTGCTCACCACCACAAGCACCAGTACACACACTCCGGCTCCAATAACTCAGTGTAGCACTACCCCCGTAGGAGCTGCTGGTGATATTTTGGGTTTGCACGTTACCTCTTTAGCTTCGTTGTCAGGGTAGGAAAGTCCATAGTAAATGCAATGTCCACACAAAAGTAAAACTTTCAACAGTCAGGCTTTATTCTTTTCCTTTGCAGTATACATAACTTGAGAGAAAGTGGGAGGTAGGAGAAGAGTAGGGGAAGGTTCAGGCACGCGGTACAGAATGCACAAACTGAGTTCTAAGTGCTCATCAATTATTCACCACTCTCACCAATAGAGTGGGTATTGCTCACCCGGATAGTCCCCTCTCACATGGCCTAGCAGCCGGGATGATGCACGAATCAGTGACAAGACAGCCTCTGCCACAGACTGCTTGAAATGGAGTCGGTCTCTGCCACAGACCTTCTTCTTTTTAGGGATAGCTAAGTGGATAGTCCAGGAATCCTCTGCCACAGGATTTTAAAGTCCCAAACTTCCAGCCGTACAGTAAGAGAGCCTTTAAGCCAATCTGGCAAACTGCAGGGCTTTTAGTAGATTGGATCCCTCCTCAACAAGGTCACCAGGCCTCACCCGAGACATCAGCACTTTGCTAGTCTCCTCCAGGGCAGGTCCTTCCCCGGTTTCCTTCATCAAGGCAGCTTACTTCCCTTTGTGGACGGACACCTTGGGATCCATTCTTAAGATGTAGGCCCCAGCCAGCATAGCCGGGCCTACTCGATAACGATGCAGCCTCGGGCCAACGTGGCCCCGAGACCAGAATCACACACACATATCTCACAACGTGGCCCCGAGACCAGAATCACACACACATACCTCGCGCCAGGAGGGCCACGAGGCGAAGACCTTGAGCAATGGCGTCTGCCCCTTAAGTATCTCCTCCCAGCAGGCACAGCGGGTCAACCACTCCCACTGTACCGCTGCTGAGAAGGGTCACTCAATGCAGCATGGTTTGCCTAAGGTGGTAACACCACCTACAGGCAATAAGGGAAAATGCTATCGGGCAAACCACAACCAGAACAGAGGCAAATTTACATCCAAATCGACAGTCTGAGCCCAACTATTGGCTCAGGCACCCTTAAATTTGAACTAGCGTCCCAACCATTGGGGTAGGGCACTACATACACTCCCCTCTAAAAAAAGACACTGTCCCCAGTAGCTGAAAAAAATGAAATCCTCAAGCCTGAGGGTTTGGTGCCTGAACCAAGAAAACTGAGAGGGGGAGAGAAAAAGAGGAAAATAAAAAAAATACAATAAAAGGAATGGCATAAATCTCCAGATATGACATTTGTATATTACACACTATATATGTACACTACCACCCATCACTACCTGTCTAATCCCACCCCAATCTCCGATGGTCTTGACAGATGATCTGGTACCTAAAAGAAAACACAAAACAGAATATGCATAGCAATAATGAAATTTTAAGGTATAAGATCTATATACACAGAAGCAGAGCTGCATCTCCGAGAAGATGAAACTGTCCTTCTTTCAGTTTTAAATCAGTGTTGTCATGGAAGTCTTTTCCCTATATTTGGCAAACTACTGCCACCTAGTGTCAGAAGCCACACAGTGTCCTTTAAGCAGGGGCTGGAACACAAACACACAAAAGAACCAATGTTGAACATGGCTTTCTCAGCAACCCTATTCTGTCTGGCTAACTCCCCAGAGTTCAATAGCAGAAGAAAAAACTTTCTTTCAGAGACGGAGGAAAAGAAACGTTCTCTGTCTTTTTTTTTTTTTTTTCAAGACAAATAAACCTTCTACAATGGAGAACAAAGTCACACTGATCCAGCACACTCTCCACTTGTAGAAGAATCAGAAGGCGAAGAACAAAGTTAGTTCGCTGATTCAAATTGTCACAAATAAAACCCAGGATCCGGCAGGGTCACGGGTCTTCCACGCTCATCCCGGGTATTAACAGAGTGCACAACGTCATCTCCCCATTCACTGCAGATGACCACCCGATCAGCGCCAAATCCGCCGGCATGCATTAAATTGTTCCGTCACAAGAAAAGAGCCTCGTACTCTGAGGGGTTTTGGTATCGCCAAATAATCCCAAACGGCTTCATCATACCACTGCTCCCGAATGTCCTCAATTTCCTGCATAACATTGCGTGGTACATAGGGGAACTCGAGACCATATTCTTTGGTCACCCTGTTCATCGATATTCTCTGTAGACGAGCAATTTTGGGCAATGACTGACGGTCTCCCGTCCCGGGTAACACGCATGAGCCTGGTGATCTCTTTGCTACGGACTTAACAGGCTTATGGGATACTTCTTTAGCCGCCAAAGCCCATCTACCACCACCCGTGGCACTTACCCTGGGTGCTGTCTCTCCGGGGTTTATGGCTGTCCACTCCGCATAACTGCAGGTGGGAGTAACAGCCTCACTTTGACTCTGCAACAACTCCTGAGCCATGGCCTTTGTCACGTCCCCGGGAACACAGGGTATGAACTTTTTCCCCTTGCCCAGTAAATAATCAAGAACAGTTCCAGCCACTCCTATCCCCGGCTCCTTACCGGTTCCTATCGTGGACTTCCCGGAGACTTCACCGCTCACGAGGTCCGGTTCCGGCAGGCGCTGGGGTAGGCCTTGTCTGTGGCCGCGGGAGGCCTTAACCGAGCCCACCTTCTGTTTCGCAGGCGGGATGAAAGCACAGGTGGTGGCGGTGGCAGCGTCCACTGCTGTGTCCGCCAGTGGCTCCGTAGTGGTAGCGACGTCTACTCCGGACTCACTTGCTGCAGCAGATGCAGTGCACGCGGGCTGTACCGCAGGGGCAAAGGCTACCTCTTCCGGAGTAACGGTGCCTGTGATCCAGTCCACCCGATAAGCACGGGGTGGCACGGTGGGTTGCTCCACCTTAAAAAGATACTCCCCGCAGGATGCAAAACGGCCGAACGGGCGCAATTGTATAGCCAGTCCATCGCATTCAGGGCAGAGCATGCCCAGGGCCTTCACATCTCTGCTCGTATAGAGCGCAAAGCGTCCTTTTGGCTTTAGCCAGATCCCCGTATCTGTAAGCGGGGCTCCGGATTGCGTAGTGGGGCATTGGGCATGGAGACCATCCTAGGCCCTGATATGGCTGGTGCCCATGGAGAGGAAGACATGCTGCTTAATCTGGCAACTTCTGGTCTTTGGCGCCAAACACACTCACGTGTGTTTGGCGCCAAACACACTCACGTGTCTCACGCAGTTGGTGGGGACTCCTCCCCTTTTTGCTCTTCTGCTCGTAGCTCGCGGGTTTTCTTTTTTTTCTGGCTCCGCCCATGAACTACGCAGTTAGCAAGCGATCTGTACCCCTTGACTCCTTCTTCTCTCGTTCAAAGCACAGTCCAACACTTTCTCGATGGCAGACTTTCCAAAAAGCAAAAAAAACAGTAATCTGGTTGTCAGAGGCAACGGCAAATATCCCGGATGAGCCCACACGTGTAGCACTACCCCCGTAGGAGCTGCTGGTGATATTTTGGGTTTGCACGTTACCTCTTTAGCTTCGTTGTCAGGGTAGGAAAGTCCATAGTAAATGCAATGTCCACACGAAAGTAAAACCTTCAACAGTCAGGCTTTATTCTTTTCCTTTGCAGTATAACTTGAGAGAAAGTGGGAGGTAGGAGAAGAGTAGGGGAAGGTTCAGGCACGCGGTACAGAATGCACAAACTGAGTTCTAAGTGCTCATCAATTATTCACCACTCTCACCAATAGAGTGGGTATTGCTCACCCGGATAGTCCCCTCTCACATGGCCTAGCAGCCGGGATGATGCACGAATTAGTGACAAGACAGCCTCTGCCACAGACTGCTTGAAATGGAGTTGGTCTCTGCCACAGACTTTCTTTTTAGGGATAGCTAAGTGGATAGTCCAGGAATCCTCTGCCACAGGATTTTAAAGTCCCAAACTTCCAGCCGTACAGTAAGAGAGCCTTTAAGCCGGTCTGGTGAACTGCAGGGCTTTTGGTATATTGGATCCCTCCTCAACAAGGTCACCAGGCCTCACCTGAGACATCAGCGCTTTGCCAGTCTCCTATAGGGCAGGTCCTCCCCCGGTTTCCTTCATCAAGGCAGCTTACTCCGCTTTGTGGATGGACAGCTTGGGATCCCCTCTTAAGATGTAGGCCCCAGCCAGTATAGCCGGGCCTACTCGATAGCGATGCAGCCTCGGGCCAACGTGGCCAGGAGGGCCACGAGGCGAAGACCTTGAGCAATGGCGTCTGCCCCTTAAGTATCCCCTCCCAGCAGGCACAGCGGGTCGACCACTCCCACTGTACCGCTGCCGAGAAGGGTCACTCAATGCACCATGGTTTGTCTGCGTTCCAACAAGTGCCTGAGGTGGTAACGCCACCTACAGGCAATAAGGGAAATTGCTATCAGGCAAACCACAACCAGAACAGAGGAAAATTTACATCCTATTCGACAGTCTGAGCCCAACTATTGGCTCAGACACCCTTAAATTTCAACTAGCATCCCAACAATTGGGGTAGGGCGCTACATCAGTCTAGGGGTGTCTTTTTGATATCTGTTGCTTGAAAAACTTAAAACTTTATAGCTACCTCTGGCACTTATCCCAAAAGCACACACAGTCACCAGGAATCAATTCAGCTGCACACCTTTCAGTTTCTTCTGGACATGGTCCAGTGAGGGAAGCAACCCTTCTCCAGACCCAATCCCTATGGCGAAGTCCCACAGCCAGCTTCCTCAGAATGTTCACTGCAGACCCTCAGCTCTGACACCATGGATGCCTCAAGAACAGCTACACCTTCCATAGGCTACCTCAGAGGAGCAGCTAAGGCCCCTCTAAGGCTCGAAAACCTCCTGGGGAAAAAGAACAATCTCTCCAGGGTTTCAGACTCCCCAGATACCTTCTGGACACTCCTCTCCAGGGATTGGCCATGCCATATTAAATATTTAGGCGGGTCACTTAAATCTCTTTCCCTAAGTTTTGTAAGATTCTAACAGGGGCATGGGGAAGCAATCAAACTCCCAGCCTGTAAAACCTCAAACAGAAGTTGACTACAGAAGGAGCCAAAAACTAAATTTGCCCCGCATCCTACAATAGGATGGTGCTACAGTTACCTTGGTCCAAGCTTGACCAATGTAACTATGTAAAAACATCTTAGACACTATTACTATATTGATTGCAGCTATCTTCCAGGTCATGCCAAACGGCTGCCCTGGTTGCTTGGTGGCATGGGCATTATTGTCAGAACTCCTCTCTGATTGGACAAGGTGGTGAGGGAGGCAGTAATGTCATGATTTCCACCTTGTCCATTCGGAAAACGCTTTGCATTGATTGAGAAAAATCTGTGAATGGCACCCATGCCAAGTAACCTGCCCCCTGTGGTTACTATGCAATAGGTCATCCACTTGGCACAGGACCCAGAAGCAGTGACAATAAGGGCTTATTTACACTTGCTTTGGCTTTAACACACATTAAAGTGGTTGTAAACCCTTACAGACCACTTTTACCTACAGGTAAGCCTAGATTAAGGCTTACCTGTAGGTACAAGAAATATCTCCTAAACCTACACAGTTTAGGAGATATTTGCAGAAAAGATGGCACTGATGCGCTAAGCGCGCCATTAGTGAAGGCGATCGTGCCGTCACTGGCGGCCCCCGGCACACATGCGCGGGAGTGATGTCATTGCGGCTCCGGCCAGTCACAGCGCCGCAGCTGCGAGACCCGGAAGTCACTCCGGCAGAGATGGCGGCGACGGAGGGGGCGAACGAGGGCCGCTGCGGGGGCTTCGATTTCGGGTAAGTACCTCATAATGAGCTAGTATGCTATGCATACTAGCTCATTATGCCTTTGTCTTGCAGGGTGTATTTTTTTTTTTTTCAGGAGGCTTTACTTCCTTTTTAACGGCTAGTTTACACTTGCTTCAAAACAAGGTTCTGTCACTAAATAAAATGGTTAGTTTATAGTCCTGTTTATACACCTTGCTTTTGCTTTGCTTGGGCTTCGCTTTAAAAATGATACCCCATGTAGCTTTAGTGGTGCTTCAAAGCGTCTTCAAAGCCTCCATAGAAGTCTACGGCAAAGCTCGCTTGAAGCCCCACTGAAGCCTCATCGAAGCCCCACCAAAGGCTCATCGAAGCTCTATCAAAGCCCCACTGAAGCCTCATTGAAGCACCAAGCAAAAGCAAGGTGTAAACAGGATTGGAAGCTAACTATTTTATTTAGTGACAGGGGCTGTGACTGGCATTCAGAGAGCTCTAACAAAGCGTGTCCGAATCCTTGTGTAAACTAGCCCTCACAGTGATTTTCTTTTTCCACAGAAGTCCCACAGGTATGTCCTATGCATACTTACATTCCAAGCTGGACCAATGTAATTTATGCAACAAATTCCATAACTGGAATTTAGTTTTGAATCCCAACTACAAGCAACTAAAAAAATGATCCTTTTCAGTGGGGCTGTGCCCGCACTTCAAGGGTTGATTAGTTGTTCAGGTCTAGTGGAAAAAATACAAGATTTCATAGATGTGCGCAGCCTATTGCATTAGGACAGTGCCTGTAAAATTGTGGACATTAAAAAAAAATTGAATCGCGCTACATAATCATGACAAAAAAATTTTGTTCTAAAAAAACAAACAAATTGTCCATAGGTGAATCCGCAAACAATGTGACAGTAGATCTAAAACTTCTTAGTGTCAATCTCCACCATCCATCACCTTGTGCAGCAGTGTCCCCACCAAAAGCTGAAAAAACTGCTTACCAGCTCCTGTAGACCCCTTATTACACTGGGTCAATCTGCGCTTGTGGCTTATAACTCATCCCAGGCCTGTCTCCACATCACAAGGATCATCTGCATTTCAAGTGCCACTCCGTGAATTGGATATGAAGTTTCACCAAAAAGACACTGGTTGGACACCCCTGGTGTAGAATAATACGGCTTAAGTTTGGTGTGTCCCCTGGCACAAAACCAAACAAAGCCGTTCTTCTGGGACACGAGGAAGATGGTGATGTCAGCCCGTTTCGTCACCAATGACGTCTTCCAGGGGCACGGGCGGCGTGCCGCGTCACCACCTTATATACAATAAAAGACAACCAACCCTCCTTCTGAGGCTTGGCTGGCCACATTCCAAACTCATCAACAGATACTAGACCCCGTTGTAATTCTCAGATTTGATGAAGCACGGGCCTATACCCTTACTGATAACCACTATGGTTAATAAAAAACTACTCCTATAGAACCCCATCTTAAAAAACAAGCAAGCAACTATTCTTTACACCTAGTCTTCACACAGAGCAGGGGACATGTCAGTCGTTTTTTAGTTTTATTATTTTTTTAGGAGGGGCTTTGGTAAAATATCAGGGGTCTAAACAGACCCCTGATGTCTCATTTTTGAAAGGGACTGACAAAAGTTTCCCCAGTCTCTTTTAGTGAATGAATGGGAAGTGATGAGCATTTTATGTTCATTTATAAACTGAAGCATAGAAACATAGTGAGGGCCTGGGCAGCAGGGGAAATCTGCGCCACACGATGTGATTAGGGTGTGCCCAGGCACACCTGGCACACCCTGTGTGAACACCTATGGAAGATTTACTCCCCACTGCTAGACAGGTCCCTCCAGCGTCTTTCTTCCCTATACTTCAGTGGTGTAAGTTCCTGACATCATCAAGACCAAAGCAGGGTCGATAGTCCTTCAATGAACATGAAGACACTAAGTGAAAGTCCACTGCAGGAGCGTATGGAAGCGTCATCTACCAGGGCAATGGAGGATCAGGTAAGTAAAAGTGTTTCTCAGCTCTCCTAGACTAAATGAGCAATTAAGGGAACAGCTCTACTGCAAGGGATAATTTTAAATTTTCCTGGAGTTGGGTTTTACAGAGGAATTATGGTGTAACTAATGAAACTACTGACTTTTAAGAAACAGATACTCAGCATTCTATGAGCCCAGTGTTCCCTGATGCCGCACATCCGTGTGATCCTATAGCGGTGATAAGAGTGGCAAGTTCAGCATGGACTCCAACCAGGCCCCACCCTAACGTGTTTCGCTCTGCCCCTGGAGCTTAATCAGGGGGATGGAGATCCCATGCATGTGGGGAGTATTTAAACATCATTGGTAATCACTCAATTGTGTAAAGGGCTGACAGGTGTGTACATCCGCTGGTTCTTGTTGTTTGATTAAGTGAATGGATGGAGTATTGAAGGGAAAAAGAACGAATAAAGTAAGAGGAAATAAAAAAGAGAAGAAAGGGGGAGAGAGAGAAGGAAAGTAAAAAATAGAAATAAAAATGTAAATAGAAACTAATGAACTTATGATGAACATGAGAATAAAGATGAAAATAAAATGGGCTATGGGATAGCGTCGTCCTTAGCCCAGATATGGGGGAAAAATACGAGGGGAGGAGACAAGAGGGGAGGGATATGTATTTTTTATTTTTTTTATTACATGCCCTCCCCCAGTCACCATCTCGTTGACTACTGCGATTTGACTAGGTGTCTCATTTGATCTCTCCTTCCTCGAGTGGATATTATTTTAGGAAGAGGGAGTCAGTAGGATATGGGTAAATTTAATGCATTAATTTATATTCAGCGATATATAGAACATGAGGATATGCTTATTTTATTTTATATGAGATTGACTTATCCACCTGGCTCCTTTTATGACATTGTTATTTGACTCCCTGTATAAATTAAAAAATGAAAAATAAAGAAATTGGATTTTTTTTTTATAAAATGGGAAATACAAATAAATCAATGTGGAACTAGAAATAAAAATAAAAATAATAGGGATGAAAATGAGAATGAAAAAATTAAATGAAAGAAAAGTGAAAAATAAAAATCGAAAAATGAAAAAGCTGTCTTCATCCAGTTGGGTTTTTTGCTTGTCTTTAGATCCCCAACTCCGCCATCTTGACTGTGGAAGCCGGCTGTAACTTCCCGTTGTTTCAAAGCTGGCTTTGTGCGAGATTGTGCTGCGCTTTCACCCTGGTCCTACAGCCTCCTGGGACATGTGACGTTTTACGGATGGGCCAAACTTCTCGAATTCTTGCCTAAGTGAGAAATGCAGAAGTGGGAGCTGGTAGCTGTCGGAAAAGCTTACCCACTCCCAGGAAAAAAAATAAAAAATCAAAAAGGTGGAGGGGGCGTTTCGCTCTGCCCCTGGAGCCTAATCATGGGGATGGAGATCCCATGTGTGTGGGGAGTATTTAAACATCAGTAATCACACAATTATGTAAAGGGCTTACAGGTGTATACAGTCACTGGTTCTTGTTGTTTGATAAAGGGAATGGATGGAGTATTGAATGAATAAAGTAAGAAAGAGGAAATAAAAAAAGAGAAGAAAGGGGGGGAAGAAAGAAAGTGAAAAATAGAAATAAAAATGTAAATGGGAACTAATGATGAAAATGAGAATAAAGATAAAAATTTTAATAAAACGGGAAATAAAAATTAACCATAAAAATAAATCAATGTTGAACTACAAATTTAAAATAATAATAATAATAGGAATGAAAATAAAAGTGAAAATAAAAATCGAAAAATGAAAAAGCTGTCTTCATCCATTTGGGTTTTTTGCCTGTCTTTAGATCCCCAACTCCGCCATCTTGACTGAGGAAGCCGGCTGTAACTTGCCGTTGTTTCAAAGCTGGCTTTGTACGAGATTGTGCTGCGCTTTCACCCTGATCCTACAGCCTCCTGGGACATGTGACGTTTTTCAGATGGGCCAAACTTCTCTAAATCTTGCCTAAGCAAGAAATGCGGAAGTGGGAGCCGGTAGCTATCGGAAAAAAATTACCCACTCCCAGAAAAAAAAAAAAAGGTGGAGGAGGGAGAGGTGGATGAGGGGAACTTTCACTTTTAAGTGAAGTTCTTCTTTGAAGATAATTTCTCATGCAGTTTAATCCCTTCATCAGAATCCATCTTCTATCTGTGAATGTTTCATCTTTTGATAAATGTCCTATGAGAAGCAAATAAAGATTTAATGATTGTATGGAAAATAACGGAGAAACCCAAATGAAATGACACATCCATTGACAACAGGCTGTGATTGTATGATAGAGAAAAATACTTTTTTGTTGAAGGTCTTCTATTGTCAGCTTGGCATGGGGCATTAGAAAAACACAACACTGATAACATGACTTTATTGTTCCTGTAGGTCCTAACCTCTCCATGCTGCATCTGTATCTTCTGTCTTAAGAAGCAGCTTTCTTTTCATCAAACACATTCCTGAAGTCAGCAGTAAAAGCACTGACAAGACAGAGCAGATTGATCCATTAACTCTCACTCACTGCTAACAGTTCTTTGGCTGAACCCAGCATTTGCATTCCAGCAGTAAAGATTTGGTGTGGTGACTAAGAATTAAAGCTACGAATACTTGGGAAATCCAAACTGGCTGGGACAGGCTTTCATGCTATAAAGCCATTCTTTTCAAACCAGGTTGCACTTATAAACGGCATGGAAACAGATCCAGAGGCCAATCGTTAAAGGGGTTGTAAAGAGAATTTTTTTTTTTTTTTTTTAAATAACAAACATGTCATACTTACCTCCACTGTGCAGCTCGTTTTGCACAGAGTGGCCCCGAACCTGGTCTTCTGGGGTCCCTCGGCGGCTGTCTCGGCTCCTACCTGAACACCTTCATGCGAGCTCGCATAGTGGTGAGTTCTTGCGGGCGCGCTCCTGTGATACAGCCGGCGGCCATAGCCGCTCACTGTAACACTCGGCCCCGCCCCCCCGGCACGCCACGTCATTGGATGTGATTGACAGCAGCGCGAGCGCTGCTTTCAATCCATCCACTCTAGCCAATCAACGACCAGGCTGAACGGCGAAGAGGACGCCGGGGGCGAGCGCAACAGGTGAACAGGCTCAGGTAAGTAAAACGGGGGGGGGGCTGGGGGGGGGCGGTATTGTCGGATGTTTTTTCACCTTAATGCATAGGATGCATTAAGGTGAATAAACGTGTACCTTTAGTGTCCCTTTAACCACTTGCCTACTGGGCACTTTCACCCCCTTCCTGCCCAAGCCATTTTTCAGCTTTCAGCGCTGTCACACTTTGAATGACAATTGCGCGGCCGTGTGAAGAATTTACCCCCTTCCTAAACAGAGCACTTTTTGCGATTCGGCACTGTGTCGCTTTAACTGACAATTGCGCGGCCGTGCGACGTTGCACCCAAACAAAATTGACGTCCTTTTTTTGTCCCACAAATAGAGCTTTCTTTTGGTGGTATTTGATCACCTCTGCGGTTTTTATTTTTTGCGCTATAAACAAAAATAGAGAGACAATTTTGAAAAAAAACACAATTTTTTACTTTTTGCTATAATATCCATTTTTTTTGTTTTTAAAAAAAAAATTCCTCAGTTTAGGCAAATACCATATTTATCGGCATATAACACGCACAGGCGTATAACACGCACCCTAACTTTAAGAGGGAAGTTTCAGGAAAAACACTTTATACAGCCCCCTGCGTATAACACGCAGGCACAGTTTACCCTCTATTTTCAGGGTAAAAAAGTGAATGTTATATGCCAATAAATACAGTATGTATTCTTCTACAAATCTCAATAAGCGTACATTGATTGGTTTGCGCAAAAGTTATAGCAGCTACAAAATAGGGGATCGATTTATAGCATTTTTATTCAATTTTTTTTTTCACTAGTAATGGCGGCGATCAGGGATTTTTATCGTGACTGCGATATTGCGGCGGACACATCGGACACTTTTGACACATTTCTGGGACCATTCACATTTATACAGCGATCCATGCTATAAAAATGCATTGATTACTGTATAAACATGACTGGCAGGGAAGGGGTTAACACTAGGGGGCGAGGAAGGGGTTAAATGTGTTCCCTGGAAGTGTTTCTTACTGTGGGGGGAGGGGACTGACTGGGGGAGGTGACCGATGGTTGTCCCTATGTACAAGGGACACACCATTGGTTTACACACACAGCTCCACGGTCCTGCTCGGTTACTGGGCAATCGCGGGTGCCCGGCGGCCATCGCGGCCACCGGGCACGCGCTTTGGGTCCCCAGTGACGAGGCGGGCGCACGCGCGCCCCCTTGTCACTTTTTAGGGCGTGACTTCATATGACGTCCACCCAGAACAACAGGGTTTTTCGCCCGCCGTCATTTGACGGTGGGCGGTTGACAAGTTAAAGTGGTTGTAAACCCACTTTATAAACAAACACCAACAGGTAAGCCTAGATTAAGGCTTACCTGTAGGTGCATGAAATATCTCCTTAACCTACACGGTTAAGGAGATATTTGCATTTAAATGCTGCGACGCTGACGTCACGCGCATAGGGTTAACCCCATTGACAAATTCGGCTAGGTCGCAACATTCGACGACGTAGCCGAATTCGACGGCTCACGCGCGCATGCGCGGAGTCACGTCTTCGCCGCTCCGGCCAATCACAGCTCCGGAGCGGCGCTGTGATTGGCTGCAGCGGCGATACCCGGAAGTAACCTTCCGGCTATCGCCGCAGCGATGGATGCGGCTGAAGAGGGAGACAAGGACGGCTTCGGGGGCCCCGATCTAAGGTAAGTGATGCATAATGAGCTATTATGCTAGTCATAATAGCTCATTATGCCTTTCTCTTACAGCTAGTTTAAAAAAAAAAAAAAATTAGGAGGGTTTACATCCACTTTAACTTACATAGCAAGCAACAAAATGTTTGTGTGATAAAAATAGCAGCACTCCAAAAAAATAATAAAAAAAGTATCTTTTGTACTATTTTACCTTAGAATTCTCACTCCTCCCTACGATCTTTTAAGCCCCGTACACACGATCGGTTTAACTGATGAAAACCGTCCGATGGATGGTTTTCATCAGACCAACCGATCGTGTATGGTACCCATCGTTTTTTTTTCCATCGGATGGAAAAAATAGAACTTGTTTTAAAATTTTCCGATGGATAAAAAACCGATGGGAATTTCCGATCGTCGATGGGCAAGTCCATCGGTTTAAAAACCCACGCATGCTCAGACTGAATTAGGAGACGGGAGCGCTCGTTCTTGTAAAACTAGCGTTCCTAATGGAGAGAGCACATTCGTCATTCTGCAAGTTATTGCTTCGTTTAATGCAGCGCATGTTTTTTTGCTTTCGAACGGTCTTTAAAATGTCATTTTGGCAGCAGAACTTTCTCCTGAGTTCTGACAAATGTATGTCTTTCTTTTTTCTAGTGATCTTAAGAATAATTAGTAAAATTCTGCAAGGCCGACCTCCCAAATTACACCTTTATGTTTTTTGACTCTTAAAATTTGTTGTGCATTTTTTGGTGTGTCAATTTCTCAGAACAACATAATATTTAATTTTAGAAAAATCATGGAGGTTGGTGTCCCTTGTTCTTAATTACACATTGTATTTATGCAATCTTATTGCTACTTCTCAAAAAAACACATCAGGCATGTAGGTTGGCTGAAATCAAATTTCCCTTTATTTTGGAAAAAACAAATCAAAATCCGAAGGGCAACTATTCCCAAATTAGCAGAGAATATAAAGTCATTAGATCCCAAATGCAGACCTGACTATGATCAATAATAAAATCAACAACAGCATGAAATCAGGAGCAGCAGCCAAAGACATACATCATCCCAAGCTGTGGTACTACATCAACCTTCAATTTCTGGATGAGCAGCTCGAGGCCAGGGAATCACCTCCTGCTCTTCCTTGTAGCCTTCCTTCCACGCCTCTCTGCAGCGTTCTCTCCACGGCCCCGTCCACGCACCCTTGCAGGCTGGGCCACTGTGGGTGGTGATGTGGCAGGAGGAGGAGGAGAAGGAGGAGAGGGATTGGGCTGCTGCGAGATATGGGTGGCCTCAGTCAGCAGCCCCCTCGCCCCCATGTGTACGGCCATATAGATGAGATGCTCACAGAGGGCCCGTTGTCCCGCCTCCATTCTGAGCAGCTTATCCGCCAGATAGGTGCTAAACCCCTCCGTAGGGTTGAGGGGGGCCCTCATAATGGCAGCAGCCTCCTGAATCATCTTTAGTGACTCCTCCTCCACTTGTGTCATCCGCCGTTGTTTTGGCGGTCTGACGTGGAGGGGAGCCACTTGGGAGACGGTGCTGCCACTAGGCCTGGGGACCTGCTGAGTCCCACTGGGCCCTGCCTCCTCCTGCCTGTCACACTCCTGACCCTCTTCCTCCTGGCTTGCCTCATCCTGTTTATAAAATAAAATGTAGATTTCTATTATTTGAGGAATCAATCACACACAATTTTGATCTCATTACTGGTTTATTTTGGAGGTGGGGGGGGGGTGGGATCATTTATGGCTAAGCCAAACAGTTCAACTCCATATTACTTAGTGGACAATAATTAGCATCAAAAATACTATACCGGGCTGAAGATGTGAAGATCTGGCTTTTCTAGCTCGGGAGGCTCCTCCTCCGCCTCTGCAGGGGTGGAGGGAAGGGTGGAAGGAACGCTGGAGGGAAGGGTGGAAGGAACGCTGGAGGGAAGGGTGGAAGGAACGCTGGAGGGAAGGGTGGAAGGAAGGGTTGAGGGAAGGCTGGAAATAGATTCCCTGGCCTCGATCTGGTCATCCAGGAATTGAAGATGTCTGTAGTACCACAGCTTGGTCTTTACTACATTGTCGGCTGCTGCTCCTGATCTCTTGGACTGGCGCACTTCCTTGAATTTTTTTTTATAAGAATTGCGCAGGTTGTTGATTTTATTATTGATCATAGTGTAGTCTGCATCTGGGATCCATGGCTTCATATCCTCGGCTAATTTGGTAATAGTTGCCCGTCGTACATCACTTTTGTGATACGCAGGGTGTTTGAGCTCCCAAAGGTTGCGCTGTTCCTTATACTTTTCAATAAAAACAAGCATCACCTCCGGCTCTCTTAGTTTATGCATCTATTAGGATCAGCAAGTACAAAAAAAAAGGATCAGAATTGATTCTCCTCAACTTATCACAATATTGCCCTTTACAATCATGACCCATTAATATGCCACTGCAGGCCCGAGTTCCTTTCTTACCTTAGTTCACTTCGTGGGTTCACTTCCGGTCGTCCTTACTCCGCGCATCCCTAATAACTTCTTTCCCCTTTTTATACCCTGCGCATGCGTGTAACTCCGCCCTCGTCGCCCGCCCATGACGGACTTTTTCTGCATTTCCCCGCCCCTTAACGATTGGCGCACAGTGTGAGACGGCGACATGTCGCAGACACAGGTGGCTTCTTTACTTAAAATTACCGACGAGGAAAGGCCGGAGGCGGAAACGTCCCGATCCTGTAAAAAAAGATACAAGGCGACTAATATGTCTTTTTCGGAGATGGCGGAGATGGTGGACATTCTGCGGAGGAAGGATTACGACGGCAAACATGGCCCATACGACACCCCTAATCTCCGGAAGTCACAAATTATGGACAAAGTTGCGAAGACTCTCTATAAAAAATATGGGGTCAGGAGATCCAAGGAACAACTGCGTAAAAGGTGGTCAGACCTGAAGATCAGGGAGCCGGAGCAGTATAGGAAGCTTATAAAAAGCATAGAAAAAAGTAAGTATATTTTACTGTGTTCTTTCACATTGTAATATGTATTCTTCCATGTTTTGCACCATGTGCTTGGCTTGACTGGGTTCACATTTTGAAATCTCATCTTTTAGGTTAAGTGGAGAGTCCACTTATTTGCCCAATGTTTTGACCAATAACTTGCTGCTCTTCCCCCAAACATGTTTGGCACATATGCACGTAAACTACATGTGGGCATGCCTCATTTTACTTCAACAATGTTTATCTACACATTGTTGGCTAGATGATGTGTTGTTAGGAAATTTAGAATGTGACTGAAAGAAGAAACTGTATTCTGGGTAAAGGAGATGACACTCCAGCAGTTGTGTACTCTTTTTTGTTCTTCAGCAAGATACTATACTCTGGGCCACATGACCAAATTTATTAACGGTGTCACATACAGGTGGTCCAGTGGATACCTTGGTGGTTATCCAAGTGTTTGTGAATGTCCTCAAAAATAACAGGTTGCTTTGTTGAGTTTGCAAGATCACATATGTTCATGTTGGAACTCAGGGCCAAATATCAATTGTACCCCACTTCAAAACTTTGAGGATCCCTTTTCAGGCCTTAAAAAAGTCTGTGTGCTAAAGTATACATTTTTGTTGTAAATTCCCATAGGGGAGAGGAGAGTGGGAGGACACCATGCTCATGAGACGAGGAACCCAACACCACAGAAAATCCCCGAAGCTCCCAAAGCAGACCAAGATCAGCAGGTTCAGGAAGCGGAGGTGGAGGAAGCAGAGGTGGAGGAAGGGGAGGTGGAGGAAGGAGAGGTGGAGGAAGGAGAGGTGGAGCTTATCAGCACAACAGGTCAGTGTCTGTCACCACAACTTCAAGGTAAATACAGATGTAGGACTGCCTAGTGTAAAACCTTTTTTTTTGTTTTAGGGACTGAACGTGGGGGTGTGTCAGGAAGTCCAAATCCGCCATTCTCGAGTGCCAGCGCCAAAATAATCATTCAGGAAATCATGGAATGCAGTAGCGAAATGGACATTATGAGAAAGAGAATGATTGTGATTGAGCAAAAATATAAAAGCATGATAGATATTTTGGGGAGAATAGTGTGAACCCCCCCCCCCCCCCTTTTTGTGTTTTTTGTTATGCGTCTGAAATTATCTCAGGGATTTCCAACATCCCAAATGTGAAGATGCACACACTGAAGACTCAACATGTGCTATCTGCCGTCACAGGTTATCTATGTCCCTGTTTTGGGGGTGCAACCTCTTACTCCCTCCTCAAGTAGGGGAGAGGAAGGGTTTACATCCCCAAAGCACGACCATTGATCCCCCATGATGGCAGATAGCACGTTTATCCTAGCCATCGGATCTTGTTGAAGATACCCATTTGAGCCCCAAAAGAAAGTGTGTTTGTTAACATTTGGGATGGATCAGGGGTACCATCACCCCATCTCCAGTTGGTATTTTTCACAGTGTTATTTTATTACTTTTTCAGATTTAAAAAATGGCTTACGACCCATGCATGTTTCTGCAAAAAAAGCCGCACATAAAAAAAAAAAATAGCATTTCTAAAAACCAAAAAAAAAATGCGGTGCAAACAATAAAAACATTTGGGAAGTCTAAAAAAGGTGTGCCTTGTTCTTTCTATGCTCAAGAGCAGTTCTGAAGATGCAAAAACAGTGTTTTTCGCTCTGAGTTTTGAGGCTATTTACTAAGGACAATTACACTTGGCACTACTAGAACCTGGGAGACACATAAACCCAAAATACAAGAATGACAACACAAGTTTGTATGAATTCCATGTTTTTTTTTTTTTTTAAAAGGTTTAATAATTGGTCAGATGTGGTCTGGCATTGCGATGGCCCCCCTACCCGTGAAGTACTCTACGTATTTCTGGCGTACTTCACGGGCTCTTTGGGGGGCCAAGCCAGTACGGGCAGTGCTGAGGCCGGTCAGATTAATCAGTTCAGATGGACTGGCCTCAGGCCCAAACGATGAAACATAATTGTTTGCAAATTTGCGTAAAAAATTGTGCAATATGCAGCAGCAGTAGACGATGTGGTTCAGTTTATAATCCGCCAAATGTATCGCTGTCTGGAACAGGCGGAACCGGCTGGCCATTATCCCGAAGGCATTCTCCACAACTCTCCGGGCTCTGGCCAGCCGGTAATTAAAAACCCTCCTCTCCGGGGTGAGGGTGCGTTGGGGAAACGGCCGCATCAGGTGTGGTCCTAGTCCAAAAGCCTCATCCGCAATGAAAACGAACGGGAGCCCTTCAACGTTCTCTGCATCTGGAGGCAGTGCAAGACCCCCAGCCTGCAGACGGTGAGCGAACTTCGTCTCCGCGAATGATCCGCCATCGGACATCCGGCCGTTCTTCCCCACGTCCACATACAGGAACTCGTACCGTGCCGACACCACCGCCATTAACACTATGCTATTAAAACCTTTATAGTTGAAATAGTATGACCCCGAACGGGGTGGCGGCACTATGTGGACGTGCTTCCCATCAATTGCCCCTCCACAGTTGGGGAAATCCCACCGCTGGGCAAATTGGGAGGCCACAGTCAGCCATTCCTGTGGTGTGCTAGGGAACTGTGGAGTCAAACAAAAAGAAGACATTAGTACGGTTTATGGTTACAGTGCAAGCAGATTACACACAAAAAAACATTGTTGAGTAACATTATTATTTAAGGGAGTTTTTCCGAACAATAAACAAAGGCCCACTTAGCAGATGCCTCACCCCCGCTGAGTGGACATTCTAAAATAATCTAAGGGGGGGGGGCCTAAGGTGATTGTGGGGGATCCCAAAAAAGGCTCTACCACTTTGCTGAGCTTGATTGAGAACTACTAATTTTTTAACATCTTTAGGGGGGGAGGGAAGGTTGTCAAACAACGAGGGCAATGACCCCCCAAAAATGAAAAGGAAAATAGAAGGCTAGCTGGGTTTGCGCCCACGATAGCATGCTGGAGAGGTTAGTGAAGGGAAATAGGCATGTAGGGCCCAAAAAGGGATTTACAGGTAAAAAAAGGCATGTGGAAAATGGGGACATTACCAGGATATTGCAAACAGGCATATTTGTGTTAGGAGGAAAAAAAATAAAAAAAAACGAGAATAAAAAAAGATAATGTGAGGTTAAAGGAGCATAATTACCTTCATATAGTCCTTCTGCAGGACCTGAATGATGGCCGAACACGTCTCAGGGATAATGATCCCGAGAGCCTGGGGGGAGATGCCTGTTGAGAACTTGAGGTCCTGCAAGCTTCTCCCAGTCGCCAGGTATCTCAACGTGGCAATAAGCCTCTGCTCGGCAGTGATGGCCTGGCGCATCACAGTGTCCTGCCTCGTGATATAGGGTGACAGCAAATCCAACAGACGGTGAAATACGGGGTCCGTCATCCTGAGATAATTCCTGAAATCATCAGGGTTATTCTCATGGATTTCCCGCAGCAGAGGCATATGAGAGAATTGGTCCCGCTGGAGCAACCAATTCTTAGCCCTCGTACACACGGCCGAGATTCTCGTTGAAAAAAACATGTCGTTTTTTTCGACGAGATTCTTGGACAAGAAACTTGTCCCGGCCGAGTGTACACACGCTCGTTTCAAAGAACCCGCGGTTCTTTGAATGGAGCGTACGCGGTGACATCATCGACTACGACGAGCATGCGCTCGTCACATTCGATGCCATCACCGCCATCTTGGTATACCCTACGTATGCCTATGAAGCTACCGCGCATGCGTCGAATTCATTTCGAACATGCGCGGGCTTCCGGGAGGACAGGTAAGTGTACACACACTCACTTTTCTCGTCGAGAAACATGCCGAGGAGAATCTCGACGAGAAAATAGAGAGCAGGTTCTCTATTTTCTCGTCGAGGTTTCTTGTTGGTTTTCTCGACGAGAAACCCGTTAGCCGCGTACACACGACCGATTTACTCGGCAAGACCTCTCTGCCAGCAAGTTTCTTGCTGGTTCTTGCCGAGAAAATCGGCCGTGTGTACGAGGCCTGAGTCCATGAACTCCTCCTCACCCTGTTCACAGACTGAACTCGGGTTACAGTGTTAACTGCAACACCAAGCCCAAAGCCAGCACGAGCTCGAGAACGAGAACGCACTTCAAACATGGTTTTAAACCGGTCGGCTGGTCAGAACGCACTCAAACAGAACGCACCGTGGAACAGCAAGGCCTGAGAAGAACGACCTGAAAAACAGTAAACGAACGGCCAAGTCGGCACTGCAAGGCAGTAACGACCTGACTGCACGCACTGAATCACAAATACAAACCCACAAGCACAAACTGAACAACAGGAAACGATCTGAAAAGCACGGAGACTGAAAAGCGCGAATCGGCTCTCACCAAACTTTTACTAACACGCGGTAACACGAAATCAGCAAAAGCAGCCCAAGGGGTGGCGCCATTAGATTTGTTCGGCCCTTTTATAGCGTGTCATACGTTTTGTACGTGCTGTCGTTTTGTTGCCGTCGGTTTTTAAACTGATGGTGTGTGGCCAAGACTGATGAAAAAGAGTTTCATCGGATTTCCGATGGTCAAATCCATCGGACGAAAATCCATAGGTTATCCGATCGTGTGTACGGGGCTTTAGTTTCTTTGAGCAAAATTTTGCTCAAAGTGTAGACTTGGGTTTCACATCAACCATAGCTCCCAACTCTCCCTGATTTCGAGGGATGGTCCCTGATTTGGAGGAATGTCCCTCTGTCCCTCATTCCTCCTCATTTGTCCATCATTTTGGTCTGATCTATATAAATGTATATAAAATGCACTTTTTATCTATCAAAAAGTGTTTTCCAGCTCTAAACTTTTCATCTGATTTTTAAATTGCTGCATTTGTAAATTCCAAAAGCCAATATAAAGGAATAGTAGTGGTAAATAAAGCACTTGTGGGTTTAACCAATCTTGTTTTTTTGTACAATTCTCCTTTAAGAGGGTGTGGCAAGGGGTGTGTCCTATGCCTGCAAACTTTTGGTGATAAGTGTCCTTCATTCCTATCTCAAAAAGTTGGGAGGTGTGCATCAACCATCTTCTGTAGGACAACATTGCTTGGTGCACCTGCATGACTCAGTCCAGGGCTATCTAAAACAGTTTCCCCAAATTCAAGGGTCCAGGGCAGTGGTCTCCAAACTGCGGCCAGATTCTGACCTTTGCTTGCTTTTATCCGACCCTTGGGGCACTATTTTCATCCACTAATACTAACAATGAGACATATATCCCCCCCCCCCCCCCACCAACACCAGTGAAGGAGAAGAATTCCTCCCAATGACACCAAAAATGGGGCCCAATGACACCAACAATAGGGCACTATTCCTCCCATGGACATCAAAGATGGGGCATTGTTTGTTTATTCCCAATAACGTTGAGACCTTTTCTACTCCCAATGCCCACAGTCCGGCCCCCTTTAAGTCTGCAGAACAGTAAATTAGCCTTTTGTTTAGAAAGTTTGGAGATTCCTGGTCTAGGGCTACCTAAATGCCCTTTTTCTGATCGTAAAAGGGAAGTTTGGGTTTTTGTTTTTTTCAAAATCATACTTCCCTAGGTGGATGCAGCATCGGTCCGAAATTTGTACCTTTGTGGTATTATTGATGATTTTCAGGACTTTCCCTCATTCCATGATGTCTGCTTTACTCTCCATCATGGGCTCCACCCAGCCCGCTACCCTGTAGCAGGAGGACTCTAGCGCCGGTCCTGAGGAGCTGCGGGCAGGATGTTTTAGGCTTCGGCCTAGTCCGCGACGGCCGTCCTTGCGTTCTTTTCCCAGGATCACGGCGGATTGACTTCTCCCCTGCACACCCTGGAGAGGCCACCAAGGCAGGAGGGACACAGGAGGGTCAGTTGTGAGGGTCCGCACCCGGTAGCAGGAGGACTCTAGCGCCAGTCCCGAGGAGCTGCGGGCAGGATGTTTTAGGCAAGGCCACGGCTTCGACCTAGTCCGCGACGGCTGGCCTCGTGGCCCTTTCCCGGGATCGCGGCTGACTGACTTCTCCCTTGCACACCCGGGAGAGGCTATCAAGACAGGAGGGACACAGGAGGGCTGTTTGTGAGGGTCTGCACCCGGTAATATGAGGATTTTTAGCGGCAGTCCTGGAGAAAAGAAAAAAAAAAAAAAAGATTTTTGGAAAATATGAATCAATTTGACTCGATTTTTAAATCAAATAGATTTTTTTCCCAGCCCTAGTCAGTCCCATCCCCCCAGAGTTAGAAACACCTCCCAGGGAACACATTTAACACCTTGAGCACCCCCTAGTGTTAACCTAGTTGTTGCCTGCCAGTGACATTTATACAGTAATCTGTGAGTTTTTATGTCAATGGTCCCCAAAAAGTACCAAAGTGTTCGATCTGTCTGCCACAAAGTCGCAGTCCCGCTAAAAATCGGTGATCACCACCATTACTAGAAAAAAAAAATAGAAAAAATGCCATAATTCTATTCCCTATTTTGTAGACGCTATAACTTTTGTGCAAACCAATCAATAAACGCTTATTGCGAAAAATTGGGGATATTTATTATAGGAAAAAGTAAAAAAAAAGATATATTTTTTTTAAATTGACGCTCTTTTTTTGTTTATAGCGCAAAAGAATAAAAACCGCAGAGGTGATCAAATACCACCAAAAGAAAGCTCTATTTGTGGGGGGGGGGGGGGAGGGCAATTTTGTTTGGTTACAGCATCGCACGACCACGCAATTGTCAGCTAAAGTAACGCAGTGCCAAATCGCAAAAAATGGCCTGTTCATTAACCACTTAACGACCGCCCACTGTAAATATACGTCAGCAGAATGGCACCGACAGGCAGAATCACGTATATGTACGTGATCGCCTTTGTATAGTTGGGGGGTCCGATCGGACCCCCCTTCTGTACAGTGAGCGGTGGTTAAGTGTTCGGGAGCGATCCGGCATGAGGGGACGGCCGTTCGATTCCGGCCACCCCCTCTCGATCGCTCCCGGCGAATGAGAGAGCTTCCCCTGCCTGTAATGTAAACACAGACAGGAGGAAGTGATGTGATCTCTCCTCGTGTCGGTCTTTTCGATCCGGCGCGAGGAGAGAAGACATCTCACAGTAAGTGCACCAACAGCCCACTGACACTAGTACACGTAGGCACACAAATCACCCCCCAGTCACCCCCAGATCACCCCCCAGATCACCCCCAGTACCCCCAGTCACAGTGCACCATTTGCAGTGATCATTTTTTTTACTGATCACTGCAATCAGTGTCATTTGTAACTGTAAAAAGTTGCAGGGCAGTTAGGTTTAGGCCCCTTTAGGTCCAGGGTAGCCCCCTAACCCCCCCTAATAAAGGTTTAACCCCTTGATCGCCCCCCAGGTAACCCTTTCACCCCCTAACGCCAGCGTCACTAAGCGATCGTTTTTCCGATCGCTTTTTTCTTGTCGCTGGTGTCCTAGATAGCCACTTAATTATTTTTAGGTTCGCCGCAGGTTTTTATTAGCGTCAGGTACCCCCATATATTATTTTAACCCCCTGATTGCCCCTAGAGTTAACCCTTTCACCAGTGATCACAGTATAAGCGTCACTGGTGACACTGGTTACCCAGTGAGTTATTTCGTTATTTAGGTAACCCGTCAGGTTTTTATATAGCGTCGGGTACCCCCATATTTAACCTAATAAAGGTTTTAACCCCCTGATTGCCCCTAGTTAATCCTTTCACCAGTGATCACCATATAAAGGTTACGGGTGACACTGGTTGGTTAGTTTGCTTTTTATAGCATCAGGGCACCCGCCGTATATAACCCAATAAAGGTTTAACCCCCTGATCGCCCGGCGGGTGATATCAATTAAGTTTTAGCGCCAGAGAGGGTCTGCGTCGCCCCAGGCAGCTTTAGGTTAGTGCCAGTAACGCTAACACCCACGCGCAAAGCATACACCTCCCTTAGTGGTATAGTATCTGATCAGATCTATACTAGCGTCCCCAGCGGTTTAGGGTTCCCAAAAACGCAGTGTTAGTGGGATCAGCCCAGATACCTGCTAGTACCTGCGTTTAGCCCCTCCGCCCAGCCCAGCCCAGCCCAGCCCACCCAAGTGCAGTATCGATCGATCACTGTCACTTACCAAACACAACACACATAACTGCAGCGTTCGCAGAGACAGTCCTGATCCCTGCGATCGCTAACAGTTTTTTTGGTAGCGTTTGATACATTTGGTGACAGTCAGGTGCTTTTTTTCCTGTGAATCTTACTAGTGTACCCCAAAATGGCAAGACGAAGGTACACTAGTAAAGAGGCCTACGAGATTCTGAGCATGACAGATAGTGAAGAGGAGGTCACGTATCTGTCAGATTCAGGCTCAGAATATCTTCCCGTAGAAGACAGTGATGTCAGCGGCCCCACGTCAGATAGCTCTGACGACGAAGTTGAGGTCCCTGCTAAGGTCAGGTGTACCCGATCCCGATCTTCTGAGGTTGTTGAGGAGCAAGAACCGCAGGGCTCTCGTATCATGGAGCAGAGTAGTACAAGCGCCGCTATTCCTTCTGGTGAATTGGCAAGCACCAGCAGCCTAGTACAGCCTGGGCGTACATCCAGCACTGCAGTATCACGTGGTGACGTGGCGAGTCCCATAAGTGCAGTTCAAGCTGGCGAGGTGGCAAGCACAAGTAGTGTCCCGCTGCCACCAAGAAGACAAAGGCAGGCCCGTCGTGCCCATAGTGCCCTTCCTGCAGAATTCGCCTATCCTGATTGGATCCCCACCACTTCTGCAGAACCCGTACTTCCCCCATTCACTGCCCAACCCGGTATTCAGGTGGAAACAGCTGATTTTATGCCAATCGATTATTATTCGCTGTTTTTCACGGAAGATCTCTATAGATCTATTGTGGACCAGAGTAATTTATATGCTGGTCAATTCATCGCCGCTAACCCCCAGTTGCCTAAAATTGCCAAAGATTGGAAACCAATTACGGTTTCCGAATTTAAGACCTTTCTGGGCCTTTCCCTCAACATGGGCACACATAAATTCCCATCATTGCGTGCTTATTGGTCCACGCACCCAATTGACCACATGCCTGTGTTCTCTGCCTCCATGCCCAGGAAACGATACGAGCAGATTTTGCGGTTCATGCACTTCAACGACAATGAACTTTGTCGTCCACGTGGGGACCCTGAATACGACCGGCTCTATAAAATTCGGCCCCTCATAAACTACTTCAACGAACGTTTTGCAGCCTTGTTTATTCCCGATCAAGCTGTCTGCGTTGATGAGTCCCTGATTAAATTTTCTGGCCGCTTGGCTTTCAAGCAGTACCTTCCCAGCAAGCGTGCCAGATACAGGGTCAAGCTCTATAAGTGCTGTGACAGGGCAACAGGCTATGTATGGAGCTTTATGGTTTATGAGGGAAAAGATAGTCAGGTTGAGCCAGTCAACTGCCCGGATTACATAGGGAGCGCTGGCAAGATAGTGTGGAACTTGGTGTCACCCTTATTCGGAAAGGGGTACCACTTGTATGTGGACAATTATTACACGAGCGTGCCACTGTTTAGTCACTTGTTTGATCATCAGATTGGAGCATGTGGCACCGTGCGACCTAATCGCCGGGGCTTTCCCCAGCGGCTTGTAGATGCCTGTCTTAGGCTGGGGGAGAGAGCCTGCGTAAAGTGTAATAACTTGCTCGCTATGAAGTGGAGGGACAATAAGAATGTTTTCCTTCTTACCTCCCTTCATGCAGACACGACAGTCCAAATTCGTACGGCGACTGGTGTTGTGGAGAAACCCCTCTGTGTCCACGAATATAACAAAAATATGGGAGGGGTGGACCTCAACGACCAGTTGATGGCACCGTATCTAATTGACCGTAAGGCGAGACGCTGGTACAAAAAAGTGTCTCTATCCTTATTCCAATTGGCTTTGCTGAATGCTCATGTGCTATACAGAGCTTCAGGCGGGACGTTATCTCTTCTAAAATTCCAGAATGAGATAGTCACAGAACTCCTGTATCCAGGCGGTTCTGCACCTCACCATCCCCTACCAAATGCAGTAAGCCGGCTGCATGAGAGGCATTATACGCATGTCCTCCCGGGTACCCCTACCCAACGAACCCCCCAAAAAAGATGTCGTGTCTGTAGCAAGCGCGGATTTAGGCGTGACACCCGTAGTTTTTGTCCACTCTGTCCTGACAAGCCTGGTCTTTGCCAAGGTGAATGTTTTGAACGCTACCACTCAAAAGTGACGTTTTAGCGTAGGGTACAGCATTTCACAGACTAGGACACACTTACACAGGGTCTCCCAAGATGCCATTACATTTTGAGAGACCTGAACCATTACAGTTGTTAAAGTTACAAAAAAAAGAAAAAAAAAACGTAAAAAACAAAAAAAATATAAAATAAAAAAACCAAAAATAGTTGTTGTTTTATTGTTCTCTCTCTCTCTCTCTCTATTTTCTCTCTATTGTTCTGCTCTTTTTTACTGTATTCTATTCTGCAATGTTTTATCATGCTTGCTTTTCAGGTATGTAATTTTTTGTTTTCAGGTACGCCATTCAGTTGCAGCGCGGATCTATTTATCTTGACAGCAACAGCCTTTGCTCCCACGATACATAAAGCCGTGACTCCAACGCTGTAGGAGGTGATTTCACCACCACAGTTTAAAAAAAGAGCATATATGCCGAAGCATGGGGGCAGCAGGGGCGGAGGAGCGATTTTGCTCCTAATGCCGCGTATATACGGTCAAAATTCCGACGGAGGCTTGCCCGTGGAAAAGTCCGACTGTGTGTACGCGGCATAACCTTTTATGCCGCGTACATATGGTCGAAATTTCCACAAAGGCTTGCCCGTGGAAAAGTCCGACTGTGTGTACGCGGCATAACTTTTTTGCGGGAGGATGCCCCCATGCTTCGGCATATATATATATTTTAGGCACAGGTTGCGTTAAAAAAATGTTTTATTTTTTACTAGGTTTTGTTTTGGTATTTGCTTTGCAGGTATGGTATGGTAAGGTCTTACTGTTGTACTGTAATGTTACTTTGTTTTAATGTTAACCATCATTTGCTTAGCAGGTACGCCATTCAGTTGCATCGCGGATTTATTTATCTTGACAGCAACAGCGTTTGCTCCCACGATACATAAAGCCGTGACTCCAACGCTGTAGGAGGTGATTTCACCACCACAGTTAAAAAAAGAGCAAATATGCCGAAGCATGGGGGCAGCAGGGGCGGAGGAGCGATTTTGCTCCTAATGCCGCGTATATACGGTCGAAATTCCGACGGAGGCTTGCCCGTGGAAAAGTTCGACCGTGTGTACGCGGCATAACCTTTTATGCCGCGTACATACGGTCGAAATTCCGACGAAGGCTTGCCCGTGGAAAAGTCAGACCGTGTGTACGCGGCATAACTTTTTTGCGGGAGGATTCCCCCATGCTTCGGCATATATGCCCATCATTAGAAGTGGGTGGATGAAGGGAGGTATTCTAATGGTGGGCATACCCACCGATCAATCTCTTTTTTTCGTTCAGCCAACAGGCTGCATGAAAAAAAAGATTACAATACATGTCCAACAAGGACCAGCAACGTACTGGTATGTTGCTGGACTTTGAATGGTTATACCAGATTGATGCCTGCGGGTATCATTCTTTTCAGCCAGCGGCCGGCTTTCATGTAAAAGCAATCCTAGTGGCTAATTAGCCTCTGGACTGCTTTTACAAGCAGTGGGAGGGAATGCCCCCCCCCGGATATAAACAGCACCATTGGGAAATTGGGAAAGCATTTTATCACACCGATCTTGGTGTGGTCAGATGCTTTGAGGGCAGAGGAAAGATCTAGGGTCTAACCCCCCATTTTTTTTCAAAAAAAGAGTACCTGTCACTACTTATTGCTATCATAGGGGATATTTACATTCCCTGAGATAACAATAAAAATGATAAAAAAAATAATATGGAAGGAATAATTTAAAAATAAAATAAAAAAGCAAAATAAATAATAAAAAAAAATAAAAAAAAAAGCACCGCTGTCCCCCCCTGCTCTTGCGCAAAGGCGAACGCAAGCGTCGGTCTAGCGGCATATGTAAATAGCAATTGCATCATGCATGTGAGGTATCACCGCGAAGGTCAGATCGAGGGCAGTAATTTTAGCAGTAGACCTCCTCTGTAAATCTAACGTGGTAACCTGTAAAGGTTTTTAAATGCTTTTAAAAATGAATGTAGTTTCTCGCCGCTGCGCGTTTGTGCGCAATTTTAAAGCATGTCGTGTTTGGTATCCATGTACTCGGCCTAAGATCATCTTTTTTATTTCATCAAACATTTGGGCAATATAGTGTTTTTTAGTGCATTAAAAATAAAAAAAGTGTGTTTTTCCCCCCAAAAATGCGTTTGAAAAATCGCTGCGCAAATACTGTGTGGAAAAAAAAAATGCAACACCCACTATTTTAATCTGTAGGGCCTTTGCTTTAAAAATATATATAATGTTTGGGGGTTCAACATAATTTTCTTGCAAAAAAAAACATGTTTTCATGTAAACAAAAAGTGTCAGAAAGGGCTTTGTCTTCAAGTGGTTAGAAGAGTGGATGATGTGTGACATAAGCTTCCTAATGTTGTGCATAAAATGCCAGGACAGTTCAAAACCCCCCCCAAATGACCCCATTTTGGAAAGTAGACACCTCAAGCTATTTGCTGAGAGGCATGTTGAGCCCATTGAATATTTTTTTTTTTTTGTCCCAAGTGATTGAATAATGACAAAAAGAAAAAAAAAAAAATTACAAAAAGTTGTCACTAAATTATATATTGCTCAAACATGCCATGGTTATATGTGGAATTGCACCCCAAAATACATTCTGTTGCTTCTCCTGAGTACGGGGATACCACATGTGTGAGACATTTTGGGAGCCTAGCCGCGTACAGGACCCCGAAAACCAAGCACCGCCTTCAGGATTTCTATGGGTGTAAATTTTTGATTTCACTCCTCACTGCCTATCACAGTTTCGGAGGCCATGGAATGCCCAGATGGCACAAACCCCCCCCCAAATGACCCCATTTTGGAAAGTAGACACCCCAAGCTATTTGCTGAGAGGTATGTTGAGTATTTTGCAGATCTCGCTTTTTGTCACAAAGTTTTAAAAATTGAAAAAAGAAAAAAAAAAAAAAAAAATGTCTTTCTTCATTTTCAAAAACAAATGAGAGCTGTAAAATACTCACCATGCCTCTCGGCAAATAGCTTGGGGTGTCTACTTTCCAAAATGGGGTCATTTGTGGGGGTTTTGTGCTATTTTGGCATTTTATGGCCTTCAAAACTGTGATAGGTAGTGAGGAGTGAAATCAAAAATTTGTGCCCTTAGAAATCCTGAAGGCGGTGCTTGGTTTTCGGGGGCCCGTACGCGGCTAGGCTCTCAAAAAGTCCCACACATGTGGTATCCCCGTACTCAGGAGAAGCAACCAAATGTATTTTGGGGTGCAATTCCGCATATAACCATGGCATGTTTGAGCAATATATCATTTAGTGACAACTTTTTGTACATTTTTTTTTTTCTTTTTGTCATTATTCAATCACTTGGGACAAAAAAAAAAAATATTCAATGGGCTCAACATGCCTCTCAGCAATTTCTTTGGGGTGTCTACTTTCCAAAATGGATTCATTTTGGGGGATTTTGTGCTATCTTGGCATTTTATGGCCTTCAAAACTGTGATAGGTAGTGAGGAGTGAAATCAAAAATTTATGCCCTTAGAAACCTTGAAGGCTGTGCTTGGTTTTTGGGGTCCCGTACGTGGCTAGGCTCCCAAAAAGTCCCACACATGTGGTATCCCCGTACTCAGGAGAAGCAGCAGAATGTATTTTGGGGTGTAATTTCACATATGCCCATGGCATGTGTGAGCAATATATCATTTAGTGACAACTTTGTGCAAAAAAAACAAAGTTTGTCATATTCCCGCAACTTGTGGCAAAATATAAAATATTCCATGGACTGAACATGCCTCTCAGTAAATAGCTTGGGGTGTCTACTTTCCAAAATGGGGTCATTTGGGGGGATTTTGTGCTATTTTGGCATTTTATAGCCTTCGAAACTGTGATAGGTAGTGAGGAGTGAAATCAAAAATTTACGCCCTTAGAAAGCCTGAAGGCGGTGCTTGGTTTTTGGGGCCCCGTACCCGGCTAGGCTCCCAAAAAGTCCCACACATGTGGTATCCCCGTACTCAGGAGAAGCAGCAGAATGTATTTTGGGGTGCAATTCCACATATAACCATGGCATGTGTGAGCAATATATCATTTAGTGACAACTTTTTGTACATTTTTTCTTTTTTTTTTCTTTGTCATTATTCAATCATTTGGGACAAAAAAAAAATATTCAATGGGCTCAACATGCCTCTCAGCAAATAGCTTGGGGTGTCTACTTTCCAAAATGGGGTCATTTGGGGGGTTTTGTGCCATCTTGGCATTTTATGGCCTTCAAAACTGTGATAGGTAGTGAGGAGTGAAATCAAAAATGTATGCCCTTAGAAACCTTGAAGGCGGTGCTTGGTTTTTGGGGTCCCGTACGCGGCTAGGCTCCCAAAAAGTCCCACACATGTGGTATCCCCATACTCAGAAGAAGCAGCAGAATGTATTTTGGGGTGTAATTTCACATATGGCCATGGCATGTGTGAGCAATATATCATTTAGTGACAACTTTGTGCAAAAAAAATAAAGTTTGTCATATTCCCGCAACTTGTGGCAAAATATAAAATATTCCATGGACTAATCATGCCTCTCAGTAAATAGCTTGGGGTGTCTACTTTCCAAAATGGGGTCATTTGGGGGGGTTTTGTGCTATTTTGGCATTTTATGGCCTTCGAAACTGTGATAGGTAGTGAGGAGTGAAATCAAAAATTTGCGCCCTTAGAAATCCTGAAGGCGGTGCTTGGTTTCCGGGGTCCCGTACGTGGCTAGGCTCCTAAAAAGTCCCACACATGTGGTATCCCCGTACTCAGGAGAAGCAGCAGAATGTATTTTGTGGTGCAATTCCACATATAACCATGGCATGTGTGAGCAATATATCATTTAGTGACAACTTTTTGTAATTTTTTTTTTTTTTTTGTCATTATTCAATCACTTGGGAAAAAAAAAAACATATTCAATGGGCTCAACATGCCTCTCAGCAATTTTCTTGGGGTGTCTACTTTCCAAAATGGGGTCATTTGGGGGGGTTTTGTTCTGCCCTGCCATTTTAGCACCTCAAGAAATGAGATAGGCAGTCATAAATTAAAAGCTGTGTAAATTCCAGAAAATGTACCCTAGTTTGTAGACGCTATAACTTTTGCGCAAACCAATAAATATACGCTTATTGACATTTTTTTTACTAAAGACATGTGGCTGAATACATTTTGGCCTGAATGTATGACTACAATTGAGTTTATTCGATTTTTCTTATAACAAAAAGTAGAAAATATCATTTTTTTTCAAAATTTTCGGTCTTTTTCCGTTTATATCGCAAAAAATAAAAATCGCAGAGGCAATCAAATACCATTAAAAGAAAGCTCTATTTGTGGGAAGAAAAGGACGCAAATTTCGTTTCAGTACAACATTGCATGTCCGCACAATTTACAGTTAAAGCAGCGCAGTGCAAAATTCTGAATTCACCTCTGGTCCTTTAGCTACCAAATGGTCCGGGGCTTAAGTGGTTAAGAGGGTAAATCCTTACGGTCCTTAAAGTGGTTGTAAACCCACTCTTGCAACTTGCACCTACAGGTAAGCCTAGATTAAGGCTTCCTACTCCAAAGACATGCTGGTAGGTTAATTGGCTTCTATCTAAAATTGGCCCTAGTATATGAATGTGAGTTAGGGACCTTAGATTGTAAGCTCCTTGAGGGTAGGGACCGATGGGAATGTACAATGTATATGTAAAGAGCTGCGTAAATTGACGGCGCTATACAAGTACCTAAAATAATAATAATACCTGCAGGTGTTTGCAATATGTAGGTTTAGGAGATATTTGCAAAAAAAGAGTACATCGGTGCAGGCGCACTGTAAATGCCGGTTTTATGAATGATAACACCGGCTTTTACGGCTCCCGCGCGCAAGTGCGGAGTGACGTCATCGCCGCTCTGGCCAATCACAGCGCCGGAGCGGCGATAGCAGGAAAAAGCTCTATGGGGACATGGAGGCGGAGGGGAACGAGGAGGACTTCGGAGGCTTCGATTTCAGGTAAGTGCCACATAATGAGCTAGTATGCATACTAGCTCATTATGCCTTTCTCTTGCAGGGTCTTATTTTATCCCGGTTTTCCGGGGGGGGGGGGGTTTACTTCCTCTTTAATTGGTTAAGACCAATTAAAAGAAATATAGGGACATCTAGTGGCACTCATGAAAATTACAGCCTATCTACACCATGAAAATATGTGTCCTACATAAGTGAAACCAGACAAAGGCAGGGTGTGTAGTGACATCTAGTGGTGCCTAAGAAAATGAAAACACATCCTTCCAGAGAGGGGCCGAACACCCTGCTACACCCATGCATGTTTTTATACCTTCTGAGACAGTAAAGAAGGTCAATTAAGAAGCATGCAAGGCAGCATCCATTATGGAATGTGACTTGATGATAATGTTGCCACACAGCTGGCGTTTTACTAGTGAAGCTGTTAAAGATTGGACTCTTTGCCAACACTATAGGATAAGATGAAAGATCATAAAGCAGATTGTTTTTTTACGAGGAAAGGTAGCAACCTTACTTGTTAAGTGTGGGAGTGACTAAATAAGTGTGGTTTTATGTGTGTGGTTTAAAGCTGATATTTAATCTGCTTATTTTTGCCTTCCCTGTTTCCTCCTTCACCCCTTATCAACATTCTGTTAACATTTTTATCTAAAACCTTTCCATTTTCAATAAGTTCCCTTTTTTAGACCCTGTGATGTCATCACCGGGTCTCTGTGCTTCTCCATGCAATGAAGGTTGATCATGGCTGCTGGAAGGGGTCAGCAGGGTGCTGTACATCAGTGTCTTGAAAATGTTACAGCACCCTGCCACCGTACTCCTCTCAAAAGCTCTCAGCTATGATGCATGCAGTGGGCTGGCTCTTGGGAGGAGTTATGCAAATATCACAATGGCCTTGTGGGACTTATTTGGGTTATTGTGTTGATATATGTATCTCCACCTTCCCTTCTCCTGAAGAAGCAAGCTTAGTTCACAAAACACGTTGAGATTCTTCAAGGTCCCATCCACCCTTCAGTAGCTTCTTTGTCACATGTTATATGTCAGTGATGGCGAACCTTGGCACCCCAGATGTTTTGGAACTACATTTCCCACGATGCTTATGAACTCTGCAGTGTAGTGGAGCATCATGGGAAATATAGTTCCAAAACATCTGTGGGGGCCAAGGTTTGCCATCACTGGTATATGTTATACATGTGTATATATATGTGAAAAATGAAAGTGATCTGGTTGTAGGTGTTGAGAGGACCATATTTCCAGGATATATGTGCTTTTAGCTCTGTTCTTTTTAATTAATGCTAAATAAAATACCAAAATACAATATATATATTGTGAGGGGGTTAGCTCGGCAGCGGGTGTGTGTGACCCCCGGGATGGGCTCCCCACACAAAACAGGCCCAGCAAACGGAGGTTGTGGTTTTCAAAATCAAAAAGGTGATACACAGATGTACGTAATTGCGTCACTTTGAACAATTTACACAGCTCCTTCATAACCCGGGACATAAAGGGTGTACCTTGGTCCGTAAGCAGTTCTTTACAAATACCCACCCGGCTAAACACAAGAGATAGCTCTTTGGCTATGGTTTTGGCCGAGGTATTTCGGAGAGGGATCGCTTCTGGATAACGGGTGGCATAGTCCATTATAACTAATATGTACTGGTGCCCCCTAGCGGACTTGATTATAGGCCCTACCAAATCCATGGCGATCCTCTCAAACGGGACCTCAATGATGGGTAGAGGGACCAGCGGGCTACGGAAATGTGGCATCGGGGCCGACCTCTGACACACAGGGCAGGAGGAACAATAATTTTCTATGTCCTTCATCACCCCCGGCCAATAGAATCTCTGTAATACCCTCTCTCGGGTTTTCTCTGTCCCCAGATGACCTCCAAGAATGTGCCCATGGGCCAACTCCAACACCAACTTCCTGTAAGGTTTGGGCACCACAAGCTGCTCAACGGTTTCTTCTGCCCTTTTTGCCACCCAATAGAGTAGGTCCTTCTCTACGCTGAAGTATGGGTAAGTGCAGGTATTATCTGGGTTCACTAACTCGCCATCTATTTTCACTACGTTTTCCCGTGCCTTTATTAGGGCGGGGTCTTTCAACTGTTCTGTGGCAAAGTTTTCCCTGTGAACCTCAAGATCAGAAAACTCCACAGACGGTAGGTTTTCGTCTGAGGAGGTGGGCTCCTCTCCAGTTTCTTGAGTCTCCCCTGCCAATACTGATAAGGGAAATTCCGGAGAGTCCTCACCACTCTCAGGGGAGTTCTGGCTATCACATTCCTGGTACATAGGGGCACCAGTGGGGGGCTCAGGATCATCCCACAGTTCCCAGAACTTCGGAAAATCCCTTCCCACAATGGCGTCATGCGGTAACTGAGATACTAAGCCCACTGGATGAGAGAGGGTCCCTTTGGGGGTCTCGAAACACACTGTAGTCACTGGATACTCTCGGGTGTCCCCATGCACACAAATAACAGCTACCTTGCTATTCCCAAAGACCTCTGTTTTAACTAACTCAGCCTTTATCAGGGTCACAAGGCTACCTGAATCCAGCAATACCACAACATTTCTACCATTAACACACATTTTGCATAAATGTTTCTCAGTTCCTCGAATGGCAGTGCATGCGACTGTCGCACACAGCGACTGACGTCTGCCCGTCAGAAAGTCACACTGCATGGGTTCCTCCACAACCGGGCAATTGGCTGCAATATGTCCCGCTTGCCGGCAGCGGTAGCAAACGATCCTTCTTGCCGCCTCTTGAGCCGCTGATTTCCCAGGCTGTTCTCGCCAAACTTGGGGTAGAGCTCCCACCCTCTCACTCTCTCCACCCTCACCCCTTGGAATCCTCTTATCCGCCCCTGGGGATGGTCTGGTCTTAGGGTGGAAAGTCCGAGTGTCTCTGGAAGAGGCCGTCAGGTTCTCTGTAGCCAAGTATTTCTCCACACGATCCACAAGACCATCGGCCGTCTCTGGGTCTCCATGGCTTACCCACTTTTGGATGGCAGTAGGAAGAGCTCTCAAAAACCGATCCATTACAACACGTTCCACAATCTTTGGTGC